>OX246749.1:12008986-12193869 GCA_945910005.1 Isoperla grammatica
TCATTGTATTACTACCACTTCGTAACGCGAGCCGGCTACATTCCTTATCTGTCTGCTCGGGTTGCGTCGAGGAGTTGCCGAGCAGTGACGTCATTGTATTACTACCGCTTCGTAACGCGAGCCGGCTACATTCCTTATCTGTCTGCTCGGGTTGCGTCGAGGAGTTGCCGAGCAGTGACGTCATTGTATTACTACCGCTACGTAACGCGAGCCGGCTACATTCCTTATCTGTCTGCTCGGGTTGCGTCGAGGAGTTGCCGAGCAGTGACGTCATTGTATTACTACCGCTTCGTAACGCGAGCCGGCTACATTCCTTATCTGTCCACTCGGGTTGCGTCGAGGAGTTGCCGAGCAGTGACGTCATTGTATTACTACCGCTTCGTAACGCGAGCCGGCTACATTCCTTATCTGTCCACTCGGGTTGCGTCGAGGAGTTGCCGAGCAGTGACGTCATTGTATTACTACCGCTTCGTAACGCGAGCCGGCTACATTCCTTATCTGTCCACTCGGGTTGCGTCGAGGAGTTGCCGAGCAGTGACGTCATTGTATTACTACCGCTTCGTAACGCGAGCCGGCTACATTCCTTATCTGTCTGCTCGGGTTGCGTCGAGGAGTTGCCGAGCAGTGACGTCATTGTATTACTACCGCTTCGTAACGCGAGCCGGCTACATTCCTTATCTGTCCACTCGGGTTGCGTCGAGGAGTTGCCGAGCAGTGACGTCATTGTATTACTACCGCTTCGTAACGCGAGCCGGCTACATTCCTTATCTGTCCACTCGGGTTGCGTCGAGGAGTTGCCGAGCAGTGACGTCATTGTATTACTACCGCTTCGTAACGCGAGCCGGCTACATTCCTTATCTGTCCACTCGGGTTGCGTCGAGGAGTGGCCGAGCAGTGACGTCATTGTATTACTACCGCTACGTAACGCGAGCCGGCTACATTTCTTATCTGTCCACTCGGGTTGCGTCGAGGAGTGGCCGAGCAGTGACGTCATTGTATTACTACCGCTACGTAACGCGAGCCGGCTACATTCCTTATCTGTCTGCTCGGGTTGCGTCGAGGAGTGGCCGAGCAGTGACGTCATTGTATTACTACCGCTACGTAACGCGAGCCGGCTACATTCCTTATCTGTCTGCTCGGGTTGCGTCAAAGAGTTGCCGGGCAGTGACGTCATTGTATTACTACCGCTTCGTAACGCGAGCCGGCTACATTCCTTATCTGTCTGCTCGGGTTGCGTCGAGGAGTTGCCGAGCAGTGACGTCATTGTATTACTACCGCTTCGTAACGCGAGCCGGCTACATTCCTTATCTGTCCACTCGGGTTGCGTCGAGGAGTTGCCGAGCAGTGACGTCATTGTAATACAACAAAACTAAATAATGGTTGATGTGTGTTGTCCCAACGCGTGAAAACAAAGCCGGCCCCACACTGGGGCTCATAGTCCTACACGTATGTCCGGCCCCACACGGGGGCTCATAGTCCTACACGTATGTCCGGCCCCACACGGGGGCTCATAGTCCTACACGTATGTCCGGCCCCACACGGGGGCTCATAGTCCTACACGTATGTCCGGCCCCACACGGGGGCTCATAGTCCTACACGTATGTCCGGCCCCACACGGGGGCTCATAGTCCTACACGTATGTCCGGCCCCACACGGGGGCTCATAGTCCTACACGTATGTCCGGCCCCACACGGGGGCTCATAGTCCTACACGTATGTCCGGCCCCACACGGGGGCTCATAGTCCTACACGTATGTCCGGCCCCACACGGTGGCTCATAGTCCTACACGTATGTCCGGCCCCACACGGGGGCTCATAGTCCTACACGTATGTCCGGCCCCACACGGGGGCTCATAGTCCTACACGTATGTCCGGCCCCACACGGGGGCTCATAGTCCTACACGTGTGTCCGGCCCCACACGGGGGCTCATAGTCCTACACGTATGTCCGGCCCCACACGGCGGCTCATAGTCCTACACGTATGTCCGGCCCCACACGGGGGCTCATAGTCCTACACGTATGTCCGGCCCCACACGGGGGCTCATAGTCCTACACGTATGTCCGGCCCCACACGGGGGCTCATAGTCCTACACGTATGTCCGGCCCCACACGGGGGCTCATAGTCCTACACGTATGTCCGGCCCCACACGGGGGCTCATAGTCCTACACGTATGTCCGGCCCCACACGGGGGCTCATAGTCCTACACGTATGTCCGGCCCCACACGGCGGCTCATAGTCCTACACGTATGTCCGGCCCCACACGGGGGCTCATAGTCCCACACGTATGTCCGGCCCCACACGGGGGCTCATAGTCCTACACGTATGTCCGGCCCCACACGGGGGCTCATAGTCCTACACGTATGTCCGGCCCCACACGGGGGCTCATAGTCCTACACGTATGTCCGGCCCCACACGGGGGCTCATAGTCCTACACGTATGTCCGGCCCCACACGGGGGCTCATAGTCCTACACGTATGTCCGGCCCCACACGGGGGCTCATAGTCCTACACGTATGTCCGGCCCCACACGGGGGCTCATAGTCCTACACGTATGTCCGGCCCCACACGGGGGCTCATAGTCCTACACCTATGTCCGGCCCCACACGGGGGCTCATAGTCCTACACGTATGTCCGGCCCCACACGGGGGCTCATAGTCCTACATGTATGTCCGGCCCCACACGGGGGCTCATAGTCCTACACCTATGTCCGGCCCCACACGGGGGCTCATAGTCCTACACGTATGTCCGGCCCCACACGGGGGCTCATAGTCCTACACGTATGTCCGGCCCCACACGGGGGCTCATAGTCCTACACGTATGTCCGGCCCCACACGGGGGCTCATAGTCCTACACGTGTGTCCGGCCCCACACGGGGGCTCATAGTCCTACACGTATGTCCGGCCCCACACGGGGGCTCATAGTCCTACACGTATGTCCGGCCCCACACGGGGGCTCATGGTCCTACACGTATGTCCGGCCCCACACGGGGGCTCATAGTCCTACACGTATGTCATCCCCACACGGGGGCTCATAGTCCTACACGTATGTCCGGCCCCACACGGGGGCTCATAGTCCTACACCTATGTCCGGCCCCACACGGGGGCTCATAGTCCTACACGTATGTCCGGCCCCACACGGGGGCTCATAGTCCTACACCTATGTCCGGCCCCACACGGGGGCTCATAGTCCTACACGTATGTCCGGCCCCACACGGGGGCTCATAGTCCTACATGTATGTCCGGCCCCACACGGGGGCTCATAGTCCTACACCTATGTCCGGCCCCACACGGGGGCTCATAGTCCTACACGTATGTCCGGCCCCACACGGGGGCTCATAGTCCTACACGTATGTCCGGCCCCACACGGGGGCTCATAGTCCTACACGTATGTCCGGCCCCACACGGGGGCTCATAGTCCTACACGTATGTCCGGCCCCACACGGGGGCTCATAGTCCTACACCTATGTCCGGCCCCACACGGGGGCTCATAGTCCTACACGTATGTCCGGCCCCACACGGGGGCTCATAGTCCTACACGTATGTCCGGCCTCACACGGGGGCTCATAGTCCTACACGTATGTCCGGCCCCACACGGGGGCTCATAGTCCTACACGTATGTCCGGCCCCACACGGGGGCTTATAGTCCTACACGTATGTCCGGCCCCACACGGGGGGTCTACACGTATGTCCGGCCCCACACGGGGGCTCATAGTCCTACACGTATGTCCGTTCCCACACGGGGGCTCATAGTCCTACACGTATGTCCGGCCCCACACGGGGGCTCATAGTCCTACACGTATGTCCGGCCCCACACGGGGGCTCATAGTCCTACACGTATGTCCGGCCCCACACGGGGGCTCATAGTCCTACCCGTATGTCCGGCCCCACACGGGGGCTCATAGTCCTACACGTATGTCCGGCCCCACACGGGGGCTCATAGTCCTACACGTATGTCCGGCCCCACACGGGGGCTCATAGTCCTACACGTATGTCCGGCCCCACACGGGGGCTCATAGTCCTACACGTATGTCCGGCCCCACACGGAGGCTCATAGTCCTACACGTATGTCCGTTCCCACACGGGGGCTCATAGTCCTACACGTATGTCCGGCCCCACACGGGGGCTCATAGTCCTACACGTATGTCCGGCCCCACACGGGGGCTCATAGTCCTACACGTATGTCCGGCCCCACACGGGGGCTCATAGTCCCACACGTATGTCCGGCCCCACACGGGGGCTCATAGTCCTACACGTATGTCCGGCCCCACACGGGGGCTCATAGTCCTACACGTATGTCCGGCCCCACACGGGGGCTCATAGTCCTACACGTATGTCCGGCCCCACACGGGGGCTCATAGTCCTACACGTATGTCCGGCCCAGACGGGGGCTCATAGTCCTACACGTATGTCCGGCCCCACACGGGGGCTCATAGTCCTACAGGTGTGTCCGGCCCCGGCCCCACACGGGGGCTCATAGTCCTACACGTATGTCCGGCCCCACACGGGGGCTCATAGTCCTACACGTATGTCCGGCCCCACACGGGGGCTCATAGTCCTACACGTATGTCCGGCCCCACACGGGGGCTCATAGTCCTACACGTATGTCCGGCCCCACACGGGGGCTCATAGTCCTACACGTATGTCCGGCCCCACACGGGGGCTCATAGTCCTACACGTATGTCCGGCCCCACACGGGGGCTCATAGTCCTACACGTGTGTCCGGCCCCACACGGGGGCTCATAGTCCTACACGTATGTCCGGCCCCACACGGGGGCTCATAGTCCTACACGTATGTCCGTTCCCACACGGGGGCTCATAGTCCTACACGTATGTCCGGCCCCACACGGGGGCTCATAGTCCTACACGTGTGTCCGGCCCCACACGGGGGCTCATAGTCCTACACTTGTGTCCGGCCTCACACGGGGGCTCATAGTCATACACGTATGTTCGGCCCCACACGGGGGCTCATAGTCCTACACGTATGTCCGTTCCTACACGGGGGCTCATAGTCCTACACGTATGTCCGGCCCCACACGGGGGCTCATAGTCCTACACGTATGTCCGGCCCCACACGGGGGCTCATAGTCCTACACGTATGTCCGGCCCCACACGGGGGCTCATAGTCCTACACGTATGTCCGGCCCCACACGGGGGCTCATAGTCCTACACGTATGTCCGGCCCCACACGGGGGCTCATAGTCCTACACGTATGTCCGGCCCCACACGGGGGCTCATAGTCCTACACGTATGTCCGGCCCCACACGGGGGCTCATAGTCCTACACGTATGTCCGGCCCCACACGGGGGCTCATAGTCCTACACGTATGTCCGGCCTCACACGGGGGCTCATAGTCCTACACGTATGTCCGGCCTCCCATGGGGGCTCATAGTCCTACACGTATGTCCGGCCCCACACGGGGGCTCATAGTCCTACACGTATGTCCGGCCCCACACGGTGGCTCATAGTCCTACACGTATGTCCGGCCCCACACGGGGGCTCATAGTCCTACACGTATGTCCGGCCCCACACGGGGGCTCATAGTCCCACACGTATGTCCGGCCCCACACGGGGGCTCATAGTCCTACACGTATGTCCGGCCCCACACGGGGGCTCATAGTCCTACACGTATGTCCGGCCCCACACGGGGGCTCATAGTCCTTCACGTATGTCCGGCCCCACACGGGGGCTCATAGTCCTTCACGTATGTCCGGCCCCACACGGGGGCTCATAGTCCTACACGTATGTCCGGCCCCACACGGGGGCTCATAGTCCTACACGTATGTCCGGCCCCACACGGGGGCTCATAGTCCTACACGTATGTCCGGCCCCACACGGGGGCTCATAGTCCTACACGTATGTCCGGCCCCACACGGGGGCTCATAGTCCTACACGTATGTCCGGCCCCACACGGGGGCTCATAGTCCTACACGTATGTCCGGCCCCACACGGGGGCTCATAGTCCTACACGTATGTCCGGCCCCACACGGGGGCTCATAGTCCTACACGTATGTCCGGCCCCACACGGGGGCTCATAGTCCTACACGTATGTCCGGCCCCACACGGGGGCTCATAGTCCTACACGTGTGTCCGGCCCCACACGGGGGCTCATAGTCCTACACGTATGTCCGGCCCCACACGGGGGCTCATAGTCCTACACGTATGTCCGGCCCCACACGGGGGCTCATAGTCCTACACGTGTGTCCGGCCCCACACGGGGGCTCATAGTCCTACACGTATGTCCGGCCCCACACGGGGGCTCATAGTCCTACACGTATGTCCGGCCCCACACGGGGGCTCATAGTCCTACACGTGTGTCCGGCCCCACACGGGGGCTCATAGTCCTACACGTATGTCCGGCCCCACACGGGGGCTCATAGTCCTACACGTATGTCCGGCCCCACACGGGGGCTCATAGTCCTACACGTATGTCCGGCCCCACCTGGGGGCTCATAGTCCTACACGTATGTCCGGCCCCACACGGGGGCTCATAGTCCTACACGTATGTCCGGCCCCACACGGGGGCTCATAGTCCTACACGTATGTCCGGCCCCACCTGGGGGCTCATAGTCCTACACGTATGTCCGGCCCCACACGGGGGCTCATAGTCCTACACGTATGTCCGGCCCCACACGGGGGCTCATAGTCCTACACGTATGTCCGGCCCCACACGGGGGCTCATAGTCCTACACGTATGTCCGGCCCCACACGGGGGCTCATAGTCCTACACGTATGTCCGGCCCCACACGGGGGCTCATAGTCCTACGCGTATGTCCGGCCCCACACGGGGGCTCATAGTCCTACACGTATGTCCGGCCCCACACGGGGGCTCATAGTCCTACACGTATGTCCGGCCCCACACGGGGGCTCATAGTCCTACACGTATGTCCGGCCCCACACGGGGGCTCATAGTCCTACACGTATGTCCGGCCCCACACGGGGGCTCATAGTCCTACACGTATGTCCGGCCCCACACGGGGGCTCATAGTCCTACACGTATGTCCGGCCCCACACGGGGGCTCATAGTCCTACACGTATGTCCGGCCCCACACGGGGGCTCATAGTCCTACACGTATGTCCGGCCCCACACGGGGGCTCATAGTCCTACACGTATGTCCGGCCCCACACGGGGGCTCATAGTCCTACACGTATGTCCGGCCCTACACGGGGGCTCATAGTCCTACACGTATGTCCGGCCCCACACGGGGGCTCATAGTCCTACACGTATGTCCGGCCCCACACGGGGGCTCATAGTCCTACACGTGTGTCCGGCCCCACACGGGGGCTCATAGTCCTACACGTATGTCCGGCCCCACTCGGGGGCTCATAGTCCTACACGTATGTCCGGTCCCACACGGGGGCTCATAGTCCTACACGTATGTCCGGCCCCACACGGGGGCTCATAGTCCTACACGTATGTCCGGCCCCACACGGGGGCTCATAGTCCTACACGTATGTCCGGCCCCACACGGGGGCTCATAGTCCTACACGTATGTCCGGCCCCACACGGGGGCTCATAGTCCTACACGTATGTCCGGCCCCACACGAGGGCTCATAGTCCTACACGTATGTCCGGCCCCACACGGGGGCTCATAGTCCTACACGTATGTCCGGCCCCACACGGGGGCTCATAGTCCTACACGTGTGTCCGGCCTCACACGGGGGCTCATAGTCCTACACGTATGTCCGGCCCCACACGGGGGCTCATAGTCCTACACGTATGTCCGGCCCCACACGGGGGCTCATAGTCCTACACGTATGTCCGGCCCCACACGGGGGCTCATAGTCCTACACGTATGTCCGGCCCCACACGGGGGCTCATAGTCCTACACGTATGTCCGGCCCCACACGGGGGCTCATAGTCCTACACGTATGTCCGGCCCCACACGGGGGCTCATAGTCCTACACGTATGTCCGGCCCCACACGGGGGCTCATAGTCCTACACGTATGTCCGGCCCCACACGGGGGCTCATAGTCCTACATGTATGTCCGGCCCCACACGGGGGCTCATAGTCCTACACCTATGTCCGGCCCCACACGGGGGCTCATAGTCCTACACGTATGTCCGGCCCCACACGGGGGCTCATAGTCCTACACGTATGTCCGGCCCCACACGGGGGCTCATAGTCCTACACGTATGTCCGGCCCCACACGGGGGCTCATAGTCCTACACGTGTGTCCGGCCCCACACGGGGGCTCATAGTCCTACACGTATGTCCGGCCCCACACGGGGGCTCATAGTCCTACACGTATGTCCGGCCCCACACGGGGGCTCATGGTCCTACACGTATGTCCGGCCCCACACGGGGGCTCATAGTCCTACACGTATGTCATCCCCACACGGGGGCTCATAGTCCTACACGTATGTCCGGCCCCACACGGGGGCTCATAGTCCTACACCTATGTCCGGCCCCACACGGGGGCTCATAGTCCTACACGTATGTCCGGCCCCACACGGGGGCTCATAGTCCTACACCTATGTCCGGCCCCACACGGGGGCTCATAGTCCTACACGTATGTCCGGCCCCACACGGGGGCTCATAGTCCTACACCTATGTCCGGCCCCACACGGGGGCTCATAGTCCTACACGTGTGTCCGGCCCCACACGGGGGCTCATAGTCCAACACGTATGTCCGGCCCCACACGGGGGCTCATAGTCCTACACGTATGTCCGGCCCCACACGGGGGCTCATAGTCCTACACGTATGTCCGGCCCCACACGGGGGCTCATAGTCCTACACGTATGTCCGGCCCCACACGGGGGCTCATAGTCCTACACGTATGTCCGGCCCCACACGGGGGCTCATAGTCCTACACGTATGTCCGGCTCCACACGGGGGCTCATAGTCCTACACGTATGTCCGGCCCCACATGGGGGCTCATAGTCCTACACGTATGTCCGGCCCCACACGGTGGCTCATAGTCCTACACGTATGTCCGGCCCCACACGGGGGCTCATAGTCCTACACGTATGTCCGGCTCCACACGGGGGCTCATAGTCCTACACGTATGTCCGGCTCCACACGGGGGCTCATAGTCCTACACGTATGTCCGGCCCCACATGGGGGCTCATAGTCCTACACGTATGTCCGGCTCCACACGGGGGCTCATAGTCCTACACGTATGTCCGGCCCCACACGGGGGCTCATAGTCCTACACGTATGTCCGGCTCCACACGGGGGCTCATAGTCCTACACGTATGTCCGGCTCCACACGGGGGCTCATAGTCCCATAGTCCCCCCGTTCGCGACGACAACACACGCGACCCGGACCTGTCACCTGATGATGCCGCAACATTTGTCGGCGAAACGTTGTGAAACAAGGTATGTAAAGAAACAACCTCCTCACAAAACGAGGACTTAAACCCCAAAACCCTTTGTAACATCTCAGTTTGTCTACGAAAGTTACGTCTCAACATCTATATATATAGATATATATTCGGTTCAGATATATATTCGGATATATATTCTGTTCTCAGCCTCTGAAACTAACGGATTCATTATCACCCGCTCATCGTCTCGATTAGCCATCGTTGCATAAATATGAGACGTTAAGCCCCATTAATAATAATCTGAAGATGGCAAATGCGATTTTGCCGAAACGTCGAGACAGTGACAATGGCCCATTTCTGGGCCAGCAACAAGTGTATTCCACCGAATGAATTCACTGCCGTTTTTGCACGCAACTGCTATGCGCGCCAAGGGTCTTCCCCCACCACCCGGCCGCGCGCTCAGAGTGAGAGACTGCTCGTAAATTATACCTGTCCTGTCCTGTTGTAAATGTCCTCTATTCATACTGTAGTCACACATACAAAATTCACAGATTCATTATTTCGTAAGTTTTAACACGTTATTTGGATTCTTGAATAAAAACCAATACGTTTCCATGTTTGAATCGTCCTAATAGGCCAACAGCTTCATAAAGAAGAAACAGTCACTACTTTGCCGTATACTCTCAGTCACTATACAAATGCATTACTTAGGAGTTATTATAAATTATTGTAAATTATAAATACAAATTTATTTTTATTTTATTTATTTTGTTTTATTATTTAAAACAGGAAATGCTGCGACATGTGTAAAGTTTTAACTCATTTTTTTATTGACTGACAGTTTCCGTCATGGTGTTTGTTATTTAACTGATGTTTTTATCACTCATTTGTTCATTTGTTAATATTTATCTCCAGTGCTAAATTAAACCATTTTTGTATTATTCGTCATTTGTGGGTTCTGTACCTGTTGAGTGTTGATGTTATGCAATTAACAAATAGGCCTAAATAAATAACTAAACTTGGTATACATAACAATTCACAGATCATGCACGAAGGCATTCGCACACTAAAATAGAAACTTGTATTCACTTAATGGGCCATATAGTGTGAATACAAGTGTTCATAGTCGACCCCTACCCCATTGGAAATCTGTATAAACTGTTGCTAATTATTTTATACGTGATATTTTTCATACAAAAAAACCCTAGCAAACAGTGTTGAGTTCTTATGCAATTAATTATCGACTCTGAATTCGTACGGACCTCAGTCTTATGCACTCTGCTGATACACACCCACGCACGAGTAGATTATTATAATTTAGTTGTACAATAAACATTTAATCCGTCGTCTCACGTCGAAGACACGAAACCGTCGACTAATCTTTCCAACAAAAGGCGATTATTTAACAAAAGAGCATTGAAGATGTTGTTTCCCTGCCAGATGTCATTTTTCGATGTCGCCAAGTCAATGGTCTTACAGGTGTATCGCGGGACATTCAACTTTCTTTCAAAATATACTAAGGGGTAGGACGAGCGACATAAGAATGCGTTGATGAGTAACGGTGATGTGACAATTGTGTGAGGAAGGGTTGGTCAGTTAGAGGTGACTGCCCCGCTTATTCCGCACGTGCGATTTGGGGTTTGCCGATGGTTCGCCGTTTTCGACTTTGAAAGAATGATCATCATAATTTACGTATTATAACTTGGATCATCCTCCATCTATAGGCCTATTATGCCTATTATTATGCCCATTATGCCTATTATTATGCCTGTTATGCCACTTTCCACATCCAATTAACGTATGTGTTGTGATTAATCGGTTACGTCATCTGAAGAAGTTATTCATACCGTATTGAAGTGTCAGTATTATCTTCTTGTGATGTAGTCGGTCTATTGGGACGTTTCAAACATAAAAACGTGTTGGTTTTTATTCAAGAATCCAAATAATTGGTTAAAAGCTAAGAAATTTTGAATCTGTAGATTTTGTATGTGTTACTGAAGCGATTAACTGTACCAATAGAGACTGAATAGAGGGCATCTTGACAGGAATAATTTACGGTCAGTCCCTCGAACTCGCCGCGCGGCCGAGTAGTGGGGGAAGACCAAGGAGGTTTTATATAGCACTATATAGAACCTCCTTGGGGAAACCCCTTGGCGGGGTCGGAGGGGAAATGCGGCTACGTCAGTGAATTCTTTCAGTGGAATACACCCGAGAACCTAGTACTACATCTTCTTCAGTTCGCGAAAACCTACAGAATAACATATATATATATATATTGTTAAAATTAAGTTCATACATATATATATATAGGATATATACAGGAAGGATACATTTTACGGTTTAACCAATCCAAATTTTATATAAAATCCTTACTTTACATATTGCAACCAACAAAATCTAAAAAATCATATATATATATATATATATATATATATATATACTTGTTTATTGCAGTCTTTTCACTTTGAGATAATTATATTCAATAATTAGAGTTTGATTCGCTTTATTGCAAATTTGCGCATCTTTTTTTTGTTTGTTTTTTGTTCTCTATAAATATAGGCTACCTTTTGCATTTATTCCTGAACAAGCCATACTTTTATAACCGTTGATAAACTTTGTTCATGTCAAAGCTAAGAACGCCGCAGGGCATTTTACAGTGGCGTGCGGTGAGGCAATGCTTCCCCTAACATCCTTATTTACTACTGCCATCAAAATACCTTTTTTCTAAGTGCTTATAATTTATTCCCATCAAAAATCCACTAATTTGTCAACATTTGTTCCCACATTTAATTTATAAATGATATATTCTGCTCTACCTGCAGTTCCCCTAAATAAACAAGGTTCGATGATGATTTTCTGTCGTGAAACACATCAGCTTAACAGCTAACAGACCATAGAAGCAGTGCGTTCTCCTTGTATTTTCGGCCGTAAGGAATACCAATAGCTTTCAAGTTAACCTAATAGACGGGTCGGAGTATTTACGCAGTTTTTAAATGGGCCGAAAAGCAGTGCGTCGGAGGGTCGGGTCTGACCGCGACAAAAAAAATAGAAAAGGACAGAGCATTCATTGAAAGGGAGAAGCGCGTGCCTTGTGAGTTCTTTAGATCGTTGTGTAATGTATTCGTCGCAAATTTGTGTAAAACTCCATTTTGATACGCGATCAATTAAAAAACAATAATTGAAGAATTTGAAGTTGGTACGGCTACACCGGAAATATGAAACCTAAAACTGAGACCCCTGACGGGGGTGACACCCCGGACCCTTTCGCAAGTTTGCCAAACTCAATGTGAAAATTTTGTAAATTATTGCTTCCTCTCCTACATACCTCACCGCACGCCACTGGCATTTTATCACTGCATTTTATAATAAGTTGTTTGTACAGCCCGAGTGCGAGAGCAGTTTCATTGAAATTGTTGGGTCCGAACTGTCAAAAAGTAATCAAATATAATCGTTTGTTTGTGTGTGGACGCCTATTATTTGATTTGACTAGATGTTGGGTTTCCAAGAAATGTGCGCATGGTTGAACTTCTGTTATGGCTTTCGGTAATGAATTCGGGGATTTCGTCTCATGTTTGTGCTAGCCAGGTAGTGGGGGGTGTACAACATTTGTGAAATGCCAAGATCGACGAAAGATCGACTTATTTTCTTGTTCTCGACGAAGCCACAAGCAAGCTGTCATATTCGCATTAAATATAGATTCTTGCCACTTCATACTTATGCACATGACTATGAGTTTTCTGCTTCAACTGTATTTTTTTTTTTTTTTTTTTTACCTAGTCATTCATCTTCATCATTAATACTCAGTCATCCATAATTATACAGTCAAGTCTAGTCTTAGTGTCAACAAGTAAAACATATTGTTATCATTTTCCTTCCCAATAAGGGGGAAATAATTTTGAAATGGAAGCCTCAATTTTGCTACAAAAGAAAATTATCTGCATCAGGTTAAAACCATACAAAGAATAAGGGACGTACATGGAGTTCAAGAAAGGGTCCCGGGCCCGAATGCAGCCCCCCTTCTTCCACCCGATAGCTACGCCACTGGGTATGCATACCGGCTCATACCACCCCACTTTAACCACGGGGGGGGGGGCCTACTGGAGGACAACCCTAATAAGCTCTATTTGAACACCGTCTGCACTACAGACTTGATACAGCTTCGTCCTAATTAAAAACACAAATAACTTGAAAATTCTCAAGTCCTGTAATGGTCGGTTCACACAAACTATAGGAAAACAACGTTAGCGTTCACATCCAGTGCTAGTTTCAAGAGCCAGTGTTTAAGGTTTAACAAAGTTGACTAAGATTCAACTTTAGACCTGGAATTCTTAGAGCAGCCAATGAGAGGTGACCTTTTGTGAATTCGGCCAATTGTAGCCATCCTACTAAAGCAGTAAGTGAAATTCGTTTCTTAGAACAGAATCTTAAATCATAAACCTTTTATTTATTATTCTTTCACCTGACATTTACATGATAAATGTGTGCTCCTCTTGAGAGAGAGAGAGTGAATAGCCTATAATTACATTATACATTACATTAAATTACAATCTTATAGATTACATTTACAATACATGAGTATATACATTGAGGTATATACATATAAATATATATAGATACACATTACATTTATAATACATAGGTATGAAAGTTGAGGTATACGTATAAATACGGTGCACATACACACATTATCCTACTGGAGGGGCTAAGAGGGGGGACACAATTTTGATTTAACCAGATTTGTAATTGAGAAAATCATCTAAGGAATAAAATGCATTATGAATAAGAAATGTTTTTACTTTGAGTCTGAATGCTTTGTGAGTGGAGTTTTTAATAGATTGCGGAATTTTGTTATAAATTTTACTGCAAAGGTAAGTGGGACTATTTTTATAGAATGTGTGGTTGAATACGGGGATAAATATGTTAGAATTGGATCGTGTTTCATGGGAATGGATAGTTGTGTTTGTGATGAATAATTCAGGATGAGAGTGAGCAAAAGAGGCCGCGGATAGAATTAGTTCAGATATGAGAGTTAGAATGTTAAGATTGGTAAAATGGGGCTTGCACGATTTTTTTCTTGATACGCCGGCAATTATTCTGATCGCCCGTTTTTGAATTACAAAAATGCGTTTGGCATGGCTTGAGAAGCCCCAAAATAGAACTGCGTATGAGAGTATTGACTGGACGTATGAATGGTATACCATTAGTAAGGTAGAAGGGCTGACGAGGAGTTTCAGCCTTCGCAGCATGTAACATCCACTGACAAGACGTGGTGCTAGTGATTGGATATGGGGAAGCCAGTCAAGTGTCTCACTTATTATTAGTCCTAGTGCTTTCACATATGGGTGTCTGGCTATACTTTTGTCATCTAGGCGAATGAGGGGGCTGGTCGCGTATTGAGGTGCATTCACATGGAACTTTAAATATACTGTTTTAGTAGTTTGAATAGCTAGTCTACTGGATTTGCAATATGCTGATATCAGTGATACTTGAGAATTTGCGGCTAATGTGAGCGTTAGTGTATCGGCTTTTGATGGGAGATAAAAGAAGAGAATTAATGTCGTCTGCATACAATGTGAGGAAAGATTTTACTAGTTCCTTGGACTTATCCATGCTTAGAAGTTTTGGGAGGTCATTGATATATAGAAGAAAGAATAGAGGGCCAAGTGTAGATCCTTGAGGGACACCACTAGTTACTGGAAGTGGATCAGACAATGATGGTATGTTAGATTTTGGTGAAACTATTTTTACTACTTGAGTGCGGTTAGTGAGAAATGACGTTAACCAATTGTGTGCAGGACCGGTGATGCCGATGGAAACGAGTTTACTAAGAAGAATGTTATGGTCAATTGTGTCAAATGCTTTACTCATGTCAAAAAAGAGCCCTATTGCTTGGTCTCCCCTATCTAATGCAGAGTAGAGTGGGGAAAGAAATGAGAAAATAGCTGAGGTCGTAGATTTACCTGAGAGGAACCCGTGTTGACTATTGTCAAGAATATGGTATTTATTGAGATAGGAAGAGAGGCGAGAGTACATTACGAGTTCAAAAATTTTTGAAAATGATGAGAGTAGCGAAATTGGACGGTAGTTATCTAAAACATCTTTCTTTCCTTTCTTATGTATAGGGACAATTGTCGATTGTTTTAAGATTGTGGGGAATGTGCCAGTTTCAAATGACATGTTTATAATGTGGGAGAGGGGTAGAGCAATGAGTTTGACCGATTTAGCTAGAATAGCAGAAGGTATACAGTCAAATCCACTTGAGTATTTAGGTGTTACTTTCTTCATAACTTCACAGATTTCAGCGGGGTTTGTGGGATACAAGAAGAATGAATGGCATGGGCGGCTTGATGAATTGCTAGAGGCTAAGGCTAGGGGGGGTCCCAAGAGAGGTATTGTGCTTACCTCCTTGAAAAATCCTTAAACATTTGTGTGAACCCACTATAAGTTGTTTGTGCAGTTGTGACGAACACTCTTCCGTCTCGATTACCACCGGGTACAGCCGCGTCGATGCTATACCCGGTAGCCGCGTCGATGCTATACCCGGTACAGCCGCGTCGATGCTATACCCGGTACAGCCACGTCGATGCTATACCCGGTACAGCCGCGTCGATGCTATACCCGGTACAGCCGCGTCGATGCTATACCCGGTACAGCCGCGTCGATGCTATACTCGGTACAGCCGCGTCGATGCTATACCCGGTACAGCCGCGTCGATGCTATACCCGGTACAGCCGCGTCGATGCTATACCTGGTACAGCCGCGTCGATGCTATACCCGGTACAGCCGCGTCGATGCTATACCCGGTACAGCCACGTCGACGTTATACCCGGTACAGCCGCGTCGATGCTATACCCAGTACAGCCGCGTCGATGCTATACCCGGTATAGCCGCGTCGACGTTATTCCCGGTACAGCCGCGTCGATGCTATACCCGGTAGCCGCGTCGATGCTACACCCGGTACAGCCACGTCGATGCTATACCCGGTACAGCCGCGTCGATGCTATACCCGGTACAGCCGCGTCGATGCTATACCCAGTACAGCCGCGTCGATGCTATACCCGGTATAGCCGCGTCGACGTTATTCCCGGTACAGCCGCGTCGATGCTATACCCGGTAGCCGCGTCGATGCTACACCCGGTACAGCCACGTCGATGCTATACCCGGTACAGCCGCGTCGATGCTATACCCGGTACAGCCACGTCGACGTTATACCCGGTACAGCCGCGTCGATGCTATACCCGGTAGCCGCGTCGATGCTACACCCGGTACAGCCGCGTCGATGCTATACCCGGTACAGCCGCGTCGATGCTATACCCGGTACAGCCACGTCGACGTTATACCCGGTACAGCCGCGTCGATGCTATACCCAGTACAGCCGCGTCGATGCTATACCCGGTACAGCCACGTCGACGTTATACCCGGTACAGCCGCGTCGATGCTATACCCGGTAGCCGCGTCGATGCTACACCCGGTACAGCCACGTCGATGCTATACCCGGTACAGCCGCGTCGATGCTACACCCGGTACAGCCACGTCGATGCTATACCCGGTACAGCCGCGTCGATGCTACACCCGGTACAGCCACGTCGATGCTACACCCGGTACAGCCGCGTCGATGCTATACCCGGTACAGCCGCGTCGATGCTATACCCGGTACATCCGCGTCGATGCTATACCCGGTACAGCCGCGTCGATGCTATACCCGGTACAGCCGCGTCGATGCTATACCCGGTACAGCCGCGTCGATGCTATACCCGGTACAGCCGCGTCGATGCTATACCCGGTACAGCCGCGTCGATGATATACCCGGTACAGTCGCGTCGATGCTATACCCGGTACAGCCGCGTCGATGCTATACCCGGTACAGCCGCGTCGATGCTACACCCGGTACAGCCACGTCGACGTTATACCCGGTACAGCCGCGTCGATGCTATACCCGGTAGCCGCGTCGATGCTACACCCGGTACAGCCACGTCGATGCTATACCCGGTACAGCCGCGTCGATGCTACACCCGGTACAGCCACGTCGATGCTATACCCGGTACAGCCGCGTCGATGCTACACCCGGTACAGCCACGTCGATGCTACACCCGGTACAGCCGCGTCGATGCTATACCCGGTACAGCCGCGTCGATGCTATACCCGGTACATCCGCGTCGATGCTATACCCGGTACAGCCGCGTCGATGCTATACCCGGTACAGCCGCGTCGATGCTATACCCGGTACAGCCGCGTCGATGCTATACCCGGTACAGCCGCGTCGATGCTATACCCGGTACAGCCGCGTCGATGCTATACCCGGTACAGCCGCGTCGATGATATACCCGGTACAGTCGCGTCGATGCTATACCCGGTACAGCCGCGTCGATGCTATACCCGGTACAGCCGCGTCGATGCTATACCCGGAGGCCAAGGTCATTAATTGAGTCGGGCCGCGAAAGCCTACGTGAGTGTTTAAAATATGAGATATTATGTCTGCCCACTCACCTTATTCTGATCCATTCTTATCCATGTAGTCACAACCGGGATTTAACACGTAACTTCACAAGTACCCTGCTCCTCGCGTCGCACGGAACCTACTGAGTACTGACTGGCGCAAGCAAGGCAAGGGATGCGATGCGCGGTCCGCCACGAGAGAGTGGCCTCATGCGCGGGACGAGATGCGCAGTGGACAGCGGGCGAACTGTGGTTCAAAGGAATACATGCACAAGTTCGCAATGTTGTTTAGGGTTGCGTGCAGAGGCGACGCCAAGGGGGGGCGACTGGGGGGGCAGTTGCCCCCCCAGTCGCCCCCCAAACAGTATTTACTACTAGACAATCGCTATGGATTTTATTTATTTACATTTTAAGTGTATACTGTATACTGTAAAAATAAGATATACTCTAATAGGGACTGATTATTTAATTAAAATCCCAATTCTAGTAATCTAACCGACCACGTTCTGATGACATAACGAAGAACGCAACGAACATTTCAAGACACTCCTTTAGTTGGTTCAATTATTCGGTGACTATTAACTTTGCGTGACTTTATCCTGCATCAAGCGCAGGTTGCAGGCGCACCTTCCGTATCTTACGTTTACAACAATCGCCTTCGAGATTTGACAATATTATCCATTGAAAAATCAATCGTCAATGTCATCAATTTGCAACAAGTCGTCCTGCGGTCTGATGCTGAGCACCAGAACGAGCATAATAACACGTGGGGGGGGGGGGGGGGTACTTTACACGTCCAGATTGCGATGACGTTTGCGCCCCCAACTGGCATACTCGCCCCTGAACCGCCTCCCCTAATGTAACACCCTAGCGTCGCCACTGGTTGCGTGTTTACTGTTTAGCGTCACCAAATACCTTACTACAATAATACGGGACACTGGCCTAAATTTGCTGCGACACATAGGTAGTGCTGCTCTCAAGCGGCACGAGGAGATCCTAACATGATAAGAATATTGTTACGAAGATACGTAACAAATACCGATGGGTAGACCATTATAATATTTGAAATTACGTTGCTCTTATAATGAAGTCAATCCCTAAGAAAGGATTTTCAAAAATTCCGACCCTAAGGGGGTTAAAAAGGGGGTGGAAGTTTTTCATTAGACTACCTATATCTCAACAACTAAACGTGCTATAGACCTGAAAATTGGTACATAGGCTCTCCATTGTAAACAAAAAAAAGTAGTATTACCATTTTTCGAAAATCCAGTTAAGAGGGGTGAAAACGGGGGTTGAATTTTTTATGAGCATATCTATAACTCTAATACCAAAGATGACATATGGGTGCAAATTTGTATTTAGGTTCTTCTTTTAATATAAAGAATCACGTGTTTTACCATTTTCCGAAAATCCAATTGCGGGGATGAACACGGGGGGTGATTTTACAGCTCAAAACCCGAACATGTAACAGACGTAGAAATTAATAGTTAGATTCTCCTCCAAAAAAAAAGGAACACAGTTTTACAGTATTTACGAAAATTCAGTGAACGGGGGTGAATAGAGGGGGTGATTTTTCAATCATTAGAACACCATATCTCAAAAACCGAAGATGTTACAGACGTGACAATTGGTAGTTAGATTCTTCATTAAAGATGAAGAAATATGTGCTGTACCATTTTTCTGAAATCCACTCAAGAGGGTTGAAAAGGAGCGATAGAATGAGGGGGTGATTTTTTTTTTTTTTTTAACTCAAAAACCCGAAGATGTTCTAGACGTGAAATTTGGTACAAAGATTCTTCTTTAAAAATAAAGAAAAACACATTTTACTATCTTTCGAAAATCCAGTAATGGGTGGCGAAAATGGGGGTTGTTTAAAAAATGATGTAACTATGAAAATTGGTATTTAGGCAATTTTAAAAACAATTAGAAATATGTTTTAGCATTTAACAAAAATCCAGTTATATAATAATAGTTTAAGTATATCATAATTCACCAACTGTGAATATTCATTTTTTATTTTACCCCCCCCCCCCCTTAAACTGTATTTTCAAAAATTGTAATACAATTGTTTATATGTTTTTGAAGGAGAATCTAAGTACCATATAACGACCATAACATGTTCCGTTTGTGACTTTTAAAGAAATAACCCCCTGTTTTCACCCCCTTAATTGGATTTGCTAACAATATTAAAAACTCATTTCTTTGTGATACAAGAAATAACTGTACCAATTTTCAAGTCTGTTACGTTTGTTTACCATAATCAGTTATTAGATATAGCAATTTAAGAAAAAAACACCCCCGCTCCGTAAGTTACGTAAGGGGGTTACCTGGATTTTCAGAAAATGGTATAACATGTGTTTCTTTGTTTTTAAATTAGAATTTTAGTACCAATATTCAAAGAGTAACTGTCTCGGTTTTTTGAGTTATAGCTGCATCTTTATTTTTAAAAACAAACCCCCTTTTTCGCCACCCTTTATTAGTTTTTTGAAAAATGGTTTAATACATTTTTTTTAGTTTTGAAGAAGAATCTAGGTATCAATTTTCACGTCTCAAATATCTTCGGTTTTAGAGATTAAAAATTCACCCCCTCTACTTCACCATCCCTTTTCATCCTCCTTAACAGGATTTTAAGAAAGTGGTAAACTATGTATTCCTTTATTTTTGAAGGAGAATCGAACCATCTATTTTCACGTATGTAACACCTTCGGTTTTTGAGATATTGGTGTTCTTAATTTACCCCCTCTTTTCACCCCCGTTCACTGGATTTTTGGGAAATGGTGAAATACATGTTTATTTATTTTTAAAGCAGAAACTTACACTCAATTTTCACAACTGTAACACGTTCAGTTTTGGAGATTTTAAAACACCCCCAGTATTCACCCCTTAAGTGGATTTTCGGAAAATGGCAAAACATATGTTTCTTATTTTGTAAAAAGGAACCTAAATATCAATTTTCACGTTCGTAGCATCTCCCGTGTTTGAGACATAGGTATAGTCATACAAAAATTCAACCCCCTGTTTTCACTCCCATTCATATGATTTTCTAAAAAACGGTAAAACATATTATGTTTCATTATTTTTAATGGAGCATCTAAGTACCAATTTTGACGTCTGTAATACCTTCTATTGTTGAAATATAAGTATTATAAAAAATGACTTGAACCCCTTTTTTCATCCTCTTATGGACAGAATTTTCAAAAATCCTTCGTTAATGGGTGGTTTCGTCATAATAGCCACGTACCTACCAAATTTCATGTTCCTAGGTTGAACGGTTTAAGCTGTGCTTTGATGAGTCAGTCAGTCACTCACTCAGTAAGTCACTTGCTTTTATACATATATATATAGAGATTTATGTGATGTCACACATTTCTCCCGTCCCCAACTCTATACCATCGCTTTTTCATCATTCACCCCCCTAAAAGCGTCGCGTGATAACATAAACGGCCCCTGTAATGTTCGTTTTACACACATTGTTTCGCACATCTTTTACTTAAATACTAAAAGTTATTTTAGATTAATTTGGTTATAATTATAAATGGCAATCATAACTTAGTCTACTACATATGTTTTCAGTACAATGATGCGTAATTGCTAGCTTTACTAACAAGTTTTAAAGTGCGAAAATAACATTGAATCAAGCGGCCATCATCGCCGTATCTCCTCAAGCCGTTAGTAGCGCTAGTGTTGCGTGTCGCCGCCTTCTTGTATGTTAAATATGAACAGTGTCCAGTATTATTATTGTAAGGTATTTGGCGTCACCCTTCCTCGGGCCGCCGCCATTTGCAATACCGGAAAAATACGAATAGGATTAGGATTATGAAATATAATCATGCAAATATAGAAACTTTGTATGTTATTGTGTTGTATTATTTTAGTTTTCACTCGTTACAACTTACAACTTATTGAGTATAGTACATTTTCAATATTACTTTGTGTGTGTCTTAATTATACTAGTACTAAAAAATAAGAAATAATTTTAAAACAATGTATGATTTGATATATTAATACTAATCTTTGCTGATGTGTTCGGCCGAAACACCTAGTTTAGGCAAATCTTAGTGATATAAATCACGCATATGTCGTTTTGCAATATCAAAAAGATAAAATATAGTTAGATATAAACAAATTAACTAATAGTATTTTATTTGTGAACGTGTTTTATGAATAATACAGATACTAATTTTCATAAAATTACTTTTTAATATGGACAGCTTGCTGCCGGGCAGTTATGGCCCATTTGCAGCATTGGAGGGGGGGGGGGGGGGGGGGGGGGGCTGGACTTCACTCGGTGAATTTTTTGCCATTGTTGGTTTTTGTAATAACCGTGTAAAGACTCGCACCAGTAATTGACACGAAAAACCCCGACCTCGAAAGACCGCTTGGTTCCCGGACTGTTCGCGTTCAAAGAATGGCCCAGCTGGGAGCCTACGTCACAACCCCCACGCCCTCGCCGGCCGGCCAAGCATCAACACGTGCGTGCAATGTGTATTAATAATAATAATAACAGATTATAAGTATGTATATATAATAATAATATATACACATACATATGTATGTGTATATATAATAATATTATATTCACTGACATATATGTATGTATAAAATATATAACATATAATATGTAGTAATAATATAAAATATATAATAATAGGATAATAGATAGATTCTCATATGTAAATGGTCACGAGTTAAAATAACGAATTTTTATTGGAGCTCGCTAACTAGACTCTCTAGGAAGTTGAACAAGTTGGACATTTTTCGAGCTCGCACAAGCTGGCTCGCTCGTGTATCGGTCTGCCGGCGAGTTCAATGCTATCAAGTGCAAGTATACTCGTAGCGAGGAGCTCGCGCGAGCTGGCTCGCCCGTGTATCGGTCTGCCGGGTAGTTCCATGCTGTCAAGTGCAAGTCTACTCGTAGCGAGGAGCTCGCGCAAGCTGGCTCGCCCGTGTATCGGTCTGCCGGGTAGTTCCATGCTATCAAGTGCAAGTCTACTCGTAGCGAGGAGCTCGCGCGAGCTGGCTCGCCCGTGTATCGGTCTGCCGGGTAGTTCCATGCTATCAAGTGCAAGTATACTCGTAGCGAGGAGCTCGCGCAAGCTGGCTCGCCCGTGTATCGGTCTGCCGGGTAGTTCCATGCTATCAAGTGCAAGTCTACTCGTAGCGAGGAGCTCGCGCGAGCTGGCTCGCCCGTGTATCGGTCTGCCGGGTAGTTCCATGCTGTCAAGTGCAAGTCTACTCGTAGCGAGGAGCTCGCGCGAGCTGGCTCGCCCGTGTATCGGTCTGCCGGCGAGTTCCATGCTATCAAGTGCAAGTCTACTCGTAGCGAGGAGCTCGCGCGTGTATCGGTCTGCCGGCGAGTTCCATGCTATCAAGTGCAAGTCTACTCGTAGCGAGGAGCTCGCCCGTGTATCGGTCTGCCGGCGAGTTCCATGCTATCAAGTGCAAGTCTACTCGTAGCGAGGAGCTCGCCCGTGTATCGGTCTGCCGGCGAGTTCCATGCTATCAAGTGCAAGTCTACTCGTAGCGAGGAGCTCGCCCGTGTATCGGTCTGCCGGCGAGTTCCATGCTATCAAGTGCAAGTCTACTCGTAGCGAGGAGCTCGCCCGTGTATCGGTCTGCCGGCGAGTTCCATGCTGTCAAGTGCAAGTCTACTCGTAGCGAGGAGCTCGCGCGAGCTGGCTCGCCCGTGTATCAGTCTGCCGGGTAGTTCCATGCTATCAAGTGCAAGTCTACTCGTAGCGAGGAGCTCGCCCGTGTATCGGTCTGCCGGCGAGTTCCATGCTATCAAGTGCAAGTCTACTCGTAGCGAGGAGCTCGCGCGAGCCAACTATCGCGAGTATCTCAATCGTGTAACGCGGCGGTTAGTGGCCGGGATAATACTGGGATCAGTTCCCGCGACACGCTGGGCTCCACACCATTCTGTTCTGTCATTTTGAGTTGCCAAACACTTACGAACCCAGAGAACATCATATATTCATTTGTACTGTTATTTGATTGATATAGTTAGGCCTACTATAAAGACACAAACAAGGTTGTACGATCCCGTTCTATCGATTTGAATGTTTTATAATAAATTATTCAATGGTTGATAAAAGTTGAGGGGGTAGGGGGACACGATCGCCTCATCGCCTTGTGCGCTACTGTCTGTACGTACCGGTACATATCTCATAAAATAAATGTACTACATTAATTAATGTTTTGGAACAGTCTACACTCTATAATCTTTACACACTCCAGTGGCGTAGGAATAGGGGGGCAGCCCGGGGTCTAGAGGGGCCCGGTTTTGAGACAAGCTTGAGTTCAAAAGACTGAGTATCAGGACGGTCCGGAACCGGGCCCTGGATACTGAGTAAAAAAATACAAAACAAGTAATTGTTTAAAACAATTGTTGAAGTATAAGTTGCATACAAATCATGAAAATCTGTAGGTGCGAGTTATATTTACCTTGCCCCTACCCCACGGGGCCCTAGCCGTCGCCCTGGCCGCCAACAGTCATTCATTCATGGCTACATCCTGTCAATAATCCGCTGTTGATAGAATGTGCCTCATTTCTCAGAAAACCTTTTGTTCACAACTCTGCACAGTCTGCAGTCACCACCCTCCAACCCCTTTAGAATACGACATGTCCACACTTTTAGTCAGTTTGTGATTATCTCTTGCTAATATTAGTCACGGTCTTCGCAAAAGCTCTTATTTTCTATTTTAATAATGTCCTCGTAGAAACATTTAAGCGGGATTAAAAAGCGTAAGAAGAAAACCGAGGAACTAGAAAAACAACGAAAAATTACTAAAATAACTAGCTTTTTACTCAAAAGTAACACTGCGTCGTGTGATACCGGTAGTGCTAGTGACAATGTTGTCGAATCCAATGGCGAATGGTGAGTACCAAGACTCGGTGTCAATAATACTTAAATTTTATAATAATTGCCAAATAGTAAATAACATGCAGATTGAAGGCGTCAATGACAGGTGCCCGCCAGCTCGCTGTAGCCCGGGGGCCCGTGGCTTTCTAGCTACGCCACTGACACTCAGTTACAAGTTATTATTTTCAGTAGCTTCAGGGGACATTGTTTTATAACTTATAATGTGATCCGTTGTTAAGTCACGGTCTACGTATTTACCAGTGTCACAAACTTAGATTAAACTTATATCCAAAGTTGAAAAGCCCCTACCCGAACCAAGAATCGAACCCAAAATCTGCTACAATGGAAGCATAATTACACCCACTAGACCAACGAGCTATACATGAATAAGGCTTTGTATACATGTTATGAATATTACATGTATTTGGATGTATCCTGCATTACATGTATGTGGACGTAGGTGGATGTGTGTGACTTTAAAAACTGCTACAGCAGCTCCAATTAAAAACTGTCTGTATTGTCTTAGCGTTGCGCGTTCAATGGTACGCTTTTAATAGCGTTATGATGATGGGAAGTCGAAAACTATTATAGCATTAATTTGACAAACAATTTAAAGTCACCTCCTAGTCCTTTTCTGTCTAGATGAATACATGGGTGCGACAGGTTGTAGATAAATTCTTTTGAGACCTTCGGAGTCCACCCTCAGATGGTCGCCAACGATAATTGCTTCGGTGGGGGCTGTTGTAAAATGTTCCAGTCCCATCGCAGTGCTTTGTCGTGCGTGGCCTAGCCGGAGGTGCTGAACAGCCGATGTGAATACGATTTTACGGGTGATTGTTTTTGTCGCAAATTTGTGATGAAATTAATTGAAGAATTCTAAGTTGGCGGATCTATGTGAGCTGGATCTGAAGGTGATTAGCCCCAGTCCCCTTCGCGTGTTTGCCAAATGCAATTGACGAGTGGTGATTTACCCGCCCCCTGACGTCACGAAGGAACGTGGCGCCCATAGTTGGGACAAATCCGCTAACTGTTACGCTTTCACACGCTAATGTACGACACTTATCTCGTTCTAGCTGTTATAATATTCACTTTTCAGGTATAACCGATAGGAAAGCGTAATTAGTTCACATACCAGTGGTCAATACAAAGGTTATTTCAAAATTATAGACCCAGTAGGTAACTTGTTATAACAATTCGCGCATCAAGAGGATAAAATGAGCAACGCGTGTTTTGTTTTTTCAACTTCAATTGGCGAAAAACTAATGATCGGATTTTGACGAGAGTTTCTTTAGCATGTGTTCCAATAATGTGAGACAATAAGCAAATAAACTTTCTAGATAGAAATTGCTCAGAACGAAAATTCATAGCATGCAATAATATGCAAGGTGTAGCGGTTGGGCCTCAAAAGTAGCGGTTTTGACCGTGAAACCATTGAGTTTAAATGGTGAAACTAAGCACCTTGCATATAAGTGCATGCTATGAATTTTCGTCCTGGGCATTTTCTATCTAGAAAGTTTATTTGCTTATTGTCTCACATTATTGGTACGTATTCTTAAGAAACTCTCGTCCAAATCCGATCATTAGTTTTTCGCCAGTTGAAGTTGA
Source organism: Isoperla grammatica (assembly GCA_945910005.1). Lineage (NCBI taxonomy): Eukaryota > Metazoa > Arthropoda > Insecta > Plecoptera > Perlodidae > Isoperla > Isoperla grammatica. The sequence goes on from OX246749.1 coordinate 12,035,159, forward strand.
AAAAACAAAACACACCTTGCTCATTTTGTCCTCTTCAGTGCGTGAATTGTTATAACAAGTTAACTACTTCGTCTATAATTTTAAAATAACCTTAATATTGACCACTGGTATGTGAACTAAATATGTTTTCCAGGTTATATCTTAAAAATGAATATTATACCAGCTAGAACGAGATAAGTGTGGATGTGTTTTGCGTGGATCAGTCCGGACAGTAGGGACTTTTCCCAACTGCTAGTCACGTGACACAGTACTCGGCGCAAGCTCCGCCTATCACCACTCGTCAATTGCTTCCTCTCCTACAGACCTCACCGCACGCCACTGCCGGACGTTGGCCAACCGCAGCCCGAAGTATCCTCGCCAAACGTCGAGGGGGCGGGGCATGGCTACGATTGGCCAACGTCCGACGTCAGCGTCGCACGTAGAAGCCTAGGAACCGCCAACTGGGCATAACAGATTAGATGAGAGGAGCCTCTGACATCCTCCACAGTTCCACACATCAGCCTCTCCTCCAACTACCTCCCCCGTGTGGCCCCGGGAGAGAATAGGCCCAGGGTAGCTCTTCCTGACTTAGGAGAGGAGCCTCTGACATCCTCCACAGTTCCACACATCAGCCTCTCCTCCAACTACCTCCCCCGTGTGGCCCCGGGAGAAAATAGGTCCAAGGTAGCTCTTCCTGACTTAGGAGAGGAGCCTCTGACATCCTCCCCAGTTCCACACATCAGCCTCTCCTCCAACTACCTCCCCCGTGTGGCCCCAGGAGAGAATAGGTCCAGGGTAGCTCTTCCTGACTTAGGAGAGGGGCCTCTGACATCCTCCACAGTTCCACACATCAGCCTCTCCTCCAACTACCTCCCCCGTGTGGCCCCAGGAGAGAATAGGTCCAGGGTAGCTCTTCCTGACTTAGGAGAGGAGCCTCTGACATCCTCCACAGTTCCACACATCAGCCTCTCCTCGAACTACCTCCCCCGTGTGGCCCCGGGAGAGAATAGGTCCAGGGTAGCTCTTCCTGACTCAGGAGAGGAGCCTCTGACATCCTCCACAGTTCCACACATCAGCCTCTCCTCCAACTACCTCCCCCGTGTGGCTCCGGGAGAGAATAGGTCCAGGGTAGCTCTTCCTGACTTAGGAGAGGAGCCTCTGGCATCCTCCACAGTTCCACACATCAGCCTCTCCTCCAACTACCTCGCCCGTGTGGCCCCGGGAGAGAATAGGTCCAGGGTAGTTCTTCCTGACTCAGGAGAGGAGCCTCTGACATCCTCCACAGTTCCACACATCAGCCTCTCCTCCAACTACCTCCCCCGTGTGGCTCCGGGAGAGAATAGGTCCAGGGTAGCTCTTCCTGACTTAGGAGAGGAGCCTCTGGCATCCTCCACAGTTCCACACATCAGCCTCTCCTCCAACTACCTCGCCCGTGTGGCCCCGGGAGATAATAGGTCCAGGGTAGCTCTTCCTGACTTAGGAGAGGAGCCTCTGGCATCCTCCACAGTTCCACACATCAGCCTCTCCTCCAACTACCTCCCCCGTGTGGCCCCGGGAGAGAATAGGTCCAGGGTAGCTCTTCCTGACTTAGAAGAGGAGCCTCTGACATCCTCCACAGTTCCACACATCAGCCTCTCCTCCAACTACCTCCCCCGTGTGGCCCCGGGAGAGAATAGGTCCAGGGTAGCTCTTCCTGACATAGGAGAGGAACCTCTGACATCCTCCACCGTTCCGCACATCACCTCTCCTCCAACTACATCCCCCGTGTGGCCCTGGGAGAGAATAGGTCCAGGGTAGCTCTTCCTGACATAGGAGAGGAGCCTCTGACATCCTCCACAGTTCCACACATCAGCCTCTCCTCCAACTACCTCCCCCGTGTGGCCCCGGGAGAGAATAGGTCCAGGGTAGCTCTTCCTGACTTAGGAGAGGAGCCTCTGACATCCTCCACAGTTCCACACATCAGCCTCTCCTCCAACTACCTCCCCCGTGTGACCCCGAGAGAGAATAGGCCCAGGGTAGCTCTTCCTGACTCAGGAGAGGAGCCTCTGACATCCTTCACAGTTCCACACATCAGCCTCTCCTCCAACTACCTCCCCCGTGTGACCCCGGGAGAGAATAGGTCCAGGGTAGCTCTTCCTGACATAGAAGAGGAGCCTCTGACATCCTCCACAGTTCCACACATCAGCCTCTCCTCCAACTACCTCCCCCGTGTGGCCCCGGGAGAGAATAGGTCCAGGGTAGCTCTTCCTGACTCAGGAGAGGAGCCTCTGACATCCTTCACAGTTCCACACATCAGCCTCTCCTCCAACTACCTCCCCCGTGTGGCCCCGGGAGAGAATAGGTCCAGGGTAGCTCTTCCTGACTTAGGAGAGGAGCCTCTGACATCCTCCACAGTTCCACACATCAGCCTCTCCTCCAACTACCTCCCCCGTGTGGCTCCGGGAGAGAATAGGCCCAGGGTAGCTCTTCCTGACTTAGGAGAGGAGCCTCTGGCATCCTCCACAGTTCCACACATCAGCCTCTCCTCCAACTACCTCCCCCGTGTGGCCCCGGGAGAGAATAGGTCCAGGGTAGCTCTTCCTGACTTAGGAGAGGAGCCTCTGACATCCTCCACAGTTCCACACATCAGCCTCTCCTACAACTACCTCCCCCGTGTGGCCCCGGGAGAGAATAGGTCCAGGGTAGCTCTTCCTGACTTAGGAGAGGAGCCTCTGACATCCTCCACAGTTCCACACATCAGCCTCTCCTACAACTACCTCCCCCGTGTGGCCCCAGGAGAGAATAGGTCCAGGGTAGCTCTTCCTGACTAAGGAGAGGAGCCTTTTACATCCTCCACAGTTCCACACATCAGCCTCTCCTACAACTACCTCCCCCGTGTGGCCCCGGAAGAGAATAGGTCCAGGGTAGCTCTTCCTGACTAAGGAGAGGAGCCTTTTACATCCTCCACAGTTCCACACATCAGCCTCTCCTACAACTACATCCTCCGTGTGGCCCCGGAAGAGAATAGGTCCAGGGTAGCTCTTCCTGACTTAGGAGAGGAGCCTCTGACATCCTCCACATTTCCACACATCAGCCTCTCCTACAACTTCTCCCCCCGTGTGGCCCCGGGAGAGAATAGGCCCAGGGTAGCTCTTCCTGACTTAGGAGAGGAGCCTCTGACATCCTCCACAGTTCCACACATCAGCCTCTCCTCCAACTACCTCCCCCGTGTGGCCCCGGGAGAGAATAGGTCCAGGGTAGCTCTTCCTGACTAAGGATGTGAGGCGACCAGGGGGCCAACGTCGTACGTTATTAAATCAATCTTACTTGTCCATCTGAAACAGGTAAAGATACAACAGATAGATACATATAGAAATCACTACCCACAGAAGAGCAGTAGAACTTAAGCGTGGGTAGAGGTTTCTTGAATGGATCCTATAGTAAACATATTATAATAATAATAAAATACAATTAATAATCAAAATGGTAGTTTCCTCCTCCCTCCTCCTTTCCTTTCTTCTCCCCGTGTATTTGGGGAGAGGCTGGAGGGTGCTGACCCCATAATCCCCCCCGTGGATCTACCCCGGGCCGAGACGGGTCTCCTTTAGTCGCCTCTTACGACTAGCAGAGTCACTCTGGGCCCATCTACCCCGGGCCGAGACGGGTCTCCTTTAGTCGCCTCTTACGACTAGCAGAGTCACTCTGGGCCACATCTACCCTGGGCCGAGACGGGTCTCCTTTAGTCGCCTCTTACGACTAGCAGAGTGTTTCCTGTGTAGTCGGTTTCGCCAGTCAACATAATAATAATTGTTTTTAGTAAACCTGCCCAGGGATCTATTTAGGACCCTCATTTCAGGTACGTTTTATGCGGTTGTAGCTGGTAGTGAAGTTGCGCCCCCTATTCCGCAACTCATGCGCAAGGTTACTAACAAGGCAGGTAGAGTCCGTTGGTTGGTGGCTTATATCACTGGTTGTACATACACACAATCAAAAACATATCATCATTTCAAACTTAGGCAACAACGAATCCAAATAATTCATGAAATTTCGGCTTAAAAATGTTCAGTTGGATGAAAATGGGATTAAAGATTAGCTTGGTATTGATTCTGGTATCCAACACTGATGATTGGAGTACTTCAGAGTTGGTAAAGAAATTTCCCCTTCTTATCTTCATGTGCTTATTTTTATTTTTTACTCGTTTAAAATTTAATTTAATTCAATTTAATAAAATTTAGTCTTATTTTATTTTATTTTATAAACTTCTTTATCGACTCTGAGTACATCTGACGTATCAAGTTGCAGTGACCGCATCCTTGTTCACAACCATCACGTGGGCGGTGACTGGTCGAGCTTCTCTTGTTGTCCTCATTCCCTCAGAAGTCGCCGGCCCAACAACATCGCGGCCGAACACATTCAGATGATATTTTAGGATCTAAACCAACCAGACAGTGACCAACACATCTCCCTCAGAAACACCAGCGCACAACATGTAAGTACCCAGCACATGTTGATACATGTTCTGCCATGTTAATAGTACCAAGCACAATATGTAAGTACCCGGCACATGTTGATACATGTTCTGCCATGTTAATAGTACCAAGCACAACATGTAAGTACCCAGCACAAGTTGATACATGTTCTGCCATGTTATTAGTACCAAGCACAACATGTAAGTACCCAGCACATGTTGATACCGGTACATGTTCTGCCATGTTAATAGTACCAAGCACAACATGTAAGTACCCAGCACATGTTGATACCGGTACATGTTCTGCCATGTTAATAGTACCAAGCACAACATGTAAGTACCCAGCACATGTTGATACCGGTACATATTCTGCCATGTTAATAGTACCAAGCACAACATGTAAGTACCCAGCACATGTTGATACCGGTACATGTTCTGCCATGTTAATAGTACCAAGCACAACATGTAAGTACCCAGCACATGTTGATACATGTTCTGCCATGTTAATAGTACCAAGCACATCATGTAAGTAGACCCAGCACATGTTGATACATGTTCTGCCATGTTAACAGTACCAAGCACATCATGTAAGTAGACCCAGCACAAGTTGATACATGTTCTGCCATGTTAATAGTACCAAGCACAACATGTAAGTACCCAGCACATGTTGATACCGGTACATGTTCTGCCATGTTAATAGTACCAAGCACAACATGTAAGTACCCAGCACATGTTGATACCGGTACATATTCTGCCATGTTAATAGTACCAAGCACAACATGTAAGTACCCAGCACATGTTGATACCGGTACATGTTCTGCCATGTTAATAGTACCAAGCACAACATGTAAGTACCTAGCACATGTTGATACATGTTCTGCCATGTTAATAGTACCAAGCACATCATGTAAGTACCCGGCACATGTTGATACATGTTCTGCCATGTTAATAGTACCAAGCACATCATGTAAGTACCCGGCACATGTTGATACATGTTCTGCCATGTTAATAGTACCAAGCACATCATGTAAGTACCCGGCACATGTTGATACATGTTCTGCCATGTTAATAGTACCAAGCACATCATGTAAGTACCCAGCACATGTTGATACATGTTCTGCCATGTTAATAGTACCAAGCACAACATGTAAGTACCCAGCACATGTTGATACATGTTCTGCCATGTTAATAGTACCAAGCACATCATGTAAGTACCCAGCACATGTTGATACATGTTCTGCCATGTTAATAGTACCAAGCACAACATGTAAGTACCCGGCACATGTTGATTCATGTGCTGCCATGTTAATAGTACCAAGCACAACATGTAAGTACCTGGCACATGTTGATACAGGTTCTGCCATGTTCATAGTACCAAGCCCAACATGTAAGTACCTAGCACATGTTGATACATGTTCTGCCATGTTCATAGTACCAAGCACAACATGTAAGTACCAGCACAAGTTGATACTTGTTCGGCCACGACTCTTAGATTGCTTGATACCTTCCATCATAGCGGCCTTCGCCTCACAATGATGCATTTGTATAATCTTCGGCTGGTGACACGGCTCTTAGATTGCTTGATACCGTCCATCATAGCTGCCTTCGCCTCACAATGATGCATTTGTATAATCTTCGGCTGGTGACACGGCTCTTATATTGCTTGATACCTTCCATCATAGCGGCCTTTGCCTCACAATGATGCATTTGTATAATCTTTGTAATCTTTGATCTTTGCAATTTGGCAAAAGGAGACCCTGTCCCTTTCCCTCCCACTGTCCCACTGCTGATTTCTCCTCCCACTTGGCCCTGCCCTCCCTTGCTCGACTCCCGTATGACGACCCACGCGACGTACAATGGATCTGATTCAGATGTGGCTTTATTCTTCATCATCATCTTTCTCATCTTCATTATCACCCCCTCATCGTCTTTATTAGCCATTGTTGAAAAAATATGAGACGTTAAGCCCCATTAATCATCATCAAAATTCAAAATTGACGTGCTGGAAATTGGCCACGAACACCGAGGGTTTACTTTGGTGTTCATAGATCGTTTCAAAATTGATAACAAGGTTGGGTGTAGCTACTATTGCTCCACTTTAATTGAACAATTCAGGTTTACACGACATGTGTTTAGAGTTAGTCGCCATTCGCAAAGCTCTGCAGTAGGCCTATATATATATCACATTGTCCAAAGGAAAAGATTTTAATTTGTTGCGATCACCTGAGTGCTCTTCAAGCAATTTGTGTCATGTAATTTACCCGTCATTTGGTCCAAGACATTCACTTTTTTCTGGAAAAACTTCTTCTTCTTCTCAAATGCCCACATTTGGCTATTATGCCATCATGCTGGATCTGGTCAACCAGTAGAGACACGCTTCTTTCTCCACCCTCTTCATGCCGCTCGGCATTGCGTCACGTTCCCCTGCCAGTTTTGGACATACAAACAGGTGGAAAAAAACTCAACTCAAAGACCTACACACCGAGTTTTGCTGGGTACCTGGACACGTGGGAGTCGAAGGAAACGAACTGGCCGCCTAGGCTGCCGTCAACATCGCCATGTTGGTCCGATATCGCCCCCGTTCCAGATGTCAAGAGTGTCTGTTCAAACAACTTCCTGTAGACAAAGGACAAAGCTGCTTGGGACCAAGTGCAACAAAACAAGTTACACAGTGTGATGCCCACATTGCACCATAAAAATCGGCTTCCTGCTTCCCCTCTTTCTCGCCGGGAAGAAGTGGTATTGGCACGGGTTCGCCTTGGGCATGGCTATCTGTTTAGGAGGGAAGATGTTGTCCAAAATGTGACACACTTGATGTTCTTCTGACTGTTTACATCACATATTGGAAGAATGTACCAAACACCATGCGTTGAAACACAAAGAAAGCTTTCCCAGTAGTATGAAGAATTTGACATGATCATATGACAACTGGGATAAACTAACAAAATTTATCATACAGTAAAACCGTTATAAATAGTGTGTCAAACTTTTTTAAATAACATAAAATTCAATCATTGCTTAGGGCTTGTTTCCTTATTTTAACTTGCCAACCAACATCTCGATGGCGCAAAATGACCCAACTGGTTGAAGCGCCCTTAAAGCAAATGATTATAATTGTGAAAATGTGATTACTGCCGCAGGTACCACGCGGTGAGCCCGGCCGTCTAAACCAATCAGCAGCCGACACACGACCAAGATGGCGGTGCACAACGAGTGGCCGTGCGAGTACGCACTAATCACGATCATGTTGCGCAGGTACCACGCGGTGAGCCCGGCCGTCTAGACCAATCAGCAGCCGACACACGACCAAGATGGCGGTGCTCAACGAGTGGCCGTGCGAGTACGCACTAATCACGATCATGTTGCGCAGGTACCACGCGGTGAGCCCGGCCGTCTAGACCAATCAGCAGCCGACACACGACCAAGATGGTGGTGCTCAACGAGTGGCCGTGTGAGTACGCACTAATCACGATCATGTTGCGCAGGTACCACGCGGTGAGCCCGGCCGTCTAGACCAATCAGCAGCTGACACACGACCAAGATGGTGGTGCTCAACGAGTGGCCGTGCGAGTACGCACTAATCACGATCATGTTGCGCAGGTACCACGCGGTGAGCCCGGCCGTCTAGACCAATCAGCAGCCGACACACGACCAAGATGGTGGTGCTCAACGAGTGGCCGTGCGAGTACGCACTAATCACGATCATGTTGCGCAGGTACCACGCGGTGAGCCCGGCCGTCTAGACCAATCAGCAGCCGACACACGACCAAGATGGTGGTGCTCAACGAGTGGCCGTGCGAGTACGCACTAATCACGATCATGTTGCGCAGGTACCACGCGGTGAGCCCGGCCGTCTAGACCAATCAGCGGCCGACACACGACCAAGATGGCGGTGCTCAACGAGTGGCCGTGCGAGTACGCACTAATCACGATCATGTTGCGCAGGTACCACGCGGTGAGCCCGGCCGTCTAGACCAATCAGCAGCTGACACACGACCAAGATGGTGGTGCTCAACGAGTGGCCGTGCGAGTACGCACTAATCACGATCATGTTGCGCAGGTACCACGCGGTGAGCCCGGCCGTCTAGACCAATCAGCAGCCGACACACGACCAAGATGGTGGTGCTCAACGAGTGGCCGTGCGAGTACGCACTAATCACGATCATGTTGCGCAGGTACCAGGCGGTGAGCCCGGCCGTCTAGACCAATCAGCAGCCGACACACGACCAAGATGGTGGTGCTCAACGAGTGGCCGTGTGAGTACGCACTAATCACGATCATGTTGCGCAGGTACCACGCGGTGAGCCCGGCCGTCTAGACCAATCAGCAGCCGACACACGACCAAGATGGCGGTGCTCAACGAGTGGCCGTGCGAGTACGCACTAATCACGATCATGTTGCGCAGGTACCACGCGGTGAGCCCGGCCGTCTAGACCAATCAGCAGCCGACACACGACCAAGATGGTGGTGCTCAACGAGTGGCCGTGCGAGTACGCACTAATCACGATCATGTTGCGTAGGTACCACGCGGTGAGCCCGGCCGTCTAGACCAATCAGCAGCCGACACACGACCAAGATGGTGGTGCTCAACGAGTGGCCGTGCGAGTACGCACTAATCACGATCATGTTGCGCAGGTACCACGCGGTGAGCCCGGCCGTCTAGACCAATCAGCAGCCGACACACGACCAAGATGGTGGTGCTCAACGAGTGGCCGTGCGAGTACGCACTAATCACGATCATGTTGCGCAGGTACCACGCGGTGAGCCCGGCCGTCTAGACCAATCAGCAGCCGACACACGACCAAGATGGCGGTGCTCAACGAGTGGCCGTGCGAGTACGCACTAATCACGATCATGTTGCGCAGGTACCAGGCGGTGAGCCCGGCCGTCTAGACCAATCAGCAGCCGACACACGACCAAGATGGCGGTGCTCAACGAGTGGCCGTGCGAGTACGCACTAATCACGATCATGTTGCGTAGGTACCACGCGGTGAGCCCGGCCGTCTAGACCAATCAGCAGCCGACACACGACCAAGATGGTGGTGCTCAACGAGTGGCCGTGCGAGTACGCACTAATCACGATCATGTTGCGCAGGTACCACGCGGTGAGCCCGGCCGTCTAGACCAATCAGCAGCCGACACACGACCAAGATGGTGGTGCTCAACGAGTGGCCGTGCGAGTACGCACTAATCACGATCATGTTGCGCAGGTACCACGCGGTGAGCCCGGCCGTCTAGACCAATCAGCAGCCGACACACGACCAAGATGGTGGTGCTCAACGAGTGGCCGTGTGAGTACGCACTAATCACGATCATGTTGCGCAGGTACCACGCGGTGAGCCCGGCCGTCTAGACCAATCAGCAGCCGACACACGACCAAGATGGTGGTGCTCAACGAGTGGCCGTGCGAGTACGCACTAATCACGATCATGTTGCGCAGGTACCACGCGGTGAGCCCGGCCGTCTAGACCAATCAGCAGCCGACACACGACCAAGATGGTGGTGCTCAACGAGTGGCCGTGCGAGTACGCACTAATCACGATCATGTTGCGCAGGTACCACGCGGTGAGCCCGGCCGTCTAGACCAATCAGCAGCCGACACACGACCAAGATGGTGGTGCTCAACGAGTGGCCGTGCGAGTACGCACTAATCACGATCATGTTGCGCAGGTACCATGCGGTGAGCCCGGCCGTCTAGACCAATCAGCAGCCGACACACGACCAAGATGGTGGTGCTCAACGAGTGGCCGTGCGAGTACGCAATGCTCACGAGCATCATGCGCAAGTTCGAGCTGAACAACCGGGCGCTGATCGCGAAGGAGCAACACCTGCGACAAAAGCTGCAGACGACGCGCGCGATGGTGTGTCCCGCCTCCACGACCGAGGACACGGACACCGAGGACGAGGTGCGCTGTCCTCACAGCTGCTGGCCACCGCCGCCCATCTCCGAGGAGGACATGTCCTGCACGTGCGTCTGCGACACCGACGACACTGACACCGAGGACGAGGTGCGCTGTCCTCACAGCTGCTGGCCACCGCCGCCCATCTCCGAGGAGGACATGTCCTGCACGTGCGTCTGCGACACCGACGACACTGACACCGAGGACGACTTCCAAGTGAGGTGTCGCCCGTACTGCCCGCCCATCGCAGAGTCCGACATCTCTATCGACGTGAGCGGGTCGGAGGCGTCGTCCCTGGGCAGCCTCCAGGACATGGTCTACCTGCAGCAGATGGCGACGATCGCCTGCAGCGAGCGCGTCCGGCTGGCGAAAATGGAGCGATTCAAACAACGCCAGAGAGACATCATGAGGACGGCGCAGGTGACGCGCGGCGTCGTCGACCAACTGTTCGCCATCTTCGACCCGGCGCCGCGGATGTGTTGCTGCGCCGGGACTCCACCGCCCCCGACCCCTGCGCCGCGTGCATGTCACTGCGGGTGTGTGCCGGCCACGCCCACTGCGCCACCTCCACCGCCCCCGACCCCGGCGCCGCGGGAGTGTCACTGCGGGGGTGTGCCGACCACGCCCACTGCGCCGCCTCCACCGCCCCCCACCCCTGCGCCGCGGGAGTGTCACTGCGGGGGTGTGCCGACCACGCCCACTGCGCCGCCTCCACCGCCCCCCACCCCTGCGCCGCGGGAGTGTCACTGCGGGGGTGTGCCGACCACGCCCACTGCGCCGCCTCCACCGCCCCCCACCGCTGCGCCACGGGAGTGTCACTGCGGGGAGACGCCGGCCACGACCGCTGCGCCGCCGCCAACAACTCAGCCGGTCGAGTCGACCAGCACCGACGTCCTCCCCGGTCAGAGCCTGGCCGAGACCAAACGCCGGCTGAGCTACATGATGCAGCACTCGAAGGTACCACTCACGTCTGGGCCGGGGTAGGCCGGGTATGAGGCATTCGATGTGGGTTCCTCCTCGAGGTGACTCATGGCCACAATGTGGGCGCTCAAGTATACATTGTCGTTGTTCATACACACCCCATAAATCATCATCTCCTACAACTGAGCTTACCCATATGTGTTGGTCTCCCCCCCGTGCCCTAATCGCCCACAGTCCGCGTCACGTGACCTAGTTGTTAAACACCAAATAATACACCTGTTGCAGGAATGCCCCCAATGCGAGCACAGCATCCAGGACTCACTCAAGATCATAGATGAGCAGCTGAATGTATTGGCCGCAGAGTTCCGCCAGACCCACTACGAGACACCTCCAGGCTTCCCCGAGCCGGTAAGGCCCTAGCCATATGACGTCATGATAGATATACCTTGTTGCATGGACACCTCCAGGCTTCCCCGAGCTGGTAAGGACCTAGCCATATGACCTCATGATAGATATACCTTGTTGAATAGACTCGATCAAACACAGAGGTTTCACACCCGATGATCACGAAAATACGCAGGAACAACTGTCACATCCCACCCCCCGACACACACTGACGTTTCCAAGCGTCCGCCCCCAAACAATGTTCCCCGCAGACCCAAAGCTCGACGTAGAGCGCGCCAAGCATACTGCTCGTCAACGCTCCCTGGTATCACAGCCTTCCCGGGCGAACCACTACAAACAGTGTCATCAAGTGACCTAGGGTGAGAAATACTTTCACAACACTGCCCCCTCCTTAACCTTGATCGTCCCGATCAAAGATGCACAGACGCATCACCATGGTAGGAAGTCAGTCGGTCAAGGTGAACTGACTTCGCTTTGGAACGGGCGCTCATCTGTATGCGGTAATCAACATCATTTATCCGCGTTACAACCTTGTAGGGTCCCACCCAGTCCCGTAGTAGCTTTGGTGATCGTCCCTTTCTTCTCGCTGGATTGAACAACCATACTTGGCCGCCTTCCTGGAAACCAGCTGAATTCGCTCTCACGTCGTTTCGGGTTTTTATACGATCGCTCTCCAGCTTAATTCGGTCCCTCACCGCCTGATGGATCCACCTGAAGAGGTATTTTCTCAGAACGTCCAAACATGAGATCCACAGGTAGCCTCAGTTCTTTTCCGTAGATGATACGAGCCGGGGTTTGGCCAGTGCTATCGTGAACTGCCGATAGGTAGGCAAGAAGGAAGAGGGTTAATGTCGATCCCAATCTGTTTGGTAGTCATTCACCACGATCCGCAAGTAATTCTCGAAGGTCCGGTTGAATCGTCCCTTCATTCCATCTGACTGCGAGTAAAGTGGTGTGGTTCTGGTCTTTCATATACCCAGGAGACGGCAGACGATCTGGAAGACAGTCGACTAGAAGATTCTTGCTTAATCCGACTGTAACTCCAGTGGAAAACCGTATCGGGAGAAGACATTTTTCACCAGAGCTTCAATTACGGTCACAGCCTCCTGATTCAGGATGGTGAAGGCTTCCAGCCACTTGCTGAAGTAGTATGTGCCAATCAGGAGATATTTATTGCCCTGGTCTGTTATTGGAAAAGGACCAGCTACATCGATGGCAATGCGCTCAAATGGTGCCCCGACATTATACTGGTGCATCCGTCCTCTGCTCCGGGTCTTTGGTCCTTTACTCCGTGCGCAATCGTCGCAGCGATGACACCAGTCGATCACATCCATCCGGCACCTTAGCCAGTAGAACCGTTTCCGGACCTTGGTCACTGTTTTGTTGATACCCAAGTTCCTCTACTTGCTCCTCCGTGACTTCTTCAACAACTCGGGTACCCTGGCCTGAGGCACTATGATTAGCATCTTCTTTTCTTTCCCGTCCGGAGACTCCCACGCTCGCTATAGGATCCCGTGTTCCAAAATCAGCAGTCCCACTGCGCCCAGTAAGCTTTTACTATGACGCTCATTGATGAGACGTTGTTTCTCGGAGGCCTCACTTCTTGCCGTTTCCAGTTGATGAGCACCTTGAGGCAGTCATCCTCCTTTTGAGAGATCTCCCAAGTTTCATCATCCTGGGACTCATCAGGTTCTACACGGGTCCTGTGACACCCCGTGGGCTCAACCATGTCCCTCTCCTCATGTTTCCTACAATGCTAGCAGTCTCCCGAACAAGGTCGTCGGGACAGTGCGTCTGCATTGGAGTGAATGTGGCCTCTCCTGTGTTCAATCCTGAAGTTGTACTCCTGCAGTCTTTCGATCCAACGCGCCAATTGTCCTTCTGGATTCTTAAACTGCAAAAGCCGCCTCAGGGATGCATGATTTGTGTGGATCAGGAACTCTTGCCACAGACGTAATTATGGATTTGCTCGATGGTCTTCACATTTGTCAACAGTTCCTTTCGGGTCACACAGTATTTCCTTTCTGTGTTTGATAAAGTTTTGTTAAAGTAAGCAACTACTTTCTCTTGTTCGTGCTCGACCTGGGACAGCACACCGCTGAAGCCGGTATTACTGGCATCAGTGTCCTCGCTGAACATTCCTCTGGCCAATGGGTATTTTAGAACGGGAGCGGATCAGAGCAGATCCGTCAATCTTTTGAAGGATTTCTGGCGTACCTGTGTCCACACGAAAGCCTGTCTGTCCCGTGAGATCCTGTGCATAGGCTTGGCTATATCGGCAAACCCCTTCATGAACCTCTTGTAGTAGGTGCAAAGGCTAAGGAAGCTGCGTAGCTCGTGCTTGTCCTTCGGCTCAGGCCACTTCTTGATCTGCCTTGTCTGGTTTGGTGCCGACGCCATCGCCAGACACAATATGTAGACCTAAGCATTATAAGTAGACCTTGGCATTCGTCACAACAAACAGTGACAACAAGTGCCCTGGGGCGCGACATACTTTCACAACAATATTGTAAAGAACGTTATGCATTAAAACAAAAATCATGTCTTGTCAAATAGAAAAGGGTGTTTTATTTCATGAACCTAGGCCTTTAAAAAAATTCACTCCTTTCAAAAAATTTTTTATTAGATTGGGATTACACATTCAGCCCATTAAGTTTAAAATGTTTGTAAATTAATTACATTTTTATTTTAGATTAAATGTAAACAAAAGTGCTCATTTATTTGATATTCTCTTCATTTTGATCAGCTTCTTGGAGAGAATTTTGCTAGTCGAGGATTTGTCTGTAAGATTCCAAATAATGTGGCTACACGTGCAGGATCACCGATCGTATGTTATTCTTCTCATTTCCATTGACTCGTACCCCTTCATCTGAGTCAAGTGTATCCATGGGGTAGACCGAGTTGTGTCCTTTTTAGGCTGGGAAGCATCAACGTAAAACTCACCAATCTACGAGCTAGTGGGTACAGTACCACACAGCGGGTTCTGGGCTGGCTTGAAGTGAGGTCTCTGGCCTTGACAGACTCCACGATGCATCGTCTCCACGGATAGGGTGGCCTAGTGGTTACAGTACCACACAGCGGGTACTGGGCTGGCTTGAAGTAAGGTCTCTGGTCTTGACAGACTCCACGATGCATCGTCTCCACGGATAGGGTGGCCTAGTGGTTACAGTACCACACAGCGGGTACTGGGCTGGCTTGAAGTGAGGTCTCTGGTCTTGACAGACTCCACGATGCATCGTCTCCATGGATAGGGCGACTTTTGTTTCTGGCTACTACTATTTTTAAATTGACATCTTCAGACGGATCGTTTTTTTCTTCACTTGTGTTATTCTTTTAAGCATTGGCAATAATCTCCCAGAACTCTTTTGGTGTGTGCAGATGGTCATGTGTGTGTTTGACTGCTAAGCCAACTGAATGTACCAACATAAGGTAACAATCTGCGGCTTCTCAAGGTTTTAAAAATGTGTCATGGTTTCAAATTTGAATGGCAATGCACGTTATCAATTACAGAGTCCTTGTTCTCAGACCTCATTGACACTGGCTGCTTTGTAAGGCAGCATTCAGTACCATTACACGTAACATGCCCATTATCAGGCTGTTATCACGTTATATAGGAGGCTCCGGCCCCAGAGGAGGTTCCCGCCCCAGAAGAGGGTCCAGCTTCAGAAGAGGGTCCGGCTCCCGAGGAGGCTCTGGCAGAGGAGGCTCTGGCAGAGGAGGCTCTGGCAGGGGAGGCTCTGGCAGAGGAGGCTCCAGCCCCAGAAGAGGAACCAGTTCCAGAGGAGGCTCTGGCCCCAGAAGAGGTTCCCGCCCCAGAAGAGGAACCAGTTCCAGAGGAGGCTCTGGCCCCAGAAGAGGTTTCCGCCCCAGAAGAGGGTCCGGCTCCAGAGGAGGCTCTGGCAGAGGAGGCTCCAGCCCCAGAGGAGGTTCCAGAACTACAAGAGGCCGCTGAACCACCGCAGGTATGAACGCACCAACAACAATATAAACAAGAAAAATGAATAACTTATTAAAGAAAAAAGAACAAAAACATGGTATAAGCAATTTGAATTTCTTTTAGACAGAGTCACAGCCCGATACAAATGACAGCGCAGCGGTCGCTGATGAAGAGCTGATGGAAGAAGTGGGTTTGGATATCGAGGAGATATTGGACGGGGAAATGGCTGACGCCATCGAGATACCGGTGACAGACGGCCTCGAGGTGATCATCGAGGAGGGGGGGGAGGAGGCCACCCCGCCCACACTACCGGCTGAAGGGGAGAGCGGAGAGGCGCCGGACTTGGACGAAGTGTTTTACGACTCTCTCGAGACGGCAATGGCAATCTCCGACGAGAAGGAGGAAGTACCGCCACCAGTAGAAGAAGAACCGACAGAGGCAGAACCGCCGCCAGCAGAGGAAGAACCGACTGAAGAAGTGCCGCCTCCAGTAGAGGAAGTACCGATAGAGGAAATGCCTCCATCAGCGGGGTCAACTGAATCAGTAAGTCAAGATTTAACAGATGGTATTTATTTTTTTTTAGTTTTAATGCACAGTCGTTATTTAACCGGTAATGAAATGATTTGTTAAATTCCTTTTACGTTACATGGAGATACTACGTCGTACCATTTCATCTCCACGCATGGTTTTAGTCTTTGCGCCCTAATTTCCCGTTAAATAAATGCTGATAATGTTGAACTGTGAAAAGCGGCTCATACTACTCGCGTGCACTTCTAGGTCACGGCGGAGCCAACCGAACCCGCCCCAGCTGCCCCGGCGGACGAGGACGGCGATATCGCCCTGCTGCAACAGGTGCTGCTCGACCAGACCTCGCAGATCCGGATGTTGGTGGACGTGGTGAAGCAGTTGGCAATCGCGAACCATCCCGCGAAGTGCGTGTGTCAGCCGTGCAGGGGCGGGCGCAAGGCGGTCGCCAGCAGCCCTCAGCCACCCCGACGTTTGTGTCAGCCGTGCATGGGCGGGGCCAAGGCAGCGGGCGACCAGTAGCCCTCAGCGACTCCAGACCTCCAGCCCCCTTAAAGGCTTCGGTCCCAGAAGAGCCCCCAGCACTTCAGAACGCAGGGGACAGCAGCGGGACCTTCGTCCAGCCCAAGAAGTGTCCTTAGTGCCCTCGGATGTCACCAAGACCCCTGCGACCAATAATCAATACAATAACATACACGGAGTTGACTGTATTGTGAAATAAAGTGGTTTCTGTCTGGAGGATGGTGTCACGGTGTGTCCCTACTTTGCTTTGCGGGGGGAGGGGGGAGGGGGGGGGGGGTAACAGCATGAGAGCCCCGCATTTCCCACCCCCATTTGTAGTTTATTCCTAATCTAGAAGCAGCCGGCAACGGTCAAATGGCGTTCAATTCAACGTTTGAATTATGGTAAAAACTGTCATTGGTTTTCATTTTGGAGGCAATTACCTCAAAATCAAGATTTTGATTTCCAGGCACATTTCGAAACAAATCAAAAATACTGATAAAGCTTCATTTGACATTTCTAACACGATGATGAAAATTAAATATTTATTATATATTTATCAAAACCATTATATTTTTCCGTTTGGCTATAAAAAGAAAAGTTTACAGGAAAGAAAATCAACAGATAAGTGCAACATTTTTTAAGTACCTCTGGCACCTCTGGATGCCACACCCAAGATTTTAAAAGTATCCAACAAACTTATCTTTACTTAAAATATACCAGGCTGTCTAATCATTGAAGAGTTTTTTAAAAGGGTAATGTTTTACCATTTTCGGGACAATACCCAAAAATCATGATTTTGATTTCCGGGCAATATTGGAGTTCAAAAATATGAATAGAACTAACTTCGTAATTCTAACTACGAATATGAAATCATATTTGGAATATGATTATTGCTGTAGCTGTAAGAAATAACTTAATAATTTAATCAACATAAAAGTGCCACAACCATGACTCGAAAAGTGGCCAACAAACTAATGTTTACTTAAAATATACCACGCAACCTTATTATTGAGGATTTTTTGAAAAAGGATATTACTCGACCATCTTAGGGACATGACCCCAAAATCAAAATTTGGATTTCTGGGTAGAATGACTATCTAAACACGAATTACCCATGCTCTTAAGGGGGAACGGAGACGGTTTGGGTGGGCCACTCAAACCGTCTCCGTTCCCTATTTTCTATTTCGCGTTTCTTGAACACTTTGGCGACAGTTCCGCATAACTTCCTTCAAAAAGTTCATTTCAGTTCAGATGCACATAAATAAATTAAATTAAAAGTAAAGAGTACTTCTTCTATGCAAATACCTAAATATCATGGTTGTATAGAATTACACTGGAAATAATTTTGGTAATATTAAGTTTTGTCATAAAACGTACGGTTGTGAAGATAAATAGGACAAATCTCTTAGGGGTCGACCTTTATTTTTTATGTATAGCTTGTTAAAGCCTATTACTGGAGTTTAGCACCATCCAAATTATTATTCTACAAGCTAAAACGAAGAGATTACTATACTTTTCTTTCGAAATAGAACAATATTACTAGGAAAACGCTCTGTTTGACGCGTTGATAAGCGAGCGCGTCCATATCTACGAACTTTCTGGCGATAAGATCTCAAAGCTTATAAAAACAACAAAAAAACAACAATTCAAGAATGCGCATTGAAAAAGTTTGTCTAATTTCCATATCTATTATACTTCCCGACATTGTTGAATGCAGTGCAATGGGCGTTGCTAAGAATTTTCGTCGTCATATTTTCAACACGGTCCGCCACCGTTACTAACAGTTATTGACATCAAAAGACATTTAATTTCTGCAATTAATAAGTATCAGATTGCGTTTAATTTACTATATTCGTGACCGGAAAAAATTTACTATAAGATAGCCTCCTCACATTTTGCCGTAACTGTGTTTCAGAAAAATATTTTCGAGTAACTTTTGTGTAACGTTGCCAATATTTATCAGATCGCCATTAAATGAACATATTCGGGACCGGAAAAATCTGGAGAAAAATATGGCTATCTCACATTGGGCCGCCATTGTGTTTCAGACAAATATTTTGCAGTAGCTATGGTTTAAATTTGTAACTTTTAAAACGATTATGCCTCAAACCTATACACCTTCAATCCACATTAAGGCTTGTGGATGGTCCAAATTTCAAGTTGATCGGACTTTCCGTTCGACCGCTATCGACAGACATAAAACAAAACAAAAAAACAGGACGAAGTGCCATAAAGGTATAATGCAGACGCTCAATTCGCTCGTCGATAACTAGATGCATTACACTTGCGTCTAGCGGGCGCCCACACTTAGATGCTGGGCTATGCCACCTCTACTGCCATTTGACTTTGCTGGTTGCATAAGGCATTCTGCGAGCGTCTTGAAAAGAGGGCAATATTTTTATACAATAATAAATTGATGAATTTACATTTTTTTTTAAAGAAAACCTTGCTCTGCTGCCCCAGGCTCTTAACAGTGCTGTCTCTTGACAGTTATAGTAGACAACCTTGCTCTGACAGTTCTAGTAGACAACCATGCTCTGCTGCCACAGGCTCTTAATAGTGAGTTCTCTTGACAGTTCTAGTAGACAACCTTGCTCTGCTGCCACAGGATCTTAACAGTGCGGTCTCTTGACAGTTCTAGTAAACAACCTTGCTCTGCTGCCACAGGCTCTAAACAGTGCGGTCTCTTGACAGTTGTAGTAGACAACCTTGCTCTGCTGCCACAGGCTCTTAACAGTGTCTCTTGACAGTTCTAGTAGACAACCTTGCTCTGCTGCCACAGGCTCTTGACAGTGCGGTCTCTTGACAGTTCTAGTAGACAACCTTGCTCTGCTGCCACAGGCTGTTAACAGTGTCTCTACACGGGTCTAGTAGACAACCTTGCTCTGCTGCCACAGGCTCTTCACAGTGTCTCTTGACAGTTCTAGTAGACAACCTTGCTCTGCTGCCACAGGCTCTTAACAGTGTCTCTTGACAGTTATAGTAGACAACCTTGCCCTGCTGCTCCAGGCTCTTAACAGTGTCTCTTGACAGGTCTAGTAGACAACCTTGCTCTGCTGCCACAGGCTCTTAACAGTGTCTCTTGACAGTTCTAGTAGACAACCTTGCTCTGCTGCCACAGGCTCTTAACAGTGCGGTCTCTTGACAGTTCTAGTAGACAACCTTGCTCTGCTGCCACAGGCTCTTAACAGTGCGGTCTCTTGACAGTTCTAGTAGACAACCTTGCTCTGCTGTCACAGGCTCTAAACAGTGTCTCTTGACAGTTCTAGTAGACAACCTTGCTCTGCTGCCCTAGGCTCTTAACAGTGTCTCTTGACAGTTCTAGTAGACAACATTGCTCTGCTGCCACAGGCTCTTAACAGTGCGGTCTCTTGACAGTTCTAGTAGACAATCTTGCTCTGCTGCCACAGGCTCTTAACAGTGTCTCTTGACAGTTCTAGTAGACAACCTTGCTCTGCTGCCACAGGCTCTTAACAGTGTCTCTTGACAGTTCTAGTAGACAACCTTGCTCTGCTGCCACAGGCTCTTAACAGTGTCTCTTGACAGTTTAGTAGACAACCTTGCTCTGCTGCCCCAGGCTCTTAACAGTGTCTCTTGACAGTTCTAGTAGACAACCTTGCTCTGCTGCCACAGGCTCTTAACAGTGTCTCTTGACAGTTCTAGTAGACAACCTTGCTCTGCTGCCCCAGGCTCTTAACAGTGTCTCTTGACAGTTCTAGTAGACAACCTTGCTCTGCTGCCCCAGGCTCTTAACAGTGTCTCTTGACAGTTCTAGAAGACAACCTTGCTCTGCTACCCCAGGCTCTTAACAGTGTCTCTAGACAGTTCTAGTAGACAACCTTGCTCTGCTGCCACAGGCTCTTAACAGTGTCTCTTGACAGTTATAGTAGACAACCTTGCTCTGCTGCCACAGGCTCTTAACAGTGCGGTCTCTTGAAAGTTCTAGTAGACAACCTTGCTATGCTGCCACAGGCTCTTAACAGTGCGGTCTCTTGACAGTTCTAGTAGACAACCTTGCTCTGCTGCCAAAGGCTCTTAACAGTGTCTCTAGACAGTTCTAGTAGACAACCTTGCTCTGCTGCCACAGGCTCTTAACAGTGTCTCTTGACAGTTATAGTAGACAACCTTGCTCTGCTGCCACAGGCTCTTAACAGTGCGGTCTCTTGACAGTTCTAGTAGACAACCTTGCTCTGCTGCCCCAGGCTCTTAACAGTGTCTCTTGACAGTTCTAGTAGACAACCTTGCTCTGCTACCACAGGCTCTTAACAGTGTCTCTTCTCAGTTCTTGTAGACACCCTTGCTCTGCTGCCCCAGGCTCTTAACAGTGTCTCTTGACAGTTCTAGTAGACAACCTTGCTCTGCTGCCCCAGGCTCTTAACAGTGCGGTCTCTTGACAGTTCTAGTAGACAACCTTGCTCTGCTGTCACAGGCTCTTAACAGTGTCTCTTGACAGTTCTAGTAGACAACCTTGCTCTGCTGCCCTAGGCTCTTAACAGTGTCTCTTGACAGTTCTAGTAGACAACATTGCTCTGCTGCCACAGGCTCTTAACAGTGCGGTCTCTTGACAGTTCTAGTAGACAATCTTGCTCTGCTGCCACAGGCTCTTAACAGTGTCTCTTGACAGTTCTAGTAGACAACCTTGCTCTGCTGCCACAGGCTCTTAACAGTGTCTCTTGACAGTTCTAGTAGACAACCTTGCTCTGCTGCCACAGGCTCTTAACAGTGTCTCTTGACAGTTTAGTAGACAACCTTGCTCTGCTGCCCCAGGCTCTTAACAGTGTCTCTTGACAGTTCTAGTAGACAACCTTGCTCTGCTGCCACAGGCTCTTAACAGTGTCTCTTGACAGTTCTAGTAGACAACCTTGCTCTGCTGCCCCAGGCTCTTAACAGTGTCTCTTGACAGTTCTAGTAGACAACCTTGCTCTGCTGCCCCAGGCTCTTAACAGTGTCTCTTGACAGTTCTAGAAGACAACCTTGCTCTGCTGCCACAGGCTCTTAACAGTGTCTCTTGACAGTTCTAGTAGACAACCTTGCTCTGCTGCCCCAGGCTCTTAACAGTGTCTCTTGACAGTTCTAGTAGACAACCTTGCTCTGCTGCCCCAGGCTCTTAACAGTGTCTCTAGACAGTTCTAGTAGACAACCTTGCTCTGCTGCCACAGGCTCTTAACAGTGTCTCTTGACAGTTCTAGTAGACAACCTTGCTCTGCTGCCCCAGGCTCTTAACAGTGTTTCTTGACAGTTCTAGTAGACAACCTTGCTCTGCTGCCCCAGGCTCTTAACAGTGTTTCTTGACAGTTCTAGTAGACAACCTTGCTCTGCTGCCCCAGGCTCTTAACAGTGTCTCTAGACAGTTCTAGTAGACAACCTTGCTCTGCTGCCACAGGCTCTTAACAGTGTCTCTTGACAGTTATAGTAGACAACCTTGCTCTGCTGCCACAGGCTCTTAACAGTGCGGTCTCTTGAAAGTTCTAGTAGACAACCTTGCTATGCTGCCACAGGCTCTTAACAGTGCGGTCTCTTGACAGTTCTAGTAGACAACCTTGCTCTGCTGCCAAAGGCTCTTAACAGTGTCTCTAGACAGTTCTAGTAGACAACCTTGCTCTGCTGCCACAGGCTCTTAACAGTGTCTCTTGACAGTTATAGTAGACAACCTTGCTCTGCTGCCACAGGCTCTTAACAGTGCGGTCTCTTGACAGTTCTAGTAGACAACCTTGCTCTGCTGCCCCAGGCTCTTAACAGTGTCTCTTGACAGTTCTAGTAGACAACCTTGCTCTGCTACCACAGGCCCTTAACAGTGTCTCTTCTCAGTTCTTGTAGACACCCTTGCTCTGCTGCCCCAGGCTCTTAACAGTGTCTCTTGACAGTTCTAGTAGACAACCTTGCTCTGCTGCCCCAGGCTCTTAACAGTGCGGTCTCTTGACAGTTCTAGTAGACAACCTTGCTCTGCTGCCACAGGCTCTTAACAGTGCGGTCTCTTGACAGTTATAGTAGACAACCTTGCTCTGCTGCCACAGGCACTTAACAGTGCGGTCTCTTGACAGTTCTAGTAGACAACCTTGCTCTGCTGCCACAGGCTCTTAACAGTGTCTCTTGACAGTTCTAGTAGACAACATTGCTCTGCTACCACAGGCTCTTAACAGTGTCTCTTGACAGTTCTAGTAGACAACCTTGCTCTGCTGTTTTAGGCTCTTAACAGTGCGGTCTCTTGACAGTTCTAGAAGACAACCTTGCTCTGCTGTCACAGGCTCTTAACAGTGTCTCTTGACAGTTCCAGTAGACAACCTTGCTCTGCTGCTCCAGGCTCTTAACAGTGTGATCTCTTGACAGTTCTAGTAGACAACCTTGCTCTGCTGCCCCAGGCTCTTAACAGTGTCTTTTGACAGTTATAGTAGACAACCTTGCTCTGCTGCCACAGGCTCTTAACAGTGTCTCTTGACAGTTCTAGTAGACAACATTGCTCTGCTGCCACAGGCTCTTAACAGTGTCTCTTGACAGTTCTAGTAGACAACCTTGCTCTGCTGCCACAGGCTCTTAACAGTGTCTCTTAACAGTTCTAGTAGACTACCTTGCTCTGCTGCCACAGGCTCTTAACAGTGTCTCTTGACAGTTCTAGTAGACAACCTTGCTCTGCTGCCACAGGCTCTTAACAGTGCGATCTCTTGACAGTTCTAGTAGACAACCTTGCTCTGCTGCCACAGGCTCTTAACAGTGTCTCTTGACAGTTCTAGTAGACAACCTCGCTCTGCTGCCACAGGCTCTTAACAGTGCGATCTCTTGACAGTTCTAGTAGACAACCTTGCTCTGCTGCCCCAGGCTCTTAACAGTGTCTCTTGACAGTTCTAGTAGACAACCTTGCTCTGCTGCCACAGGCTCTTAACAGTGCGGTCTCTTGTCAGTTCTAGTAGACAACCTTGCCCTGCTGCCACAGGCTCTTAACAGTGCGGTCTCTTGACAGTTCTAGTAGACAACCTTGCCCTGCTGCCACAGGCTCTTAACAGTGCGGTCTCTTGACAGTTCTAGGTGACAACCTTGCCCTGCTGCCACAGGCTCTTAACAGTGCGGTCTCTTGTCAGTTCTAGTAGACAACCTTGCCCTGCTGCCACAGGCTCTTTACAGTGTCTCTTGACAGTTCTAGTAGACAACCTTGCTCTGCTGTCACAGGCTTTTAACAGTGTCTCTTGACAGTTCTAGTAGACAACCTTGCTCTGCTGCCACAGGCTCTTAACAGTGCGGTCTCTAGACAGTTCTAGTAGACAACCTTGCTCTGCTGCCACAGGCTCTTAACAGTGCGGTCTCTTGACAGTTCTAGTAGACAACCTTGCTCTGCTGCCACAGGCTCTTAACAGTGCGGTCTCTTGACAGTTCTAGTAGATAACCTTGCTCTGCTGCCACAGGCTCTTAACAGTGTCTCTTGACAGTTCTAGTAGACAACCTTGCTCTGCTGCCACAGGCTCTTAACAGTGTCTCTTGACAGTTCTAGTAGACAACCTTGCTCTGCTGCCACAGGCTCTTAACAGTGCGGTCTCTTGACGGGTCTAGTAGACAACCTTGCTCTTCTGCCAAAGGCTCTTAACAGTGTCTCTTGACAGTTCTAGTAGACAACCTTGCCCTGCTGTCACAGGCTCTTAACAGTGCGGTCTCTTGACAGTTCTAGTAGACAACCTAGCTCTGCTGCCACAGGCTCTTAACAGTGTCTCTTGACAGTTCTAGTAGACCACCTTGCTCAACTCCCACAGGCTCTTAACAGTGCGGTCTCTTGACAGTTCTAGTAGACAACCTAGCTCTGCTGCCACAGGCTCTTAACAGTGTCTCTTGACAGTTCTAGTAGACAACCTTGCTCTGCTGCCCCAGGCTCTTAACAGTGCGGTCTCTTGACAGTTCTAGTAGACAACCTTGCTCTGCTGCCCCAGGCTCTTAACAGTGTCTCTTGACGGGTCTAGTAGACAACCTTGCTCTGCTGCCACAGGCTTTTAACAGTGTCTCTTGACAGTTCTAGTAGACAACCTTGCCCTGCTGTCACAGGCTCTTAACAGTACGGTCTCTTGACAGTTCTAGTAGACAACCTAGCTCTGCTGCCACAGGCTCTTAACAGTGTCTCTTGACAGTTCTAGAACAACCTTGCTCTGCTGCCACAGGCTCTCTACAGTGTCTCTTGACAGTTCTAGTAGACAACCTTGCTCTGCTGCCCCAGGCTCTTAACAGTGTCTCTTGACAGTTCTAGTAGACAACCTTGCTCTGCTGCCCCAGGCTCTTAACAGTGTCTCTTGACAGTTCTAGTAGACAACCTTGCTCTGCTGCCACAGGCTCTTAACAGTGTCTCTTGACAGTTCTAGTAGACAACCTTGCTCTGCTGCCACAGGCTCTTAACAGTGTCTCTTGACAGTTCTAGTAGACAACCTTGCTCTGCTGCCACAGGCTCTTAACAGTGTCTCTTGACAGTTCTAGTAGACAACCTTGCTCTGCTGCCACAGGCTCTTAACAGTGTCTCTTGACAGTTCTAGTAGACAACCTTGCTCTGCTGCCCCAGGGTCTTAACAGTGTCTCTTGACAGTTCTAGTAGACAACCTTGCTCTGCTGCCCCAGGCTCTTAACAGTGTCTCTTGACAGTTCTAGTAGACAACCTTGCTCTGCTGCCCCAACTCTTAACAGTGTCTCTTGACAGTTCTAGTAGATAACCTTGCTCTGCTGCCCCAGGCTCTTAACAGTGTCTCTTGACAGTTCTAGTAGACAACCTTGCTCTGCTGCCCCAGGCTCTCAACAGTGTCTCTTGACAGTTCTAGTAGACAACCTTGCTCTGCTGCCCCAGGCTCTTAACAGTGTCTCTTGACAGTTCTAGTAGACAACCTTGCTCTGCTGCCCCAACTCTTAACAGTGTCTCTTGACAGTTCTAGTAGACAACCTTGCTCTGCTGCCACAGGCTCTTAACAGTGTCTCTTGACAGTTATAGTAGACAACCTTGCTCTGCTGCCCCAGGCTCTTAACAGTGTCTCTTGACAGTTCTAGTAGACAACCTTGCTCTGCTGCCCCAACTCTTAACAGTTTCTCTTGACAGTTCTAGTAGACAACCTTGCTCTGTAGCCCCAGGCTCTTAACAGTGTCTCTTGACAGTTCTAGTAGATAACCTTGCTCTGCTGCCCCAGGCTCTCAACAGTGTCTCTTGACAGTTCTAGTAGACAACCTTGCTCTGCTGCCCCAGGCTCTTAACAGTGTCTCTTGACAGTTCCAGTAGACAACCTTGCTCTGCTGCCACAGGCTCTTAACAGTGCGGTCTCTTGACAGTTCTAGTAGACAACCTTGCTCTGCTGCCACAGGCTCTTAACAGTGTCTCTTGACAGTTCTAGTAGACAACCTTGCTCTGCTGCCACAGGCTCTTAACAGTGCGGTCTCTTGACAGTTCTAGTAGACAACCTTGCTCTGCTGCCACAGGCTCTTAACAGTGTCTCTTGACAGTTCTAGTAGACAACCTTGCTCTGCTGCCACAGGCTCTTAACAGTGTCTCTTGACAGTTCTAGTAGACAACCTTGCTCTGCTGCCACAGGCTCTTAAAAGTGTCTCTTGACAGTTCTAGTAGACAACCTTGCTCTGCTGCCACTGGCTCTTAACAGTGCGGTCTCTTGACAGTTCTAGTAGACAACCTTGCTCTGCTGCCACAGGCTCTTTACAGTGCGGTCTCTTGACAGTTCTAGTAGACAACCTTGCTCTGCTGCCACAGGCTCTTAAAAGTGTCTCTTGACAGTTCCAGTAGACAACCTTGCTCTGCTGCCACAGGCTCTTAACAGTGCGGTCTCTTGACAGTTCTAGTAGACAACCTTGCTCTGCTGCCACAGGCTCTTTACAGTGCGGTCTCTTGACAGTTCTAGTAGACAACCTTGCTCTGCTGCCACAGGCTCTTAAAAGTGTCTCTTGACAGTTCTAGTAGACAACCTTGCTCTGCTGCCACAGGCTCTTTACAGTGTCTCTTGACAGTTCTAGTAGACAACCTTGCTTGCTGCCCCAGGCTCTTAACAGTGCGGTCTCTTGACAGTTCTAGTAGACAACCTTGCTCTGCTGCCACAGGCTCTTTACAGTGCGGTCTCTTGACAGTTCTAGTAGACAACCTTGCTCTGCTGCCACAGGCTCTTAAAAGTGTCTCTTGACAGTTCTAGTAGACAACCTTGCTCTGCTGCCACTGGCTCTTAACAGTGTCTCTTGACAGTTCTAGTAGACAACCTTGCTCTGCTTCCCCAGGCTCTTAACAGTGTCTCTTGACAGTTCTAGTAGACAACCTTGCTCTGCTGCCACAGGCTCTTAACAGTGTCTCTTGACAGTTCTAGTAGACAACCTTGCTCTGCTGCCACAGGCTCTTAACAGTGTCTCTTGACAGTTCTAGTAGACAACCTTGCTCTGCTGCCACAGGCTCTTTACAGTGCGGTCTCTTGACAGTTCTAGTAGGCAACCTTGCTCTGCTGCCCCAGGCTCTTAACAGTGTCTCTTGACAGTTCTAGTAGACAACCTTGCTCTGCTGCCACTGGCTCTTAACAGTGTCTCTTGACAGTTCTAGTAGACAACCTTGCCCTGCTGCCACAGGCTCTTAACAGTGTCTCTTGACGGGTCTAGTAGACAACCTTGCTCTGCTGCCACAGGCTCTTAACAGTGTCTCTTGACAGTTCTAGTAGACAACCTTGCTCAGCTGCCACAGGCTCTTAACAGTGCGGTCTCTTGACAGTTCTAGTAGACAACCTTGCTCTGCTGCCACAGGCTCTTAACAGTTTCTCTTGACAGTTCTAGTAGACAACCTTGCTCTGCTGCCCCAGGCTCTTAACAGTGTCTCTTGACAGTTCTAGTAGACAACCTTGCTCTGCTGCCACAGGCTCTTAACAGTGCGGTCTCTTGACAGTTATAGTAGACAACCTTGCTCTGCTGCCACAGGCTCTTAACAGTGCGGTCTCTTGACAGTTCTAGTAGACAACCTTGCTCTGAAGCCCCAGGCTCTTAACAGTGTCTCTTGACAGTTCTAGTAGACAACCTTGCTCTGCTGCCCCAGGCTCTTAACAGTGCGGTCTCTTGACAGTTCTAGTAGACAACCTTGCTCTGCTGCCACAGGCTCTTATAACAGTGTCTCTTGACAGTTTTAGTAGACAACCTTGCTCTGCTGGCCCAGGCTCTTAACAGTGTCTCTTAACAGTTTTAGTAGACAACCTTGCTCTGCTGTCACAGGCTCTTAACAGTGTCTCTTGACAGTTCTAGTAGACAACCTTGCTCTGCTGCCCCAGGCTCTTAACAGTGCGGTCTCTTGACAGTTCTAGTAGACAACCTTGCTCTGCTGCCCCAGGCTCTTAACAGTGTCTCTTGACAGTTATAGTAGACAACCTTGCTCTGCTACCCCAGGCTCTTAACAGTGTCTCTTGACAGTTCTAGTAGACAACCTTGCTCTGCTGTCACAGGCTCTTAACAGTGTCTCTTGACAGTTCTAGTAGACAACCTTGCTCTGCTGCCCCAGGCTCTTAACCGTGTCTCTTGACAGTTCTAGTAGACAACCTTGCTCTGCTGCCCCAGGCTCTTAACAGTGTCTCTTGACAGTTCTAGTAGACAACCTTGCTCTGCTGCCCCAGGCTCTTAACAGTGCGGTTTCTTGACAGTTCTAGTAGACAACCTTGCTTTGCTGCCCCAGGCTCTAAACAGTGTCTCTTGACGGGTCTAGTTGACAACCTTGCTCTGCTGTCACAGGCTCTTAACAGTGTGGTCTCTTGACAGTTCTAGTAGACAACCTTGCTCTGCTGCCCCAGGCTCTTAACAGTGTCTCTTGACGGGTCTAGTAGACAACCTTGCTCTGCTGCCACAGGCTCTTAACAGTATCTCTTGACAGTTCTAGTAGACAACCTTGCTCTCCTGCCACAGGCTCTTAACAGTGCGGTCTCTTGACAGTTCTAGTAGACAACCTTGCTCAGCTGCCACAGGCTCTTAACAGTGCGGTCTCTTGACAGTTCTAGTAGACAACCTTGCCCTGCTGCCACAGGCTCTTAACAGTGTCTATGACGGGTCTAGTAGACAACCTTGCCCTGCTGCCACAGGCTCTTAACAGTGCGGTCTCTTGACAGTTCTAGTAGACAACCTTGCTCTGCTGCCACAGGCTCTTAAACGTGCGGTCTCTTGACAGTTCTAGTAGACAACCTTGCTCTGCTGTCACAGGCTCTTAACAGTGCGGTCTCTTGACAGTTGTAGTAGACAACCTTGCTCTGCTGTCACAGGCTCTTAACAGTGCGGTCTCTTCTTAGTTCTAGTAGACAACCTTGCTCTGCTGCCACAGGCTCTTAACAGCGTGTCTTGACAGTTCTAGTAGACAACCTAGCTCTGCTGCCACAGGCTCTTAACCGTGTCTCTTGACAGTTCTAGTAGACAACCTTGCTCTGCTGCCCCAGGCTCTTAACAGTGTCTCTTGACAGTTCATGTAGACAACCTTGCCCTGCTGCCCCAGGCTCTTAACAGTGTCTCTTGACAGTTCTAGTAGACAACCTTGCCCTGCTGCCCCAGGCTCTTAACAGTGTCTCTTGACGGGTCTAGTAGACAACCTTGCTTTGCTGCCACAGGCTCTTAACAGTGTCTCTTGACAGTTCTAGTAGACAACCTTGCTCTGCTGCCACAGGCTCTTAACAGTGCGGTCTCTTGACAGTTCTAGTAGACAACCTTGCTCTGCTTCCACAGGGTCTTAACAGTGTCTCTTGACAGTTCTAGTAGACAACCTTGCTCTGCTGCCACAGGCTCTTAACAGTGCGGTCTCTTGACAGTTCTAGTAGACAACCTTGCTCTGCTGCCACAGGCTCTTAACAGTGCGGTCTCTTGACAGTTCTAGTAGACAACCTTGCTCTGCTGCCCCAGGCTCTTAACAGTGCGGTCTCTTGACAGTTCTAGTAGACAACCTTGCTCTGCTGCCACAGGCTCTTAACAGTGCGGTCTCTTGACAGTTCTAGTAGACAACCTTGCTCTGCTGCCACAGGCTCTTAACAGTGCGGTCTCTAGACAGTTCTAGTAGACAACCTTGCTCTGCTGCCACAGGCTCTTAACAGTGCGGTCTCTTGACAGTTCTAGTAGACAACCTTGCTCTGCTGCCACAGGCTCTTAACAGTGTCTCTTGACAGTTCTAGTAGACAACCTTGCTCTGCTGCCCCAGGGTCTTAACAGTGTCTCTTGACAGTTCTAGTAGACAACCTTGCTCTGCTGCCACAGGCTCTTAACAGTGTCTCTTGACAGTTCTAGTAGACAACCTTGCTCTGCTGCCACAGGCTCTTAACAGTGTCTCTTGACAGTTCTAGTAGACAACCTTGCTCTGCTGCCACAGGCTCTTAACAGTGTCTCTTGACAGTTCTAGTAGACAACCTTGCTCTGCTGCCCCAGGGTCTTAACAGTGTCTCTTGACAGTTCTAGTAGACAACCTTGCTCTGCTGCCACAGGCTCTTAACAGTGTCTCTTGACAGTTCTAGTAGACAACCTTGCTCTGCTGCCACAGGCTCTTAACAGTGTCTCTTGACAGTTCTAGTAGACAACCTTGCTCTGCTGCCACAGGCTCTTAACAGTGTCTCTTGACAGTTCTAGTAGACAACCTTGCTCTGCTGCCCCAGGGACTTAACAGTGTCTCTTGACAGTTCTAGTAGACAACCTTGCTCTGCTGCCACAGGCTCTTAACAGTGTCTCTTGACAGTTCTAGTAGACAACCTTGCTCTGCTGCATCAGGCTCTTAACAGTGTTTCTTGACAGTTCTAGTAGACAACCTTGCTCTGCTGCCCCAGGCTCTTAACAGTGTGTCTTGACAGTTCTTGTAGACAACCTTGCTCTGCTGCCACAAGCTCTAAACAGTGCGGTCTCTTGACAGTTCTAGTAGACAACCTTGCTCTGCTGCCCCAGGCTCTTAACAGTGTTTCTTGACAGTTCTAGTAGACACCTTGCTCTGCTGCCACAGGCTCTTAACAGTGTCTCTTGACAGTTCTAGTAGACAACCTTGCTCTGCTGCCCCAGGCTCTTAACAGTGTCTCTTGACAGTTCTAGTAGACAACCTTGCTCTGCTGTCACAGGCTCTATACAGTGCGGTCTCTTGACAGTTCTAGTAGACAACCTTGCTCTGCTGCCACAGGGTCTTAACAGTGTCTCTTGACAGTTCTAGTAGACAACCTTGCTCTGCTGCCACAGGCTCTTAACAGTGTCTCTTGACAGTTCTAGTAGACAACCTTGCTCTGCTGCATCAGGCTCTTAACAGTGTTTCTTGACAGTTCTAGTAGACAACCTTGCTCTGCTGCCACAAGCTCTAAACAGTGCGGTCTCTTGACAGTTCTAGTAGACAACCTTGCTCTGCTGCCCCAGGCTCTTAACAGTGTCTCTTGACAGTTCTAGTAGACAACCTTGCTCTGCTGCATCAGGCTCTTAACAGTGTTTCTTGACAGTTCTAGTAGACAACCTTGCTCTGCTGCCACAAGCTCTAAACAGTGCGGTCTCTTGACAGTTCTAGTAGACAACCTTGCTCTGCTGCCCCAGGCTCTTAACAGTGTCTCTTGACAGTTCTAGTAGACAACCTTGCTCTGCTGCCCCAGGCTCTTAACAGTGCGGTCTCTTGACAGTTCTAGTAGACAACCTTGCTCTGCTGCCACAGGCTCTTAACAGTGCGGTCTCTTGACAGTTCTAGTAGACAACCTTGCTCTGCTGCCCCAGGCTCTTAACAGTGTCTCTTGACAGTTCTAGTAGACAACCTTGCTCTGCTGTCACAGGCTCTTAACAGTGTCTCTTGACAGTTCTAGTAGACAACCTTGCTCTGCTGTTACAGGCTCTTAACAGTGTCTCTTGACAGTTCTAGTAGACAACCTTGCTCTGCTGCCACAGGCTCTTAACAGTGCGGTCTCTTGACAGTTCTAGTAGGCAACCTTGCTCTGCTGCCACAGGCTCTTAACAGTGTCTTTTGACAGTTTTAGTAGACAACCTTGCTCTGCTGCCCCAGGCTCTTAACAGTGTCTCTTTACAATTCTAGTAGACAACCTTGCTCTGCTGCCACAGGCTCTTAACAGTGTCTCTTGACAGTTCTATTAGACAACCTTGCTCTGCTGCCACAGGCTCTTAACAGTGTCTCTTGACAGTTCTAGTAGACAACCTTGCTCTGCTGCCACAGGCTCTTAACAGTGTCTTTTGACCGTTCTAGTCGACAACCTAGCTCTGCTGCCACAGGCTCTTAACAGTGTCTCTTGACAGTTCTAGTAGACAACCTTGCTCTGCTTCCACAGGCTCTTAACAGTGTGGTCTCGTGACAGTTCTAGTAGACAACCTTGCTCTGCTGTCACAGGCTCTTAACAGTGCGGTCTCTTGACAGTTCTAGTAGACAACCTTGCTCTGCTGCCCCAGGCTCTTAACAGTGTCTCTTGACAGTTCTAGTAGACAACCTTGCTCTGCTGCCACAGGCTCTTAACAGTGCGGTCTCTTGACAGTTCTAGTAGACAACCTTGCTCTGCTGCCACAGGCTCTTAACAGTGTCTCGTGACAGTTCTAGTAGACAACCTTGCTCTGCTGCCCCAGGCTCTTAACAGTGTCTCTTGACAGTTCTAGTAGACAACCTTGCTCTGCTGCCCCAGGCTCTTAACAGTGTCTCTTGACAGTTGTAGTAGACAACCTTGCTCTGCTGCCACAGGCTCTTAACAGTGTTACTTGACAGTTCTAGTAGACAACCTTGCTCTGCTGCCACAGGCTCTTAACAGTGTCTCGTGACAGTTCTAGTAGACAACCTTGCTCTGCTGCCACAGGCTCTTAACAGTGCGGTCTCTTGACAGTTCTAGTAGACAACCTTGCTCTGCTGCCACAGGCTCTTAACAGTGCGGTCTCTTGACAGTTCTAGTAGACAACCTTGCTCTGCTGCCACAGGGTCTTAACAGTGTCTCTTGACAGTTCTAGTAGACAACCTTGCTCTGCTGCCACAGGCTCTTAACAGTGCGGTCTCTTGACAGTTCTAGTAGACAACCTTGCTCTGCTGCCACAGGCTCTTAACAGTGCGGTCTCTTGACAGTTCTAGTAGACAACCTTGCTCTGCTGCCACAGGCTCTTAACAGTGCGGTCTCTTGACAGTTCTAGTAGACAACCTTGCTCTGCTGCCCCAGGCTCTTAACAGTGTCTCTTGACAGTTCTAGTAGACAACCTTGCTCTGCTGCCCCAGGCTCTTAACAGTGTCTCTTGACAGTTCTAGTAGACAACCTTGCTCTGCTGCCCCAGGCTCTTAACAGTGCGGTCTCTTGACAGTTCTAGTAGACAACCTTGCTCTGCTGCCCCAGGCTCTTAACAGTGTCTCTTGACGGGTCTAGTAGACAACCTTGCTCTGCTGCCACAGGCTCTTAACAGTGTCTCTTGACAGTTCTAGTAGAAAACCTTGCCCTGCTGTCACAGGCTCTTAACAGTACGGTCTCTTGACAGTTCTAGTAGACAACCTAGCTCTGCTGCCACAGGCTCTTAACAGTGTCTCTTGACAGTTCTAGAACAACCTTGCTCTGCTGCCACAGGCTCTCTACAGTGTCTCTTGACAGTTCTAGTAGACAACCTTGCTCTGCTGCCACAGGCTCTTAACAGTGTC
The DNA here is from genome assembly GCA_945910005.1 of Isoperla grammatica. Classification (NCBI taxonomy): domain Eukaryota; kingdom Metazoa; phylum Arthropoda; class Insecta; order Plecoptera; family Perlodidae; genus Isoperla; species Isoperla grammatica. The sequence goes on from OX246749.1 coordinate 12,068,347, forward strand.
TCTTGACAGTTCTAGTAGACAACCTTGCTCTGCTGCCCCAGGCTCTTAACAGTGCGGTCTCTTGACAGTTCTAGTATACAACCTTGCTCGGCTGCCCCAGGCTCTTAACAGTGTCTCTTGACAGTTCTAGAACAACCTTGCTCTGCTGCCACAGGCTCTCTACAGTGTCTCTTGACAGTTCTAGTAGACAACCTTGCTCTGCTGCCACAGGCTCTTAACAGTGTCTCTTGACAGTTCTAGTAGACAACCTTGCTCTGCTGCCACAGGCTCTTAACAGTGTCTCTTGACAGTTCTAGTAGACAACCTTGCTCTGCTGCCACAGGCTCTTAACAGTGTCTCTTGACAGTTCTAGTAGACAACCTTGCTCTGCTGCCACAGGCTCTTAACAGTGCGGTCTCTTGACAGTTCTAGTAGACAACCTTGCTCTGCTGCCACAGGCTCTTAAAAGTGCGGTCTCTTGACAGTTTTAGTAGACAACCTTGCTCTGCTGCCACAGGGTCTTAACAGTGTCTCTTGACAGTTCTAGTAGACAACCTTGCTCTGCTGCCACAGGCTCTTAACAGTGCGGTCTCTTGACAGTTCTAGTAGACAACCTTGCTCTGCTGCCACAGGCTCTTAACAGTGCGGTCTCTTGACAGTTATAGTAGACAACCTTGCTCTGCTGCCCCAGGCTCTTAACAGTGAGGTTCTTGACAGTTATAGTAGACAACCTTGCTCTGCTGCCCCAGGCTCTTAACAGTGTCTCTTGACAGTTCTAGTAGACAACCTTGCTCTGCTGCCACAGGCTCTTAACAGTGCGGTCTCTTGACAGTTCTAGTAGACAACCTTGCTCTGCTGCCACAGGCTCTTAACAGTGCGGTCTCTTGACAGTTCTAGTAGACAACCTTGCCCTGCTGCCACAGGCTCTTAACAGTGCGGTCTCTTGACAGTTCTAGTAGATAACCTTGCTCTGCTGCCCCAGGCTCTTAACAGTGCGGTCTCTTGACAGTTCTAGTAGACACCCTTGCTCTGCTGCCACAGGCTCTTAACAGTGCGGTCTCTTGACAGTTCTAGTAGACAACCTTGCTCTGCTGCCCCAGGCTCTTAACAGTGTCTCTTGACAGTTCTAGTAGACAACCTTGCTCTGCTGCCCCAGGCTCTTAACAGTGTCTCTTGACAGTTCTAGTAGACAACCTTGCTCTGCTGCCCCAGGCTCTTAACAGTGCGGTCTCTTGACAGTTCTAGTAGACAACCTTGCTCTGCTGCCCCAGGCTCTTAACAGTGTCTCTTGACGGGTCTAGTAGACAACCTTGCTCTGCTGCCACAGGCTCTTAACAGTGTCTCTTGACAGTTCTAGTAGACAACCTTGCCCTGCTGTCACAGGCTCTTAACAGTACGGTCTCTTGACAGTTCTAGTAGACAACCTAGCTCTGCTGCCACAGGCTCTTAACAGTGTCTCTTGACAGTTCTAGAACAACCTTGCTCTGCTGCCACAGGCTCTCTACAGTGTCTCTTGACAGTTCTAGTAGACAACCTTGCTCTGCTGCCACAGGCTCTTAACAGTGTCGGTTGACAGTTGTAGTAGACAACCATGCTCTGCTGCTTTAGGCTCTTAACAGTGCGCTCTCTTGACAGTTCTAGTAGACAACCTTGCTCTGCTGCTCCAGGCTCTTAACAGTGTCTCTTGACAGTTCTAGTAGACAAACTTGCTCTGCTGCCCCAGGCTCTTAACAGTGTCTCTTGACAGTTCTAGTAGACAACCTTGCTCTGCTGCCACAGGCTCTTAAAAGTGCGGTCTCTTGACAGTTCTAGTAGACAACCTTGCTCTGCTGCCACAGGCTCTTAACAGTGTCTCTTGACAGTTCTAGTAGACAACCTTGCTCTGCTGCCCCAGGCTCTTAACAGTGTCTCTTGACAGTTCTAGTAGACAACCTTGCTCTGCTGCCCCAGGCTCTTAACAGTGTCTCTTGACAGTTCTAGTAGACAACCTTGCTCTGCTGCCACAGGCTCTTAAAAGTGCGGTCTCTTGACAGTTCTAGTAGACAACCTTGCTCTGCTGCCACAGGCTCTTAACAGTGTCTCTTGACAGTTCTAGTAGACAACCTTGCTCTGCTGCCCCAGGCTCTTAACAGTGTCTCTTGACAGTTCTAGTAGACAACCTTGCTCTGCTGCCACAGGTTCTTAACAGTGCGGTCTCTTGACAGTTCTAGTAGACAACCTTGCCCTGCTGCCCAAGGCTCTTAACAGTGTCTCTTGACGGGTCTAGTAGACAACCTTGCTCTGCTGCCACAGGCTCTTAACAGTGTCTCTTGACAGTTCTAGTAGACAACCTTGCTCTGCTGCCCCAGGCTCTTAACAGTGTCTCTTGACAGTTCTAGTAGACAACCTTGCTCTGCTGCCACAGGCTCTTAACAGTGTCTCTTGACAGTTCTAGTAGACAACCTTGCTCTGCTGCCACAGGCTCTTAACAGTGTCTCTTGACAGTTCTAGTAGACAACCTTGCTCTGCTGCCACAGGCTCTTAACAGTGTCTCTTGACAGTTCTAGTAGACAACCTTGCTCTGCTGCCCCAGGGTCTTAACAGTGTCTCTTGACAGTTCTAGTAGACAACCTTGCTCTGCTGCCCCAGGCTCTTAACAGTGTCTCTTGACAGTTCTAGTAGACAACCTTGCTCTGCTGCCCCAACTCTTAACAGTGTCTCTTGACAGTTCTAGTAGACAACCTTGCTCTGCTGCCCCAGGCTCTTAACAGTGTCTCTTGACAGTTCTAGTAGACAACCTTGCTCTGCTGCCCCAGGCTCTCAACAGTGTCTCTTGACAGTTCTAGTAGACAACCTTGCTCTGCTGCCCCAGGCTCTTAACAGTGTCTCTTGACAGTTCTAGTAGACAACCTTGCTCTGCTGCCCCAACTCTTAACAGTGTCTCTTGACAGTTCTAGTAGACAACCTTGCTCTGCTGCCACAGGCTCTTAACAGTGTCTCTTGACAGTTATAGTAGACAACCTTGCTCTGCTGCCCCAGGCTCTTAACAGTGTCTCTTGACAGTTCTAGTAGACAACCTTGCTCTGCTGCCCCAACTCTTAACAGTGTCTCTTGACAGTTCTAGTAGACAACCTTGCTCTGTAGCCCCAGGCTCTTAACAGTGTCTCTTGACAGTTCTAGTAGATAACCTTGCTCTGCTGCCCCAGGCTCTCAACAGTGTCTCTTGACAGTTCTAGTAGACAACCTTGCTCTGCTGCCCCAGGCTCTTAACAGTGTCTCTTGACAGTTCCAGTAGACAACCTTGCTCTGCTGCCACAGGCTCTTAACAGTGCGGTCTCTTGACAGTTCTAGTAGACAACCTTGCTCTGCTGCCACAGGCTCTTTACAGTGCGGTCTCTTGACAGTTCTAGTAGACAACCTTGCTCTGCTGCCACAGGCTCTTAAAAGTGTCTCTTGACAGTTCTAGTAGACAACCTTGCTCTGCTGCCACTGGCTCTTAACAGTGCGGTCTCTTGACAGTTCTAGTAGACAACCTTGCTCTGCTGCCACAGGCTCTTAACAGTACGGTCTCTTGACGGGTCTAGTAGACAACCTTGCTCTGCTGCCACAGGCTCTTAACAGTGCGGTCTCTTGACAGTTCTAGTAGACAACCTTGCTCTGCTGCCACAGGCTCTTAAAAGTGTCTCTTGACAGTTCCAGTAGACAACCTTGCTCTGCTGCCACAGGCTCTTAACAGTACGGTCTCTTGACAGTTCTAGTAGACAACCTTGCTCTGCTGCCCCAGGCTCTTAACAGTGCGGTCTCTTGACAGTTCTAGTAGACAACCTTGCTCTGCTGCCACAGGCTCTTTACAGTGCGGTCTCTTGACAGTTCTAGTAGACAACCTTGCTCTGCTGCCACAGGCTCTTAAAAGTGTCTCTTGACAGTTCTAGTAGACAACCTTGCTCTGCTGCCACAGGCTCTTTACAGTGTCTCTTGACAGTTCTAGTAGACAACCTTGCTCTGCTGCCCCAGGCTCTTAACAGTGCGGTCTCTTGACAGTTCTAGTAGACAACCTTGCTCTGCTGCCACAGGCTCTTTACAGTGCGGTCTCTTGACAGTTCTAGTAGACAACCTTGCTCTGCTGCCACAGGCTCTTAAAAGTGTCTCTTGACAGTTCTAGTAGACAACCTTGCTCTGCTGCCACTGGCTCTTAACAGTGTCTCTTGACAGTTCTAGTAGACAACCTTGCTCTGCTTCCCCAGGCTCTTAACAGTGTCTCTTGACAGTTCTAGTAGACAACCTTGCTCTGCTGCCACAGGCTCTTAACAGTGTCTCTTGACAGTTCTAGTAGACAACCTTGCTCTGCTGCCACAGGCTCTTAACAGTGTCTCTTGACAGTTCTAGTAGACAACCTTGCTCTGCTGCCACAGGCTCTTTACAGTGCGGTCTCTTGACAGTTCTAGTAGGCAACCTTGCTCTGCTGCCCCAGGCTCTTAACAGTGTCTCTTGACAGTTCTAGTAGACAACCTTGCTCTGCTGCCACTGGCTCTTAACAGTGTCTCTTGACAGTTCTAGTAGACAACCTTGCCCTGCTGCCACAGGCTCTTAACAGTGTCTCTTGACGGGTCTAGTAGACAACCTTGCTCTGCTGCCACAGGCTCTTAACAGTGTCTCTTGACAGTTCTAGTAGACAACCTTGCTCAGCTGCCACAGGCTCTTAACAGTGCGGTCTCTTGACAGTTCTAGTAGACAACCTTGCTCTGCTGCCACAGGCTCTTAACAGTTTCTCTTGACAGTTCTAGTAGACAACCTTGCTCTGCTGCCCCAGGCTCTTAACAGTGTCTCTTGACAGTTCTAGTAGACAACCTTGCTCTGCTGCCACAGGCTCTTAACAGTGCGGTCTCTTGACAGTTATAGTAGACAACCTTGCTCTGCTGCCACAGGCTCTTAACAGTGCGGTCTCTTGACAGTTCTAGTAGACAACCTTGCTCTGAAGCCCCAGGCTCTTAACAGTGTCTCTTGACAGTTCTAGTAGACAACCTTGCTCTGCTGCCCCAGGCTCTTAACAGTGCGGTCTCTTGACAGTTCTAGTAGACAACCTTGCTCTGCTGCCACAGGCTCTTATAACAGTGTCTCTTGACAGTTTTAGTAGACAACCTTGCTCTGCTGGCCCAGGCTCTTAACAGTGTCTCTTAACAGTTTTAGTAGACAACCTTGCTCTGCTGTCACAGGCTCTTAACAGTGTCTCTTGACAGTTCTAGTAGACAACCTTGCTCTGCTGCCCCAGGCTCTTAACAGTGCGGTCTCTTGACAGTTCTAGTAGACAACCTTGCTCTGCTGCCCCAGGCTCTTAACAGTGTCTCTTGACAGTTATAGTAGACAACCTTGCTCTGCTACCCCAGGCTCTTAACAGTGTCTCTTGACAGTTCTAGTAGACAACCTTGCTCTGCTGTCACAGGCTCTTAACAGTGTCTCTTGACAGTTCTAGTAGACAACCTTGCTCTGCTGCCCCAGGCTCTTAACCGTGTCTCTTGACAGTTCTAGTAGACAACCTTGCTCTGCTGCCCCAGGCTCTTAACAGTGTCTCTTGACAGTTCTAGTAGACAACCTTGCTCTGCTGCCCCAGGCTCTTAACAGTGCGGTTTCTTGACAGTTCTAGTAGACAACCTTGCTTTGCTGCCCCAGGCTCTAAACAGTGTCTCTTGACGGGTCTAGTTGACAACCTTGCTCTGCTGTCACAGGCTCTTAACAGTGTGGTCTCTTGACAGTTCTAGTAGACAACCTTGCTCTGCTGCCCCAGGCTCTTAACAGTGTCTCTTGACGGGTCTAGTAGACAACCTTGCTCTGCTGCCACAGGCTCTTAACAGTATCTCTTGACAGTTCTATTAGACAACCTTGCTCTCCTGCCACAGGCTCTTAACAGTGCGGTCTCTTGACAGTTCTAGTAGACAACCTTGCTCAGCTGCCACAGGCTCTTAACAGTGCGGTCTCTTGACAGTTCTAGTAGACAACCTTGCCCTGCTGCCACAGGCTCTTAACAGTGTCTATGACGGGTCTAGTAGACAACCTTGCCCTGCTGCCACAGGCTCTTAACAGTGCGGTCTCTTGACAGTTCTAGTAGACAACCTTGCTCTGCTGCCACAGGCTCTTAAACGTGCGGTCTCTTGACAGTTCTAGTAGACAACCTTGCTCTGCTGTCACAGGCTCTTAACAGTGCGGTCTCTTGACAGTTGTAGTAGACAACCTTGCTCTGCTGTCACAGGCTCTTAACAGTGCGGTCTCTTCTTAGTTCTAGTAGACAACCTTGCTCTGCTGAGGCTCTTAACAGCGTGTCTTGACAGTTCTAGTAGACAACCTAGCTCTGCTGCCACAGGCTCTTAACCGTGTCTCTTGACAGTTCTAGTAGACAACCTTGCTCTGCTGCCCCAGGCTCTTAACAGTGTCTCTTGACAGTTCATGTAGACAATCTTGCCCTGCTGCCCCAGGCTCTTAACAGTGTCTCTTGACAGTTCTAGTAGACAACCTTGCCCTGCTGCCACAGGCTCTTAACAGTGTCTCTTGACAGTTCTAGTAGACAACCTTGCCCTGCTGCCCCAGGCTCTTAACAGTGTCTCTTGACGGGTCTAGTAGACAACCTTGCTTTGCTGCCACAGGCTCTTAACAGTGTCTCTTGACAGTTCTAGTAGACAACCTTGCTCTGCTGCCACAGGCTCTTAACAGTGCGGTCTCTTGACAGTTCTAGTAGACAACCTTGCTCTGCTGCCACAGGCTCTTAACAGTGCGGTCTCTTGACAGTTCTAGTAGACAACCTTGCTCTGCTGCCACAGGCTCTTAACAGTGCGGTCTCTAGACAGTTCTAGTAGACAACCTTGCTCTGCTGCCACAGGCTCTTAACAGTGCGGTCTCTTGACAGTTCTAGTAGACAACCTTGCTCTGCTGCCACAGGCTCTTAACAGTGTCTCTTGACAGTTCTAGTAGACAACCTTGCTCTGCTGCCCCAGGGTCTTAACAGTGTCTTTTGACAGTTCTAGTAGACAACCTTGCTCTGCTGCCACAGGCTCTTAACAGTGTCTCTTGACAGTTCTAGTAGACAACCTTGCTCTGCTGCCACAGGCTCTTAACAGTGTCTCTTGACAGTTCTAGTAGACAACCTTGCTCTGCTGCCACAGGCTCTTAACAGTGTCTCTTGACAGTTCTAGTAGACAACCTTGCTCTGCTGCCCCAGGGTCTTAACAGTGTCTCTTGACAGTTCTAGTAGACAACCTTGCTCTGCTGCCACAGGCTCTTAACAGTGTCTCTTGACAGTTCTAGTAGACAACCTTGCTCTGCTGCCACAGGCTCTTAACAGTGTCTCTTGACAGTTCTAGTAGACAACCTTGCTCTGCTGCCACAGGCTCTTAACAGTGTCTCTTGACAGTTCTAGTAGACAACCTTGCTCTGCTGCCCCAGGGTCTTAACAGTGTCTCTTGACAGTTCTAGTAGACAACCTTGCTCTGCTGCCACAGGCTCTTAACAGTGTCTCTTGACAGTTCTAGTAGACAACCTTGCTCTGCTGCATCAGGCTCTTAACAGTGTTTCTTGACAGTTCTAGTAGACAACCTTGCTCTGCTGCCCCAGGCTCTTAACAGTGTGTCTTGACAGTTCTTGTAGACAACCTTGCTCTGCTGCCACAAGCTCTTAACAGTGCGGTCTCTTGACAGTTCTAGTAGACAACCTTGCTCTGCTGCCCCAGGCTCTTAACAGTGTTTCTTGACAGTTCTAGTAGACACCTTGCTCTGCTGCCACAGGCTCTTAACAGTGTCTCTTGACAGTTCTAGTAGACAACCTTGCTCTGCTGCCCCAGGCTCTTAACAGTGTCTCTTGACAGTTCTAGTAGACAACCTTGCTCTGCTGTCACAGGCTCTATACAGTGCGGTCTCTTGACAGTTCTAGTAGACAACCTTGCTCTGCTGCCCCAGGCTCTTAACAGTGTCTCTTGACAGTTCTAGTAGACAACCTTGCTCTGCTGCCCCAGGCTCTTAACAGTGCGGTCTCTTGACAGTTCTAGTAGACAACCTTGCTCTGCTGCCACAGGCTCTTAACAGTGCGGTCTCTTGACAGTTCTAGTAGACAACCTTGCTCTGCTGCCCCTGGCTCTTAACAGTGTCTCTTGACAGTTCTAGTAGACAACCTTGCTCTGCTGTCACAGGCTCTTAACAGTGTCTCTTGACAGTTCTAGTAGACAACCTTGCTCTGCTGTTACAGGCTCTTAACAGTGTCTCTTGACAGTTCTAGTAGACAACCTTGCTCTGCTGCCACAGGCTCTTAACAGTGCGGTCTCTTGACAGTTCTAGTAGACAACCTTGCTCTGCTGTCACAGGCTCTTAACAGTGTCTTTTGACAGTTTTAGTAGACAACCTTGCTCTGCTGCCCCAGGCTCTTAACAGTGTCTCTTTACAATTCTAGTAGACAACCTTGCTCTGCTGCCACAGGCTCTTAACAGTGTCTCTTGACAGTTCTATTAGACAACCTTGCTCTGCTGCCACAGGCTCTTAACAGTGTCTCTTGACAGTTCTAGTAGACAACCTTGCTCTGCTGCCACAGGCTCTTAACAGTGTCTTTTGACCGTTCTAGTCGACAACCTAGCTCTGCTGCCACAGGCTCTTAACAGTGTCTCTTGACAGTTCTAGTAGACAACCTTGCTCTGCTTCCACAGGCTCTTAACAGTGTGGTCTCGTGACAGTTCTAGTAGACAACCTTGCTCTGCTGTCACAGGCTCTTAACAGTGCGGTCTCTTGACAGTTCTAGTAGACAACCTTGCTCTGCTGCCCCAGGCTCTTAACAGTGTCTCGTGACAGTTCTAGTAGACAACCTTGCTTTGCTGTCACAGGCTCTTAATAGTGTCTCTTGACAGTTCTAGTAGGCAACTTTGCTCTTCTGCCACAGGCTCTTAACAGTGTCTCTTGACAGTTCTAGTAGACAACCTTGCTCTGCTGTCACAGGCTCTTAACAGTGTCTCGTGACAGTTCTAGTAGACAGCCTTGCTCTGCTGCCCCAGGCTCTTAACAGTGTCTCTTGACAGTTCTAGTAGACAACCTTGCTCTGCTGACACAGGCTCTTAACAGTGTCTCTTGACAGTTCTAGTAGACAACCTTGCTCTGCTGCCACAGGCTCTTAACAGTGTGGTCTCTTGACAGTTCTAGTAGACAACCTTGCTCTGCTGCCACAGGCTCTTAACAGTGTCTCTTGACAGTTCTAGTAGACAACCTTGCTCTGCTGCCACAGGCTCTTAACAGTGCGGTCTCTTGACAGTTCTAGTAGACAACCTTGCTCTGCTGCCACAGGCTCTTAACAGTGTCTCTTGACAGTTCTAGTAGACAACCTTGCTCTGCTGTCACAGGCTCTTAACAGTGTCTCTTGACAGTTCTAGTAGACAACCTTGCTCTGCTGCCACAGGCTCTTAACAGTGTCTCTTGTACAGTTCTAGTAGACAACCTTGCTCTGCTGCCACAGGCTCTTAACAGTGCGGTCTCTTGACAGTTCTAGTAGACAACCTTGCTCTGCTGCCACAGGCTCTTAACAGTGTCTCGTGACAGTTCTAGTAGACAACCTTGCTCTGCTGCCCCAGGCTCTTAACAGTGTCTCTTGACAGTTCTAGTAGACAACCTTGCTCTGCTGCCCCAGGCTCTTAACAGTGTCTCTTGACAGTTGTAGTAGACAACCTTGCTCTGCTGCCACAGGCTCTTAACAGTTTTACTTGACAGTTCTAGTAGACAACCTTGCTCTGCTGCCACAGGCTCTTAACAGTGTCTCGTGACAGTTCTAGTAGACAACCTTGCTCTGCTGCCACAGGCTCTTAACAGTGCGGTCTCTTGACAGTTCTAGTAGACAACCTTGCTCTGCTGCCACAGGCTCTTAACAGTGCGGTCTCTTGACAGTTCTAGTAGACAACCTTGCTCTGCTGCCACAGGGTCTTAACAGTGTCTCTTGACAGTTCTAGTAGACAACCTTGCTCTGCTGCCACAGGCTCTTAACAGTGCGGTCTCTTGACAGTTCTAGTAGACAACCTTGCTCTGCTGCCACAGGCTCTTAACAGTGCGGTCTCTTGACAGTTCTAGTAGACAACCTTGCTCTGCTGCCACAGGGTCTTAACAGTGTCTCTTGACAGTTCTAGTAGACAACCTTGCTCTGCTGCCACAGGCTCTTAACAGTGCGGTCTCTTGACAGTTCTAGTAGACAACCTTGCTCTGCTGCCACAGGCTCTTAAAAGTGCGGTCTCTTGACAGTTTTAGTAGACAACCTTGCTCTGCTGCCACAGGGTCTTAACAGTGTCTCTTGACAGTTCTAGTAGACAACCTTGCTCTGCTGCCACAGGCTCTTAACAGTGCGGTCTCTTGACAGTTCTAGTAGACAACCTTGCTCTGCTGCCACAGGCTCTTAACAGTGCGGTCTCTTGACAGTTATAGTAGACAACCTTGCTCTGCTGCCCCAGGCTCTTAACAGTGAGGTTCTTGACAGTTATAGTAGACAACCTTGCTCTGCTGCCCCAGGCTCTTAACAGTGTCTCTTGACAGTTCTAGTAGACAACCTTGCTCTGCTGCCACAGGCTCTTAACAGTGCGGTCTCTTGACAGTTCTAGTAGACAACCTTGCTCTGCTGCCACAGGCTCTTAACAGTGCGGTCTCTTGACAGTTCTAGTAGACAACCTTGCCCTGCTGCCACAGGCTCTTAACAGTGCGGTCTCTTGACAGTTCTAGTAGATAACCTTGCTCTGCTGCCCCAGGCTCTTAACAGTGCGGTCTCTTGACAGTTCTAGTAGACAACCTTGCTCTGCTGCCACAGGCTCTTAACAGTGCGGTCTCTTGACAGTTCTAGTAGACAACCTTGCTCTGCTGCCCCAGGCTCTTAACAGTGTCACTTGACAGTTCTAGTAGACAACCTTGCTCTGCTGCCCCAGGCTCTTAACAGTGTCTCTTGACAGTTCTAGTAGACAACCTTGCTCTGCTGCCACAGGCTCTTAAAAGTGCGGTCTCTTGACAGTTCTAGTAGACAACCTTGCTCTGCTGCCACAGGCTCTTAACAGTGTCTCTTGACAGTTCTAGTAGACAACCTTGCTCTGCTGCCCCAGGCTCTTAACAGTGTCTCTTGACAGTTCTAGTAGACAACCTTGCTCTGCTGCCACAGGTTCTTAACAGTGCGGTCTCTTGACAGTTCTAGTAGACAACCTTGCCCTGCTGCCCAAGGCTCTTAACAGTGTCTCTTGACGGGTCTAGTAGACAACCTTGCTCTGCTGCCACAGGCTCTTAACAGTGTCTCTTGACAGTTCTAGTAGACAACCTTGCTCTGCTGCCCCAGGCTCTTAACAGTGTCTCTTGACAGTTCTAGTAGACAACCTTGCTCTGCTGCCCCAACTCTTAACAGTGTCTCTTGACAGTTCTAGTAGACAACCTTGCTCTGTAGCCCCAGGCTCTTAACAGTGTCTCTTGACAGTTCTAGTAGACAACCTTGCTCTGCTGCCCCAGGCTCTCAACAGTGTCTCTTGACAGTTCTAGTAGACAACCTTGCTCTGCTGCCCCAGGCTCTTAACAGTGTCTCTTGACAGTTCCAGTAGACAACCTTGCTCTGCTGCCACAGGCTCTTTACAGTGTCTCTTGACAGTTCTAGTAGACAACCTTGCTCTGCTGCCCCAGGCTCTTAACAGTGCGGTCTCTTGACAGTTCTAGTAGACAACCTTGCTCTGCTGCCACAGGCTCTTTACAGTGTCTCTTGACAGTTCTAGTAGACAACCTTGCTCTGCTGCCACAGGCTCTTAAAAGTGTCTCTTGACAGTTCTAGTAGACAACCTTGCTCTGCTGCCACTGGCTCTTAACAGTGTCTCTTGACAGTTCTAGTAGACAACCTTGCTCTGCTTCCCCAGGCTCTTAACAGTGTCTCTTGACAGTTCTAGTAGACAACCTTGCTCTGCTGCCACAGGCTCTTAACAGTGTCTCTTGACAGTTCTAGTAGACAACCTTGCTCTGCTGCCACAGGCTCTTAACAGTGTCTCTTGACAGTTCTAGTAGACAACCTTGCTCTGCTGCCACAGGCTCTTTACAGTGCGGTCTCTTGACAGTTCTAGTAGGCAACCTTGCTCTGCTGCCACAGGCTCTTAACAGTGTCTCTTGACAGTTCTAGTAGACAACCTTGCTCTGCTGCCACTGGCTCTTAACAGTGTCTCTTGACAGTTCTAGTAGACAACCTTGCCCTGCTGCCACAGGCTCTTAACAGTGTCTCTTGACGGGTCTAGTAGACAACCTTGCTCTGCTGCCACAGGCTCTTAACAGTGTCTCTTGACAGTTCTAGTAGACAACGTTGCTCAGCTGCCACAGGCTCTTAACAGTGCGGTCTCTTGACAGTTCTAGTAGACAACCTTGCTCTGCTGCCACAGGCTCTTAACAGTGTCTCTTGACAGTTCTAGTAGACAACCTTGCTCTGCTGCCACAGGCTCTTAACAGTGTCTCTTGACAGTTCTAGTAGACAACCTTGCTCTGCTGCCACAGGCTCTTAACAGTGTCTCTTGACAGTTCTAGTAGACAACCTTGCTCTGCTGCCACAGGCTCTTAAAAGTGTCTCTTGACAGTTCTAGTAGACAACCTTGCTCTGCTGCCCCAGGCTCTTAACAGTGTCTCTTGACAGTTCTAGTAGACAACCTTGCTCTGCTGCCACAGGCTCTTAACAGTGTCTCTTGACAGTTCTAGTAGACAACCTTGCTCTGCTGCCACAGGCTCTTAACAGTGTCTCTTGACAGTTCTAGTAGACAACCTTGCTCTGCTGCCCCAGGCTCTTAACAGTGTCTCTTGACAGTTCTAGTAGACAACCTTGCTCTGCTGCCCCAGGCTCTTAACAGTGTCTCTTGACAGTTCTAGTAGACAACCTTGCTCTGCTGCCACAGGCTCTTAACAGTGCGGTCTCTTGACAGTTATAGTAGACAACCTTGCTCTGCTGCCACAGGCTCTTAACAGTGCGGTCTCTTGACAGTTCTAGTAGACAACCTTGCTCTGAAGCCCCAGGCTCTTAACAGTGTCTCTTGACAGTTCTAGTAGACAACCTTGCTCTGCTGCCCCAGGCTCTTAACAGTGCGGTCTCTTGACAGTTCTAGTAGACAACCTTGCTCTGCTGCCACAGGCTCTTATAACAGTGTCTCTTGACAGTTTTAGTAGACAACCTTGCTCTGCTGGCCCAGGCTCTTAACAGTGTCTCTTAACAGTTTTAGTAGACAACCTTGCTCTGCTGTCACAGGCTCTTAACAGTGTCTCTTGACAGTTCTAGTAGACAACCTTGCTCTGCTGCCCCAGGCTCTTAACAGTGCGGTCTCTTGACAGTTCTAGTAGACAACCTTGCTCTGCTGCCCCAGGCTCTTAACAGTGTCTCTTGACAGTTATAGTAGACAACCTTGCTCTGCTACCCCAGGCTCTTAACAGTGTCTCTTGACAGTTCTAGTAGACAACCTTCCTCTGCTGTCACAGGCTCTTAACAGTGTCTCTTGACAGTTCTAGTAGACAACCTTGCTCTGCTGCCCCAGGCTCTTAACCGTGTCTCTTGACAGTTCTAGTAGACAACCTTGCTCTGCTGCCCCAGGCTCTTAACAGTGTCTCTTGACAGTTCTAGTAGACAACCTTGCTCTGCTGCCCCAGGCTCTTAACAGTGCGGTTTCTTGACAGTTCTAGTAGACAACCTTGCTTTGCTGCCCCAGGCTCTAAACAGTGTCTCTTGACGGGTCTAGTAGACAACCTTGCTCTGCTGTCACAGGCTCTTAACAGTGTGGTCTCTTGACAGTTCTAGTAGACAACCTTGCTCTGCTGCCCCAGGCTCTTAACAGTGTCTCTTGACGGGTCTAGTAGACAACCTTGCTCTGCTGCCACAGGCTCTTAACAGTATCTCTTGACAGTTCTAGTAGACAACCTTGCTCTCCTGCCACAGGCTCTTAACAGTGCGGTCTCTTGACAGTTCTAGTAGACAACCTTGCTCAGCTGCCACAGGCTCTTAACAGTGCGGTCTCTTGACAGTTCTAGTAGACAACCTTGCCCTGCTGCCACAGGCTCTTAACAGTGTCTATGACGGGTCTAGTAGACAACCTTGCCCTGCTGCCACAGGCTCTTAACAGTGCGGTCTCTTGACAGTTCTAGTAGACAACCTTGCTCTGCTGCCACAGGCTCTTAAACGTGCGGTCTCTTGACAGTTCTAGTAGACAACCTTGCTCTGCTGTCACAGGCTCTTAACAGTGCGGTCTCTTGACAGTTGTAGTAGACAACCTTGCTCTGCTGTCACAGGCTCTTAACAGTGCGGTCTCTTCTTAGTTCTAGTAGACAACCTTGCTCTGCTGCCACAGGCTCTTAACAGCGTGTCTTGACAGTTCTAGTAGACAACCTAGCTCTGCTGCCACAGGCTCTTAACAGTGCGGTCTCTTGACAGTTCTAGTAGACAACCTTGCTCTGCTGCCCCAGGCTCTTAACAGTGTCTCTTGACAGTTCTAGTAGACAACCTTGCCCTGCTGCCCCAGGCTCTTAACAGTGTCTCTTGACAGTTCTAGTAGACAACCTTGCCCTGCTGCCCCAGGCTCTTAACAGTGTCTCTTGACGGGTCTAGTAGACAACCTTGCTTTGCTGCCACAGGCTCTTAACAGTGTCTCTTGACAGTTCTAGTAGACAACCTTGCTCTGCTGCCACAGGCTCTTAACAGTGCGGTCTCTTGACAGTTCTAGTAGACAACCTTGCTCTGCTGCCACAGGCTCTTAACAGTGCGGTCTCTTGACAGTTCTAGTAGACAACCTTGCTCTGCTGCCACAGGCTCTTAACAGTGCGGTCTCTTGACAGTTCTAGTAGACAACCTTGCTCTGCTGCCACAGGCTCTTAACAGTGCGGTCTCTTGACAGTTCTAGTAGACAACCTTGCTCTGCTGCCACAGGCTCTTAACAGTGTCTCTTGACAGTTCTAGTAGACAACCTTGCTCTGCTGCCCCAGGGTCTTAACAGTGTCTCTTGACAGTTCTAGTAGACAACCTTGCTCTGCTGCCACAGGCTCTTAACAGTGTCTCTTGACAGTTCTAGTAGACAACCTTGCTCTGCTGCCACAGGCTCTTAACAGTGTCTCTTGACAGTTCTAGTAGACAACCTTGCTCTGCTGCCACAGGCTCTTAACAGTGTCTCTTGACAGTTCTAGTAGACAACCTTGCTCTGCTGCCCCAGGGTCTTAACAGTGTCTCTTGACAGTTCTAGTAGACAACCTTGCTCTGCTGCCACAGGCTCTTAACAGTGCGGTCTCTTGACAGTTCTAGTAGACAACCTTGCTCTGCTGCCACAGGCTCTTAACAGTGTCTCTTGACAGTTCTAGTAGACAACCTTGCTCTGCTGCATCAGGCTCTTAACAGTGTTTCTTGACAGTTCTAGTAGACAACCTTGCTCTGCTGCCCCAGGCTCTTAACAGTGTGTCTTGACAGTTCTTGTAGACAACCTTGCTCTGCTGCCACAAGCTCTTAACAGTGCGGTCTCTTGACAGTTCTAGTAGACAACCTTGCTCTGCTGCCCCAGGCTCTTAACAGTGTTTCTTGACAGTTCTAGTAGACACCTTGCTCTGCTGCCACAGGCTCTTAACAGTGTCTCTTGACAGTTCTAGTAGACAACCTTGCTCTGCTGCCCCAGGCTCTTAACAGTGTCTCTTGACAGTTCTAGTAGACAACCTTGCTCTGCTGTCACAGGCTCTTAACAGTGCGGTCTCTTGACAGTTCTAGTAGACAACCTTGCTCTGCTGCCCCAGGCTCTTAACAGTGTCTCTTGACAGTTCTAGTAGACAACCTTGCTCTGCTGCCCCAGGCTCTTAACAGTGTCTCTTGACAGTTCTAGTAGACAAACTTGCTCTGCTGCCACAGGCTCTTAACAGTGCGGTCTCTTGACAGTTCTAGTAGACAACCTTGCTCTGCTGCCACAGGCTCTTAACAGTGCGGTCTCTTGACAGTTCTAGTAGACAACCTTGCTCTGCTGCCCCAGGCTCTTAACAGTGTCTCTTGACAGTTCTAGTAGACAACCTTGCTCTGCTGTCACAGGCTCTTAACAGTGTCTCTTGACAGTTCTAGTAGACAACTTTGCTCTGCTGTTACAGGCTCTTAACAGTGTCTCTTGACAGTTCTAGTAGACAACCTTGCTCTGCTGCCACAGGCTCTTAACAGTGCGGTCTCTTGACAGTTCTAGTAGGCAACCTTGCTCTGCTGCCACAGGCTCTTAACAGTGTCTTTTGACAGTTTTAGTAGACAACCTTGCTCTGCTGCCCCAGGCTCTTAACAGTGTCTCTTTACAATTCTAGTAGACAACCTTGCTCTGCTGCCACAGGCTCTTAACAGTGTCTCTTGACAGTTCTATTAGACAACCTTGCTCTGCTGCCACAGGCTCTTAACAGTGTCTCTTGACAGTTCTAGTAGACAACCTTGCTCTGCTGCCACAGGCTCTTAACAGTGTCTTTTGACCGTTCTAGTCGACAACCTTGCTCTGCTGCCACAGGCTCTTAACAGTGTCTCTTGACAGTTCTAGTAGACAACCTTGCTCTGCTTCCACAGGCTCTTAACAGTGTGGTCTCGTGACAGTTCTAGTAGACAACCTTGCTCTGCTGTCACAGGCTCTTAACAGTGCGGTCTCTTGACAGTTCTAGTAGACAACCTTGCTCTGCTGCCCCAGGCTCTTAACAGTGTCTCGTGACAGTTCTAGTAGACAACCTTGCTTTGCTGTCACAGGCTCTTAATAGTGTCTCTTGACAGTTCTAGTAGACAACTTTGCTCTTCTGCCACAGGCTCTTAACAGTGTCTCTTGACAGTTCTAGTAGACAACCTTGCTCTGCTGTCACAGGCTCTTAACAGTGTCTCGTGACAGTTCTAGTAGACAACCTTGCTCTGCTGCCCCAGGCTCTTAACAGTGTCTCTTGACAGTTCTAGTAGACAACCTTGCTCTGCTGCCACAGGCTCTTAACAGTGTCTCTTGACAGTTCTAGTAGACAACCTTGCTCTGCTGCCACAGGCTCTTAACAGTGTGGTCTCTTGACAGTTCTAGTAGACAACCTTGCTCTGCTGCCACAGGCTCTTAACAGTGTCTCTTGACAGTTCTATAGTAGACAACCTTGCTCTGCTGCCACAGGCTCTTAACAGTGCGGTCTCTTGACAGTTCTAGTAGACAACCTTGCTCTGCTGCCACAGGCTCTTAACAGTGTCTCTTGACAGTTCTAGTAGACAACCTTGCTCTGCTGCCACAGGCTCTTAACAGTGTCTCTTGTAGAGTTCTAGTAGACAACCTTGCTCTGCTGCCACAGGCTCTTAACAGTGCGGTCTCTTGACAGTTCTAGTAGACAACCTTGCTCTGCTGCCACAGGCTCTTAACAGTGTCTCGTGACAGTTCTAGTAGACAACCTTGCTCTGCTGCCCCAGGCTCTTAACAGTGTCTCTTGACAGTTCTAGTAGACAACCTTGCTCTGCTGCCCCAGGCTCTTAACAGTGTCTCTTGACAGTTGTAGTAGACAACCTTGCTCTGCTGCCACAGGCTCTTAACAGTGTTACTTGACAGTTCTAGTAGACAACCTTGCTCTGCTGCCACAGGCTCTTAACAGTGTCTCGTGACAGTTCTAGTAGACAACCTTGCTCTGCTGCCACAGGCTCTTAACAGTGCGGTCTCTTGACAGTTCTAGTAGACAACCTTGCTCTGCTGCCACAGGCTCTTAACAGTGCGGTCTCTTGACAGTTCTAGTAGACAACCTTGCTCTGCTGCCACAGGGTCTTAACAGTGTCTCTTGACAGTTCTAGTAGACAACCTTGCTCTGCTGCCACAGGCTCTTAACAGTGCGGTCTCTTGACAGTTCTAGTAGACAACCTTGCTCTGCTGCCACAGGGTCTTAACAGTGTCTCTTGACAGTTCTAGTAGACAACCTTGCTCTGCTGCCACAGGCTCTTAACAGTGCGGTCTCTTGACAGTTCTAGTAGACAACCTTGCTCTGCTGCCACAGGCTCTTAACAGTGCGGTCTCTTGACAGTTTTAGTAGACAACCTTGCTCTGCTGCCACAGGGTCTTAACAGTGTCTCTTGACAGTTCTAGTAGACAACCTTGCTCTGCTGCCACAGGCTCTTAACAGTGCGGTCTCTTGACAGTTCTAGTAGACAACCTTGCTCTGCTGCCACAGGCTCTTAACAGTGCGGTCTCTTGACAGTTATAGTAGACAACCTTGCTCTGCTGCCCCAGGCTCTTAACAGTGCGGTCTCTTGACAGTTATAGTAGACAACCTTGCTCTGCTGCCCCAGGCTCTTAACAGTGTCTCTTGACAGTTCTAGTAGACAACCTTGCTCTGCTGCCACAGGCTCTTAACAGTGCGGTCTCTTGACAGTTCTAGTAGACAACCTTGCTCTGCTGCCACAGGCTCTTAACAGTGCGGTCTCTTGACAGTTCTAGTAGACAACCTTGCCCTGCTGCCACAGGCTCTTAACAGTGCGGTCTCTTGACAGTTCTAGTAGATAACCTTGCTCTGCTGCCCCAGGCTCTTAACAGTGCGGTCTCTTGACAGTTCTAGTAGACAACCTTGCTCTGCTGCCACAGGCTCTTAACAGTGCGGTCTCTTGACAGTTCTAGTAGACAACCTTGCTCTGCTGCCACAGGCTCTTAACAGTGTCTCTTGACAGTTCTAGTAGACAACCTTGCTTTGCTGCTACAGGCTCTTAACAGTGCGGTCTCTTGCCAGTTCTAGTGGACAACCTTGCTCTGCTGCTACAGGCTCTTAACAGTGCGGTCCCTTGACAGTTCTAGTAGACAACCTTGCTCTGCTGCCACAGGCTCTTAACAGTGTCTCTTGACAGTTCTAGTAGACAACCTTGCTCTGCTGCCACAGGCTCTTTACAGTGCGGTCTCTGGACAGTGTGCTACAAATCGCTAAATGAACTTTAAATCAAGCTTAAAATAAACTTGATATTTCAATAAACCTACGTTTGAATCGTACCAGCGCACACTACAAAAACAATACGCTAATGGCTCAATAGATTGTCAATTAATTAATATAGCTAATTTCATCGTCAGATAAGTTGCAATTTTACGTCTTACATTATTTAAGTGTTACATACAGGTGGCTCGTTGGTCCAGTGGTTAACATCCCTGCTTCCAATGCAGAAGGTCCCGGGTTCAAATCCCGCTTCAGGCAGAAGTTTTTTAACTTCTAATGTGGATTCAACTCCATTACTTCTTGGCTTAGGAATAGGTAAACGGTGACTTTGGAGCCGTCCTAGCAACGAAGCACTCAATAAATTCAATGTTGTTCTGAATCGGCCTTGTTGATTCTGGCATTTGTCCGCAGGTGTTCGCACTGTCCAATCACTGATTCATATGTTTCGTATTTGAAATATCGATCTTTGATTGGTTATCGCTCACTCGTCGATGGTGTTTGAAGCCTACAGGGTTGGTTTAGTCACTTTAAATTAAAATCCCCCACTGCAAATCAGTTTAGTTACTGAGTGGGTAGACTCTCAATGTGAATTTATTTATTTATTTTTATTTATAACACACATGCAGCTATTTTTTGCTATTCAAGATTCTAGATTCAAGAATAGATGAAGATAAATTAGAAAATATCTTTATCGGCAGCATTTGAACTCTCGCTGAGTTTCGAGGTGGTGAATCAAAGGTTAGCACAACCAAGAATGCCACCAACTAGAGAAGACTATTTTATTTTCACTTACAAAGAACACAGAATCTGCTTTTTACCGTTTTATCAGATTCATTTTTTGGGTGTATAGCACATTTCAAATCTTATAAATATTTTGATCTATTTAAGGTTGTAGTCTATTACTACACGACTCTTCTATTTACTGTACAAAAGTACGGTAAAAACTGCCATCCAATACTCAATTAATATTTGGAAGTACTTTTGTTGAGGTACATAAATTAAATATAATGTTATCCAAGATTTTTTAGGGAAAGAAAAGTTGACTATTCAATCAACAGAGCCACTTCTTCTTTCTTCTAATTTACTTTTGAGAAGGAACAATATATATTTACCTGTTTTCAGTTGTAGGATTAGTTTCTCTCCAAACGTTGAGTGTCATTTTTCACCACTCCAGCCAGCGTGATGCTCAATCTTCTTGCTGTGACAAAACAACAAATATATTAGAAATAAATGAATGTATTAAACCGTGGCGCATTCTCGTCTTGAACACTTAACTAATACCAATCGTAAAGATAAAATTATGACAACAATTCAATGACTATATGTATATGAATATGTTTGTAATATTTTGATAACATAATGGTTTTTTCATGGTTTTATATAATGATAATATATTAATTTTATACTTAATTGCCGACAACTTTAGAACTATGTAGCGTACATGAATAATTATTTCACCGAAAATATTAAGCAATTGCACACACATATACTTCATCATGATTTTTGTTATCAGACCAACGGTTTGACCGTAATTGAGCGATATTCCATGCAATGTGTAGTCAAAATTGGGGGCGCCGCCCCCGCCTCCAGTCGCGGATATCGCTCTGTCATCAAAGGGCGCCAATACTGTGAGACATTGGTATTTTCGACACTTTGATGCTGGATTAATCATGATAGCTAGGTCTTCAGGACTCTTGAGACGAATGAAATAAGTTAGTAGTAGTGTCATCTGAAATAAGAACTAGTTATCAAATAACATGCACAACATTTCACTGTCCAACATTATATTTTCTGCCATATCATGCATGATTTGGCATCTACTACACCATGGCATGGTCTTTCTAGTATTCGTTTAAGCCCGGTTTACACACCGTAATAAGGTTTAAGGTCTAAGGTTTAACAAAGTTGAATCAAGCTAGTAGCATCATGGCGTTCACATAACTTCCTAAGATTTAAGGGCTAGGACGAAAGTTGAAACTATTCCAACTTGTTAGCCCTTATCCCAAAAATTCTTAGCCCAGCCAATGAGAGACGAGCTTTTATAAATCCGGCCAATGGTAGCGATCCTAGTAAATCAGTTTGGAAAATACTTTCCTTAGAACAAAATATTAAATGTTAAACCTTAAACCTTATTCCGGTGTGTAAACCCACCATAATGGTGGGTTTGAAGATCCCGCGTTGTCACTACCTGTTGCATTCTCTGTAAACACAGATTCAGAGGGGGGTGAGCTGGAATGTAATGCAGGTTAGCCAACTTATGTAGAAAGAAAACTAAAGCCACATTTGTTTTTTTATTATCTCATCTCTGTTTTATTTCACAATGATCTCATCTACACGAAGGATAATCAATCGGTCAGAGTCACTCATTGTTCACTTGATTAGCTAAAAGTTACTTGGCACAGATACTTTAGACGAATAGCTGTCATTTTTAAGAACAGTTTGTTTTGTAAGTTACGTATTCTGGTGGTCGTGACGCCCGAGAGCGAGAGGCCTATTTGTTGTTTGTGGCTGACACTGGTTAGGTTTCCGCGCTCTTGTATCGCTTTATGTAAAAGCTTGCCTAGTAGATGTCGTAATTAAAAGCTACTGATGTTAAAGTGATTCGTAATGAATCTAGAGCTTCTTGGTAAGTTTTATCGTAGTTGTTTTCATCGAAGTTGGCTTCAATACCAATGCCTCAGCGTGGCGTGGTCGGTCTAGGCCTAGCCTAGGCTAGGCCTAGATATCTATTTTCTAGCCCTAGGTCTTGTATAGCTTAAACATAGAGAAACTTATCCTAAGATCCATACTAAACTTTGCCGTTTCTTTCTAATCGTAGTATAGAGAGGTAGGGCCTAGACCGTACCTCTAACCTAAAGTTTGTGTCAAATCAACATCCACGCCGGCAGAGTGCTAACTAAAAGGAATTGGTTCGTATTGTTTGAGACCAAGCATGTTAATTATCCCCTTTATTTTGTTTGGTTCTTTGGTTTAGCAGTCTTCTGCTAGTTACATAACACGTTTAGTCTTTGCTTCGTTGTTTCACTTATCCTCTTAACATGGTAAAGACGCTTCGAACCACATGGACCTTCGACGCTTCCGAGGACAACTAGAGAATCGTCTCAGGTAATGGCGAATCTCTTCACTGTTGTCAAGCAGGTGGCTCGGACCCTTGGACATCCGTTGGTCGGTGGCCACTTTTTGTAAAGCTGTGATTCGTTTAGGGTGAAAAGCTGGACGTTTACAACCAGTGAACGGTAATAAGCCTCCCTTTGAGACGTCCACTTTACAGGCGTGGATGTTGGTTTGAAATGAACTTTAGGCTAGGCTTAGGCCCATACAGTCACTTGGCCCTAGCTTAGAAATTAGACGCCTAGACCTAGGGTCTATAGTGGACGCCAATCTTAGTCGGAACCAAACCAGACGCTGAAGACGGAGTATCAGATCAACGTGTGCGACTTGAAAACTGTTCTCGGTGTTGCCCGATCCACCCTACCGTCCTTGAAGAGACGCGTGCGTTACGACGCATCGCCCCCCTACCCCATATTGACAAGGGAGATGCGAGAAAAACATTGCTCAGCAAAGTATCCTAATTGGCTGGTCAGGTAGTGCCCCTCACGACCCTTCGTGGACCGCCGTGACCACGTGCAGCGCACAAACGTAGCTCTCACGAACACTATTTTCAAACAACCGTGTAGACAAAACCCAACCCACCTCATAAAGTCACTTCCGGTTTGGTTTCGACTAAGAGTGGTTTCCACTTTATGGGGGTTAGGCCTTCTATTCACCTACATTCCTTGCAAGGCCTAGGCCTAGGGTGGCCTACATAGTTTCCAGATGGCCTAGACATTACCCTGAGCTGTTTTTAGATCTTGGTAGGCCTAGGCTTATGCTATTTTACGGATCTTTGTTTAGACTAAATTGAAGACTATGCATTTGGAATTTCGTCGTGTAGGCTGGGCCTAGCCTAGGCCATGCAATACTTCCCGGCAACATAAAAACACGAAGAGGTCATAAGAATGATTGCACGATTGACTAGCCTAGGGTTTACATACATTCACCATTTATGTGTGCGAACTGAATAGGCCTAGGATAGACAAGTGTTTTTGAAGCTTATTTTCAGATATTTATGATTCATAGGTGATGGTATTTACAGTGATCTTAAAGATCCACTAAATCAAAACATACTATGTGGAGTCATAAAACGCAACGTCCCACCGCTCAACGAGGCTTAGTTCGCCCGCAGGGCAAGTTTCGTTCCGTCTGTGACGTAGCACAGAAGGGGTTGGATTATGGCCTTATGGGGCTACAATCCCCATTAAAATTTCACTCGAGAAACAACACCTCACTTCCACGTCTCGTAACTCAATTTTCGCTCGATAATGAATGAATTGATTGACATAATCTGCGAGTCATTGAGATCTGTTTTGAGTAGTTGTTATTAGTTACTGATTCTAAGTATGTGCGAGCACTACTTTTTTGGTTTCGAGTCGAGTTTCCAGCTATGTACTCACAAGTATTGAGTCGAGTATAACAAAAATAAAACGGAAACCACTGCTTTAAAACCATAGTTTAGACCTAGAATAATCCTTGCGTAAAATAACTCCTTTCTTATCGAACCCGAAATGAGGTGGTCATGTATAGGCCTGTATGTATTAGTGGCAACAAATATCGTCCAAACAGATTCGAACCGCTTCCAGCTGAAAAACTTCAGCAAAGCTGCTCTGTCAAACTGTCGTGATCCATGTGTCATACTTTCAGACTCTTTTAATCCCATTCCAACTGCTTCACGGAATCAACGCCTTAAAATGAATACATCTGATCACATCATTTCATGTTATTACACTTCATAATTCGACATAAATGTAGGCTATTATGTGTTCAAACAAAATAATTAAAACTTGATATATTTTTATTGCCTTTTATTTCACGTATTTCAAGACAACAACCAGTTGCCATTGTCGGCCATATTGCCAAAATCATGCCCGGGATGCTTTGTTATCAATTTGTTTTTATTTTGTAGTCCTAGAATTTGTAGTTTATACTGTTGTACCTCGAAGTCCACTTCTTTCTTGCTGGCTATGGCTCGTATCGCTGTTTTTGACAGTACCAGTACTAACTGTTGGTGTTTCTCTGTCTTATTTCAGAATCTTTCGGGCAAAACTACCCTGAGGTTAGTAGCCTATGCACCAGGTCTGAGTCAAGCTAACTAGGCCTACTTGTAGGCAGTGGTCCAGGAATCGCTAATGTACAGTAGGCGTAAACACACTCATTTTATGGTTTTCTTTCACCATGTTTTGATTTGTATGATTCAAGGTCCGAACTAGTTTCCAAGTGTTAAAGTGGGAGAAGGGCCGATATCTAGAGATCCATAGAAAGATAGTTTTATTTTTTTGCAAAACTTTGTTCGAGAAGAACAAGATTTGGTTTTCTTCTTCTCATTTGTTGAAAACATAGCCAAGTTCCATTACTGGTTAGGCCTAGGCCTACATGCTTCTCAATACAGAAAATATGTAACTAGCTTGTCAAGTAGTAAGGACTATTTTTTAAAATTCCACTTTAAATAAGTTTACGTTAAATTTCGCTCCAGAATATTGTCAAATTACAACAGTTTTAATCTTGCTTCTCGTGTTAAAGTGATTTTATTGTTTCAAAATGTGTTTGAGCGCTGTTATTGGCTAATTCAGTTTCATTTGCCGTACCGATTCGAGCACAATATTTTTGGATTGTGAACATCATGAATCATCCTAGTCTCATTAAAAAAGAAAAGTGAGTAGGCCTAAGGCCGAATTCAACTTTTTATGCCTTGCCACAATATAATATATAATTATATAGGCCTAATATATATTTATATATTTAATTATAATATAATTAAAATAAATACATAAATATACAAAAATTAAAAAAACAATAATTAATATAAAGGTAAAATAAATTAAGGTAAATTAATAATATGATAATTTATTTTTATTTTTCTATTTTTTTGAATTTTTTTTCATACGACTTCATTTGGTATCCTTGTTTCCGTGCAGGAGTTCGATGGGGCGCTGGACTGCATCTCCCTGGCGGTGACGTGCGCGTTCAACAAGCGAGGGACGCTGTTGGCCGTCGGATGCAACGACGGCCGCATCGTCGTCTGGGACTTCCTCACGAGAGGGATCGCCAAGATAATCAGCGCCCACGTCCACCCCGTCTGTTCTCTGAGGTGAGTCAAGGTTTACTTATTCATTTAGCTTTTCATTCGTGTGGAAGCCGACGAGGCCGGCGTACATCGATAGTTGTCGAGTAGTCAAAGCTAGGGTCGAGTGTGTTAGGGCTGGGATAATTTCAACGTTTAAACGCCCGTGGCTAATTAAACGTTTAAGGATTTTGGTGGGAAATTCAACGTCACATTGTCTTAATGTTTCAGTTTGTTTCCCAATTCCCACCCATTTTGTCGAAAGTCTATTGCGTCGGCACGAAAGCTCGCGCAAAGTTGTTGGGTGATCCCGGCTCCCCCTCCCCAATAAACTTCTTGATATTTAAGCAGCAATTCATTGCTACCCTCTTTTTTTTTTTATTATTATTATTATTATTATTTTTTTTTTTTTTTTCTAAGGAGGTATTCGTGTAGTTTCCGCTTGAGAATCTCCCGGGTCGGAGGCCGAGAGATGTTTCAATTTGTCACAGGGTTAGCAGCAGCTGTTAGTCAAGTTATAAATAAATAAACGATATCATGAAAGTAATCGTGATTTTGACATTTCTGTTTGATCCATAAACTAATATTATTTACATTCAACATGTTTTTGTTGGGGAAGGGCATCTCTGAAGTGGGAGGGGGGTAAATGACCCTCGTTCATTACTGCTCCAAGTATCAACAGACTTCAAGTGTCTTCTTTGTAGCTGTGAAGGAGTACAAGGGATCATTTATGAAGTTTATTCTGTTCTTTGTGTATGTATTGCTTTTTTTTAAATTTTAAATTTTTCTTATTATTATATCACTTGTGGGACTTTGTGCTGTGGATGGTACTTCATGAATAAACATAAACATACTATTAATCAGTATTTTGAACAGTTTTCTTTTTCGGGGGTCCCGGTTAACCATTTGAACGAGATTAGTTTAATAAAACGTTAGCCAACACTATGAAAATTACGAATGTAAACAATCTGAATAAGTTAACAGTGACTTTGGAGCCGTCCTAGCAACGAAGCACTCAATAAATTCAAAGTGGCTCTGAATCGGCCTTATTGGTTCTGGCATTTGTCCGCAGGTGTTCGCACTGTCCAATCACCGATTTATGTGTTTCATATTTGACATATCGATCTTTGATTGGTAATCGCTCACTCGTCGATGTTGTTCGGAGCCTACAGGGTTGGTTTAGTCTCGCTGTACATTAAAGTGCCCCACTGAAAATCAGTCTTCTTACTGAGTGGGTAAAGTCTATAAATACGAATTTATTTTAATTATTTATCTTAACCCTGTCTGTTTGCTCAGCTGGTCCCGCAACGGCCGCAAGCTGGTGAGCGCAAACATGAAACGTCAGCCCTAACACTCTGTCTGTTTGCTCAGCTGGTCTCGCAACGGCCGCAAGCTGGTGAGCGCAAACATGAAACGTCAGCCCTAACACTCTGTCTGTTTGCTCAGCTGGTCCCGCAACGGCCGCAAGCTGGTGAGCGCAAACATGAAACGTCAGCCCTAACACTCTGTCTGTTTGCTCAGCTGGTCGCGCAACGGTCGCAAGCTGGTGAGCGCAAACATGAAACGTCAGCCCTAACACTCTGTCTGTTTGCTCAGCTGGTCTCGCAACGGCCGCAAGCTGGTGAGCGCAAACATGAAACGTCAGCCCTAACACTAAGGTGACCATATTTATAAATCAAAATTCCGGGACAAACACAACTTTCGGCGACAACAATGGGGGGTGTGGGGGGGATGCCCCCCACAACAGCGCCGCAGGCAATTTTTTGAAAAAGTGTGTTTTTTATGTGGTTTTAAGTGCTATAAATGAGTTCTGGGCTTCAGACTAACTAATAAATAATGGGATATTTTCATTAGATTGTTTATTAAAACAATGTATTTATTAATTGTATACAAAGTAAGTGTTAAAATTACAAAATGAATATTTATGAAACATAGCCTGAAGAAGTTGAATACATTGCCCATATATTAATTGATAGTTAATTGTATTTGGTATACGTTTGTATAACCAACTAGTTTTAATTAAATGGGACGATTAAAATTAGGCGTGATTGATACAGCTGCAGACAAGACGCTGCTCGATATTGACACTGTACGATGGTAGTACAATTACAAAATAATAGCCCTATTATTGTGATTGCATAGATGTACATTATTTGAAATTAATATTTTTCTGAAGAATGAATTTTTCTACACAATTTCTCATTTTGTACAAGCTTGTCATAATACGATGAGCAAGACTCTTTCACATTTGTTTGCAAAGTAACAATTGCTTTGACCGTACTGACTGACATTTGACTCTTGTTGTCAGTCCACACACTGTTCATTACACTGAAAACTCGTTCAACATGCGCATTTGTTGCTGGGAGACAAAACACATACCTCACTACTAAGTTCAAGTTAGGACACGTTATCTGGTTTTCGTGAAAGTGTTGAAACATCTGTACCCATCGATCAACATCAGAAACTTTACATTTTTCGATATCCCTCCATTCTGGTAGCTTCTGCTCAACAAACATCTTCACATTTGTTAGTTCATCGAATGCAGCTATTTCGTCAATTTCCTTTAACTTATGAACAGCACCCAAGTGATTGCTGACGATCGCAAGACTTGTTCTTACATCTTCCCACTTTGGCACTGCATTTAGAGAAATCCATTGGAACGATTGGCAGAATTCGAAGCATAACGACCATTCAGTAAAGTATCCCAATGCGGTTTGATAAAAGCTGTCAACAATCCCGTAGAACTCGGTGGAACGTATCTCTCCCGCCTCCTCCAAATCAGTAACGCAGGAAGCAATCTTTGTTCCAACAAAACTCTCATCTTGACGTGCACGCAGCTTACGTTGTAGCTCCTTCAATGTGACTGCAACGTGAATAATTGAAGCATCTTGTTTTTCAATTTGCAGTACAGCATGATTGAATGCCTCCATCTGACTCATCACGAAATTGAGCCAAACCTCCGACATCGAACTTTCAAAAAACGTTTTCATTGCTGCGGGGCACTTTG
The DNA here is from genome assembly GCA_945910005.1 of Isoperla grammatica. Classification (NCBI taxonomy): domain Eukaryota; kingdom Metazoa; phylum Arthropoda; class Insecta; order Plecoptera; family Perlodidae; genus Isoperla; species Isoperla grammatica. The sequence continues at coordinate 12,096,365 of OX246749.1, forward strand.
CTTCGGAGAGAAAGAACGACTTAAGTCCCGGGAAAATCTCTAATATTCTCTTCACAGCAGGCAATAAAGCCAGCCAACGAGTGCTGCTGTAGCCAACCAGTTGCTTGTAATCAGTTTGAACGAAGTCACAGAACTCTTTAAGCCGTTCGACGCGTACAGTGTAAATATAAAAGTATTTATAAATTTTTACATTAATGGCTTCCACGTCGAACGGAAGTTGATCTACAGCTGTTTGGGCTGCATTATGGATAATGTGAGCTGCACATCCTATACCAATAATGTTCTCTCCAAGAGTGTTTTGGAGTTTTTTTAAAACATTGTTGACTCCTCTTTGTTTGGATCCCCCCATCATACTGTTGGTATTGTCCGATCCAAATGCAACCACTTTACCCTGAAGCTCGTTAAAATTGACAACACTAGTAATTTGTTGAGAAATTATGTCAGATGTTTCTCCTGGCAAGTCGACAAATTCCAAAAGTTTCACATTAACACCTAATAAAGGCTGGAAATATTTAACCATCACAGGCACAAGCTTTTTATCTTTATGGTTAGACGTATCCGTTGAAACTGACACAAAATTTGAGTTTTTCAAGTCTAACGTGAGCTCACCCATCGCTGCTGGTGCTAAAACGTTGCACGCTATCGCTTCTGTTTTGGTTCGAGCGCAGCTGAATTTCTTTTCGTATAGCTTTTTGATTAACTGCGACGTGCAATCCGTGGAACGAAAACTGTGGTTGTGAACCACAGTGTGGTACGCATGGACACCTTCTTTGGCAGCTAATACAAGTTCTTCTTTCCCCGCACATGTATTATTGAAATAAGACGTCATCTTGCTGCTTGCAGCGGAGGCACTGAGTGATTTTTGATGTTTTTTACTTTTAAGATGCTCTTTAATGTCTGATCGTCTTCCGTGCGCGATAGAAAATGTGGATTGACACTGACTGCAATGAACGTCGGAATCGTCATTGGCCCGCAATTGCTTTAAACATGGGAAGTCTTTTTGTAACTCACTGTTAAATTTACATTTCCTTTTTGGTGGCGGCATTGTCGCAGCACAAACAAACACACACACTGTATCAAAGTTCAACGGCGACTAATGACACGCCAAATACAACAAGTCAGAACCTGTGTGAGGCGGCGAGTCAAAGCCTAGGCGGTAGGGAGACGGTAGGGGGTAGGGGTAGGGTAGGCCGGTCAGCTGATATGGTACCAGTAAGCTACGTGTACAGCTGCCATCACAAGTAACTCAATATATCACGCATTTTGTTCTAATACTTGCCGCATCAATAATTTCCGGGACATTAGAAACATGTATCACAATTCCGGGACATTTAAGTGCTTTTCAAAAAGTCCTCGGGACGCCGGGACAGAGTGTAAAAAAACGGGACTGTCCCGGGAAATCCGGGACGTATGGTCACCTTACCTAACACTCTGTCTGTTTGCTCAGCTGGTCCCGCAACGGCCGCAAGCTGGTGAGCGCAAACATGAAACGTCAGCCCTAACGGTCTGTCTGTTTGCTCAGCTGGTCTCGCAACGGCCGCAAGCTGGTGAGCGCAAACATGAAACGTCAGCCCTAACACTCTGTCTGTTTGCTCAGCTGGTCTCGCAACGGCCGCAAGCTGGTGAGCGCAAACATGAAACGTCAGCCCTAACACTCTGTCTGTTTGCTCAGCTGGTCTCGCAACGGCCGCAAGCTGGTGAGGGCAAACATGAAACGTCAGCCCTAACACTCTGTCTGTTTGCTCAGCTGGTCTCGCAACGGCCGCAAGCTGGTGAGCGCAAACATGAAACGTCAGCCCTAACACTCTGTCTGTTTGCTCAGCTGGTCTCGCAACGGCCGCAAGCTGGTGAGCGCGTCCACCGACAACAACGTCTGCATCTGGGACGTGCTGAGCGGCGAGTGCGAGCAGAAGTATCGCTTCCCGTCGCCGATACTCAAGGTGCAGTACCACCCGCGCAACGACCGCGTCTTCCTCGTGTGTCCGATGCGCCACGCTGCGGTGCTGGTGGACGCCGACGGGGAGCACCGCGTCGCGCCGCTAGACGACGACGTGAGTAGCTACTTACGAGAAACTGCGTTCCCATACCTTGTCAATTTTACTAGTTTTTTTTTTTTAACTTTGGCAAAAAAACTTAGAAAAAGTACTTACTGTAAATTTACCAGAATTTAAGGCTATAATTTTTTCCATTTTTTTATAGTTAAAATGTCTGGGGTCGTCTTATATTCGCATATATATTAAGATTTTGAATGTACATGATTTTTCCCAGTTTTAAATTCTTGAAAATAGGGGGTCGTCTTAAATTCGAGGTCGTATGGTATTTCATTGTCTTTATAATAAGTTGTTTGTACAGCCCGAGGGGGACGGCTGCTTCCTTGAAATTGTTGGGCCCGAACTGTGAACTTATTTATACCAGTGCGCAGTGGGGGGGGGGGGGGGGGGGGGGTGGTAGCTCTAGCTGTAGCTGTAGCTGTCTGTATCTGTCTTATAAAAGGTTTTGGAAGTTTTAACAATACCCACATCTGTCGAAAAGTAATCATTTATGTAACAGTTTGTTTGTTGTGTGGACGCCTATTTTTTGACTAGACATTGGATTTCCGAGAATTAAAAGTCCCTTACTGAAAATCAGTTTCGTTACTGAGTGGGTAGACTAAATGTGAATTTATTCATTCATTTATTTATCTTCCCCTCATGTGTAGCCTACTAGCCTTTAGCTCATCCCTATAGGGAACCCGCAACTGACGTCACATCCGGACTACATCGATGGAGCAAATGAAATGAACTGATGGACGAACAACCAGCTGGCAAAATAATAAAAATGCAATCTTTTTCAAGAAAAACAAGTGTAGCGACTGTAACTGTGCTCGCAGTTAAAGCTTTCGGTGATGGGCGACAACGTTGTGAAAGTTGTGTGTGCGCTTTTTTTTTAAGGTTCGTTTTCCATAATCAGTACATTGTATTTGTTTACATCTTGTGTTTGTCCATCGATTCATCATTTTGCTACATTGAACTGTATTTTGGTGTTGCTAGTAGCCTATAATTTCCTAATAAGGAAAATATACATAAATTGTAGGGAGGTCATAGGGTAGGAAAATTCGGATCCGGTCTCAGACATCCTGAAAGCCTAAATTATATTATGTATCTTCGTAACCCCCCCCCCCCCCCCCCGAAACCACGCGGTTGAAGGCCGTTCTCTCCCCGTGTCAGCTGCCGGCCGCTGTCTGGGTTGGGCTCTGTGCGGCCGCTGCGCGTGGGAACGGTGAGGGGGGGAGTGTTTATGGCATCACAGAACTCGCCCCTAGTAATGACAGCGGGTATTAACCAGCGACCCGCTCGCCACGCCCACAATCAGGAATTCACTGTAGCTTTAAGGAAAGTAGTTGCAGAAATACTGCTGTTTTTTTTAATGGATTCGGGTAGTTTCTGAATCCGGGTACCCTACGCTATGATATCCCCAATAAATTGTATTTTCATTTTGGGTGGAGGAGGTGGACCGGAAAACGTTTGTGTAAACACGAAACGTGTTGTTCCAGTTTGACCTGAACATCGTGGCCTCGTTTGACCGGCGCGGCGAACACGTCTACACCGGCAACGCCAAGGGGAAGGTTCTCGTGCTGTCGGCGCACGACCTCGAGATCAAGGCCTCGTTCAAGGTCACCCAGGGGACGACGAGCGCGACGGCCGTCAAGAGCATCGAGTTTGCGCGACGCGGAGAGTGAGTAGACCCAAGTCTGTTCCACCCGGTCCCGGGACTAGATTTCTGGCAAACGTTATGGATTTTTAACCCTTTTGTAAACCCCTTGGACAGAATACTTTAAGGATGCAGACGATAATCTTATATCGATACGATGACAATATGCGTGTCGTATCGCGAGAATCGCACGATATTATTTAGCGCTGCATATCGTGATTATCGGCAGTGACATTGTCTATCATCGACTCATTGTACTTTAAATAAAAAAAAATACATTCGTATTTATAGTTGACCCACTCAGTAACAAGACTGATTTTCAGTTGGGGACTTTGACAGCGACCGAACCAACCCTGTAGGCTCCGAACACCATTGACGATTGAGCCATAACCAATCAAAGATCTATATTTCAAATATTAAACATATGAATCGGTAATTGGACAGTGCGAACACCTACGGACAGACCTGCGGAACTTTGCGCGCGATTATCGTTCACAAAACTAATTGTAGAACCTGCAACAGCCGTCGCCACGAGCGGCTCTTCGCAGCCCCCCCCCCCCCCCCAGACAACCCCTCCACACACCTCGTCACATTAGCCACCGACCGCCGGTCCCAAGCCTGCCTTCCGCCATCCGCGGCAATCACAGACTTGCCAAAGCAACAGGTCCCATTAGGAAGCATAGATTGCGCCGGGAGGGGGGGGGGGGGGGGGGGCTTGAGTGCAGCAATAGATAGTCTTGCTTTTATGTTGTTATGACTTGGCAAACCTCTAGTTTCTCCTGTCACTTGTTCTCACTCTTGTGTGCGCTCGCACGACTACGCGAGAGAGAGAGTTGGAGAAAAGACACATGTTAAAAAGAATGTAGATCTTTAAAAGAGATGGGATTCAAAGATGAACATGCAAAGAACTCTGCCTATGCGGCTCGCGTGATAACGATAACAGAAGGCAACCTTTTAAGCAATTTTACAATGTATCAGGAAAGACAGACACATCAGTTATCTTTTCGGTTCTGAAATGCTTTATAATGTGCAACATATCTGTGCAGTTTTTTTGTCACAATATATATGACGATAGTTGTACCACATAAAATATTACTGTAAAACTTCTTTATAACAAACGTCTTTAAAACAAAGTTATCTATACTGTTAAACAAACAGTTTTTGAGGTCCAAAAACATTCTTTTGCATGTAAAGGTTTCATATATATAATGTTCTTTATAACCAGGGGCGGACTGGCAGGTACGGAACTACGGAAACCCGTACGGGGCCCCCCCGGGTGGGGGCCCTCTTGAGGGCCACCACCCAACCCCGTGAAAATATCTTACGCTATATAGATTATGAAACAATAGTAAGAAGAGCATAATATATATCTCATGTCAGTGAAAAGGGACATATAGAGTTATATAGACCATCTAGAAGTGCTACAAAGATTTCTGCTTTCTTCCTCAGAGCTTACTTTTTTATAGTTTAGTATGAAATATAAAACATGCCAGTGCTGGAAATTTCTTTAATTTAATTTTTAAAGTGGTACCACAGTTCAATATGTTGTTTGACACACCTATCTTCGTTTATCGATTTTTACACGTGTTTATATGCGTTCTAGACAAATTAATAGGAAACAAGAACCCTCAAGATTTCTGCTAGCTAGCTCGCTACTTGAGAGTGACTTTTGATAGTTTGCGAGTAAACTTTGTTATATCTGAAAGTACCATTTTGGGCATTTATAATAGATTATGCTCATGTAAAAATGAAATAAAGGAGTTTTCAAGTCGTGTGTCATTACAAAGCCACTTTTCGTAAAATAGCTGACTGAAAATCGGGCTGATCACGTGTCTATAAGCGTTCAAAATTTAAAAAGGCGATCTTTGTGGCAATATCTATCGGCGCCTACTGAAATCCGATCCAGCGCAGCACTAGCCATAAGATTACTTCTCAAATGAAAGGATCGAACTACTATCCTAGATCTATGACGTTAGGAATTATCAGTGTAATATTGACTTTATTTTAATTGTTTTTCATGATAAGATTTCGCCCCAAAACGCGTTTTAGACCACTAAGCATCATGCAGGGCCGAAAATTGTTTCGCCTTCGGCGACGTTGCCTCCGGCAGCAGGGGCTTCGCCCCCGACCCAGCTGTACATGCCCAGCTACAACACTCGTTACGAGTACAAATTACACGATGCGAGTGGACAAATAGTAGTCGATATTTGTATTTGTAGAGGGTTGGGAAACAATATAATTTGAAATATAAAACTGCCAGTGTTGGGAAAGTTTCTTCATCAATTTCGTTTTTGAAAGTGATGTTCACAGTTCAACACGTTGTTCCACATAACTATCATCATTTATCGATTTTTAAACGTGTTTATATGCGTTCTAACAAAATAGTAGGCTGAAAATTTTTCGCTGGGGCATCGCCCCAGACCCCTTAAAGCTTTACCAAGTCCCGGGGCCCCTAAGGTCCTTTTCCGTACGGGGCCCTTACCCCCCCAGTCCGACTCTGTTAATAACAATATAATAATCTGGCCCCCAAGAGTTTGTTATAAAGAAGTTTTACTGTGTATTGTAGTGATTATAAGTGCTAACCATATTATCACGATAACATTTTTATAGCTACGATTATCGATATGACTTTAATCATACCGCATCCCTAATACTGTTTTATGAGTGAGAGAGGAAGAGCGGTTGAGCGTCTTATGACAGCGCTGAGGTGCTGACGTGTTCCATGCGTGTCCCTCAGCTGTCTCCTGGTCAACACGGCAGACCGAGTGATGCGCGTCTAGACAGCGCTGACGTGTGTCTCATGTGTCCCATGTGTGTCCCCCAGCTGTCTCCTGGTCAACACGGCAGACCGAGTGATGCGCGTCTAGACAGCGCTGACGTGTGTCCCATGTGTCCCATGTGCGTCCCCCAGCTGTCTCCTGGTCAACACGGCAGACCGAGTGATGCGCGTCTAGACAGCGCTGACGTGTTTCTCATGTGTCCCATGTGTGTCCCCCAGCTGTCTCCTGGTCAACACGGCAGACCGAGTGATGCGCGTCTAGACAGCGCTGACGTGTGTCTCATGTGTCCCATGTGTGTCCCCCAGCTGTCTCCTGGTCAACACGGCAGATCGAGTGATGCGCGTCTAGACAGCGCTGACGTGTGTCTCATGTGTCCCATGTGTGTCCCCCAGCTGTCTCCTGGTCAACACGGCAGACCCAGTGATGCGCGTCTAGACAGTGCTGACGTGTGTCTCATGTGTCCCATGTGTGTCCCCCAGCTGTCTCCTGGTCAACACGGCAGACCGAGTGATCCGCGTCTAGACAGCGCTGACGTGTGTCTCATGTGTCCCATGTGTGTCCCCCAGCTGTCTCCTGGTCAACACGGCAGACCGAGTGATGCGCGTCTAGACAGCGCTGACGTGTGTCTCATGTGTCCCATGTGTGTCCCCCAGCTGTCTCCTGGTCAACACGGCAGACCGAGTGATGCGCGTCTTGACAGCGCTGACGTGTGTCTCATGTATCCCATGTGTGTCCCCCAGCTGTCTCCTGGTCAACACGGCAGACCGAGTGATGCGCGTCTAGACAGCGCTGACGTGTGTCTCATGTGTCCCATGTGTGTCCCCCAGCTGTCTCCTGGTCAACACGGCAGACCGAGTGATGCGCGTCTAGACAGCGCTGACGTGTGTCCCATGTGTCCCATGTGTGTCCCCCAGCTGTCTCCTGGTCAACACGGCAGACCGAGTGATGCGCGTCTAGACAGCGCTGACGTGTGTCTCATGTGTCCCATGTGTGTCCCCCAGCTGTCTCCTGGTCAACACGGCAGACCGAGTGATGCGCGTCTAGACAGCGCTGACGTGTGTCTCATGTGTCCCATGTGTGTCCCCCAGCTGTCTCCTGGTCAACACGGCAGACCGAGTGATGCGCGTCTAGACAGCGCTGACGTGTGTCTCATGTGTCCCATGTGTGTCCCCCAGCTGTCTCCTGGTCAACACGGCAGACCGAGTGATGCGCGTCTAGACAGCGCTGACGTGTGTCTCATGTGTCCCATGTGTGTCCCCCAGCTGCCTCCTGGTCAACACGGCAGACCGAGTGATGCGCGTCTAGACAGCGCTGACGTGTGTCTCATGTGTCCCATGTGTGTCCCCCAGCTGTCTCCTGGTCAACACGGCAGACCGAGTGATGCGCGTCTAGACAGCGCTGACGTGTGTCTCATGTGTCCCATGTGTGTCCCCCAGCGGTCTCCTGGTCAACACGGCAGACCGAGTGATGCGCGTCTAGACAGCGCTGATGTGTGTCCCATGTGTGTCCCCCAGCAGTCTCCTGGTCAACACGGCAGACCGAGTGATGCGCGTCTAGACAGCGCTGATGTGTGTCCCATGTGTGTCCCCCAGCTGTCTCCTGGTCAACACGGCAGACCGAGTGATGCGCGTCTAGACAGGGCTGACGTGTGTCTCATGTGTCCCCCAGCTGTCTCCTGGTCAACACGGCAGACCGAGTGATGCGCGTCTAGACAGCGCTGACGTGTGTCTCATGTGTCCCATGTGTGTCCCCCAGCTGTCTCCTGGTCAACACGGCAGACCGAGTGATGCGCGTCTAGACAGCGCTGACGTGTGTCTCATGTGTCCCATGTGTGTCCCCCAGCTGTCTCCTGGTCAACACGGCAGACCGAGTGATGCGCGTCTAGACAGCGCTGATGTGTGTCCCATGTGTGTCCCCCAGCTGTCTCCTGGTCAACACGGCAGACCGAGTGATGCGCGTCTAGACAGCGCTGATGTGTGTCCCATGTGTGTCCCCCAGCTGTCTCCTGGTCAACACGGCAGACCGAGTGATGCACGTCTAGACAGCGCTGATGTGTGTCCCATGTGTGTCCCCCAGCTGTCTCCTGGTCAACACGGCAGACCGAGTGATGCGCGCCTAGACAGCGCTGACGTGTGTCTCATGTGTCTCATGTGTGTCCCCCAGCTGTCTCCTGGTCAACACGGCAGACCGAGTGATGCGCGTCTAGACAGCGCTGACGTGTGTCTCATGTGTCCCATGTGTGTCCCCCAGCTGTCTCCTGGTCAACACGGCAGACCGAGTGATGCGCGTCTAGACAGCGCTGACGTGTGTCTCATGTGTCTCATGTGTGTCCCCCAGCTGGCTCCTGGTCAACACGGCAGACCGAGTGATGCGCGTCTAGACAGCGCTGACGTGTGTCTCATGTGTCCCATGTGTGTCCCCCAGCTCTCTCCTGGTCAACACGGCAGACCGAGTGATGCGCGTCTAGACAGCGCTGACGTGTGTCTCATGTGTCTCATGTGTGTCCCCCAGCTGTCTCCTGGTCAACACGGCAGACCGAGTGATGCGCGTCTAGACAGTGCTGACGTGTGTCTGTGTGCCATGTGTGTCCCCCAGCTGTCTCCTGGTCAACACGGCAGACCGAGTGATGCGCGTCTAGTCAGCGCTGACGTGTGTCTCATGTGTCCCATGTGTCCCCCCCAGCTGTCTCCTGGTCAACACGGCAGACCGAGTGATGCGCGTCTAGACAGTGCTGACGTGTGTCTCATGTGTCCCATGTGTGTCCCCCAGCTGTCTCCTGGTCAACACGGCAGACCGAGTGATCCGCGTCTAGACAGTGCTGACGTGTGTCTCATGTGTCCCATGTGTGTCCCCCAGCTGTCTCCTGGTCAACACGGCAGACCGAGTGATGCGCGTCTAGACAGCGCTGACGTGTGTCTCATGTGTCCCATGTGTGTCCCCCAGCTGTCTCCTGGTCAACACGGCAGACCGAGTGATGCGCGTCTAGACAGGGCTGACGTGTGTCTCATTTGTCCCATGTGTGTCCCCCAGCTGTCTCCTGGTCAACACGGCAGACCGAGTGATGCGCGTCTAGACAGCGCTGACGTGTGTCCCATGTGTGTCCCCCAGCTGTCTCCTGGTCAAAACGGCAGACCGAGTGATGCGCGTCTAGACAGCGCTGACGTGTGTCTCATGTGTCCCCCCAGCTGTCTCCTGGTCAACACGGCAGACCGAGTGATGCGCGTCTAGACAGCGCTGACGTGTGTCTCATGTGTCCCATGTGTGTCCCCCAGCTGTATCCTGGTCAACACGGCAGACCGAGTGATGCGCGTCTAGACAGCGCTGACGTGTGTCCCATGTGTCCCATGTGTCCCATGTGTGTCCCCCAGCTGTCTCCTGGTCAACACGGCAGACCGAGTGATGCGCGTCTAGACAGCGCTGACGTGTGTCTCATGTGTCCCATGTGTGTCCCCCAGCTGTCTCCTGGTCAACACGGCAGACCGAGTGATCCGCGTCTAGACAGCGCTGACGTGTGTCTCATGTGTCCCATGTGTGTCCCCCAGCTGTCTCCTGGTCAACACGGCAGACCGAGTGATGCGCGTCTAGACAGCGCTGACGTGTTTCTCATGTGTCCCATGTGTGTCCCCCAGCTGTCTCCTGGTCAACACGGCAGACCGAGTGATGCGCGTCTAGACAGCGCTGACGTGTGTCTCATGTGTCCCATGTGTGTCCCCCAGCTGTCTCCTGGTCAACACGGCAGGCCGAGTGATGCGCGTCTAGCCAGCGTTGACGTGTGTCTCATGTGTCCTATGTGTGTCCCCCAGCTGTCTCCTGGTCAACACGGCAGTCCGAGTGATGCGCGTCTAGACAGCGCTGACGTGTGTCTCATGTGTCCCATGTGTGTCCCCCAGCTGTCTCCTGGTCAACACGGCAGACCGAGTGATGCGCGTCTAGACAGCGCTGACGTGTGTCTCATGTGTCCCATGTGTGTCCCCCAGCTGTCTCCTGGTCAACACGGCAGACTGAGTGATGCGCGTCTAGACAGCGCTGTCGTGTGTCTCATGTGTCTCATGTGTGTCCCCCAGCTGTCTCCTGGTCAACACGGCAGACTGAGTGATGCGCGTCTAGACAGCGCTGTCGTGTGTCTCATGTGTCTCATGTGTGTCCCCCAGCTGTCTCCTGGTCAACACGGCAGACCGAGTGATGCGCGTCTAGACAGCGCTGACGTGTGTCTCATGTGTCCCATGTGTGTCCCCCAGCTGTCTCCTGGTCAACACGGCAGACCGAGTGATGCGCGTCTAGACAGCGCTGACGTGTGTCTCATGTGTCCCATGTGTGTCCCCCAGCTGTCTCCTGGTCAACACGGCAGACCGAGTGATGCGCGTCTAGACAGCGCTGACGTGTGTCCCATGTGTGTCCCCCAGCTGTCTCCTGGTCAACACGGCAGACCGAGTGATGGGCGTCTAGACAGCGCTGACGTGTGTCTCATGTGTCCCATGTGTGTCCCCCAGCTGTCTCCTGGTCAACACGGCAGACCGAGTGATCCGCGTCTAGACAGCGCTGACGTGTGTCTCATGTGTCCCATGTGTGTCCCCCAGCTGTCTCCTGGTCAACACGGCAGACCGAGTGATGCGCGTCTAGACAGCGCTGACGTGTGTCTCATGTGTCCCTTGTGTGTCCCCCAGCTGTCTCCTGGTCAACACGGCAGACCGAGTGATCCGCGTCTACGACAGCGCCGAGGTGCTGACGTGTGGGGCCGATGGAGAGCCCGAGCCGCTGCAGAAGCTGCAGGACCTCGTCAACAAGACGATGTGGAAGAAGTGCTGCTTCTCCGGCGACGGCGAGTACATCTGCGCCGGGTCGGCACGTCAGCACGCCCTGTACGTGTGGGAGAAGAGCGTCGGCAACCTGGTCAAGATCCTGCACGGCACCAAGGTAGGCCCAGCACGGCAATCGCGTAACTTTGGTCGCTAACGTTAAATCGTTATTGTGTAGCCAGTGAGAGTCGAGAATTCGAAGAAGTTCACACAAATCCAAAATAATTTAATTTAAATTTTTTGTATCTGCTCCCTGTGTCCAACAATGATGTCGTTTAGGGGAAAGGAAAATAATCCTATCATTCCGGCACCTAGGTACATCGAAGCCGGCTGGCCATGCCTGACGCTTCCCTCATGTTTACTTCCTCTGGCTCCTCCTCTTAACTTTCTTCTTCCTCCGCTCCTTCTACAAATCTGTCCATACTTTTCTATCTTCCCATGTTCGTTCCTGATTGACCTCTTCCCAAGTTGCATTGCCTCTTTCCACATCCATTTCTATCACTTCTTCCCACCTCAGTCTTAGTCTTCCCCTCTTTCTTTTCCTTTTCCCTGCTTCTATCTTAAACTCAGTTTTCAGGATCCTGTCTACCTGCATTCTTCTCATGTGGCCAAACCACTGCAATCTTTCTTTTCCTAGCTTAAAGTTTAGACTCTCCCAAGTTCCTTCCTTATCTTTGTGCTCCTTTTCTTAATAAATATTCATCATCATCATAATCATCATTCATCATCATCATCATCATCATCATCATCATCATCATCTGTTGCCACGTCCAACTCTGCATTGGGTCGGCAATGAAGATAAGCCTTTTCCATCTTCTTCTATCCTGCCACCACTCTTCCCCCTCAACTACATTCCAGTCCCCTCCTCGCATTTCCACATCCTTCCTCACTTTGTCACTTTTAAATAAATATTATTTAAAAAAAATCAAACACCCCGATTTATTTCTTTGTGTGTGCACCAACGTAGGGCGAGCTTCTCCTGGACGTGGTGTGGCATCCCGTGAGGCCGATCATAGCGTCGATATCTATTTCTTTGTGTGTGCACCAACGTAAGGCGAGCTTCTCCTGGACGTGGTGTGGCATCCCGTGAGGCCGATCATAGCGTCGATATCTATTTCTTTGTGTGTGCACCAACGTAGGGCGAGCTTCTCCTGGACGTGGTGTGGCATCCCGTGAGGCCGATCATAGCGTCGATATCTATTTCTTTGTGTGTGCACCAACGTAGGGCGAGCTTCTCCTGGACGTGGTGTGGCATCCCTCGAGGCCGATCATAGCGTCGATATCTATTTCTTTGTGTGTGCACCAACGTAGGGCGAGCTTCTCCTGGACGTGGTGTGGCATCCCGTGAGGCCGATCATAGCGTCGATATCTATTTCTTTGTGTGTGCACCAACGTAGGGCGAGCTTCTCCTGGACGTGGTGTGGCATCCCGTGAGGCCGATCATAGCGTCGATATCTATTTCTTTGTGTGTGCACCAACGTAGGGCGAGCTTCTCCTGGACGTGGTGTGGCATCCCGTGAGGCCGATCATAGCGTCGATATCTATTTCTGTGTGTGCACCAACGTAGAGCGAGCTTCTCCTGGACGTGGTGTGGCATCCCGTGAGGCCGATCATAGCGTCGATATCTATTTCTTTGTGTGTGCACCAACGTAGGGCGAGCTTCTCCTGGACGTGGTGTGGCATCCCGTGAGGCCGATCATAGCGTCGATATCTATTTCTTTGTGTGTGCACCGACGTAGGGCGAGCTTCTCCTGGACGTGGTGTGGCATCCCGTGAGGCCGATCATAGCGTCGATATCGAGCGGCGTCGTCTCCGTCTGGGCTCAGAACCAGGTGGAGAACTGGTCGGCGTTCGCCCCCGACTTCAAGGAGCTCGACGAGAACGTCGAGTACGAGGAGAGAGAGTCCGAGTTCGACCTCTCGGACGATGACAAGTCTGTCCAGCTCGGGCCCGAGAAGCAGGAGGACGACCTTGAGGTATGTGACGTTGAGGTCTAAATATAGAAGCCAGGCCCGAGCCCGTACCGAGTAAGCTAATCAAAGCCCAGGCCGGAAACGATTACGAGTGCCGTTGTAAACGACTAAAAGAGTGGTGGAAATAAGAGAATTTATTTAAGTGGCTTTTCAGTAATAATAGTAAACCAAAGTTGGAGAACAGTAGAACTCCAACTAAATGCCAGCTGAAACATTTGGTTTGTTTCTTTGTCCTGCATATAATCGTGGTGTAGGTTGGCGGTCTGGACAGGAACTACGCGACAATGCAGGCTGTGCGAGCTACACTGCGTAGATACAAAGAAACACATTTTTGCAAGCAGTGCAACACTTTCAGATTTATACGTGTTTTAAAAAACAAAAACATGTAGTAGTACATGTAGTGTACATTGTTGAGAACCATTCTAAATCACACCACATGTTTTTTTTATAATAACAAATCAACAGTGAACGCTTCTTTCATCGTAATTTTGTGACAATATTTAAACTTAGCGGTAACTTCCTTGCATTTCAATGCTCCATCTGCTCGGGAGCTGGTGCTGCATATCCTGCATCGATGCAGCTACACCGGACAAAGAAACGACTAGCGGTGTAGCTGCATTGGGACAAAGAAACGCGAGAGTGCTACACTCCTTGCACACATGCAGAGAGTGCAGGACAAAGAAACAACTAGCGGTGTAGCTGCATTGGGACAAAGAAATGCGAGAGTGCTACACTCGTTGCACACATGCAGAGAGTGCAGGACAAAGAAACAACTAGCGGTGTAGCTGCATTGGGACAAAGAAACGCGAGAGTGCTACACTCCTTGCATACATGCAGAGAGTGCAGGACTAAGAAACGAAGCTATTGTATAGTGTATCCAGTAACATTTGACGTGTTTCGTTTCCCTCAAAGGGACAATGGACCTTGTTTGTTCACATTTTCAATGCAGATAATCTTATTGTACTCCCAATACCGCCTACCGCCTAATAGCTGCCTGGGCACAATAATTGGCTGCAAGGTTGTCAGTGCAAGTTCGAAGGGTTCTTTTCACTGGTAACATCGTAAATTATTTTCATTCACAACGCATTATTCAAGCATTCAAGTATTATTCACAAGATATTATTGCTTCCTATTTAGGGCTACAGAGATATTACGGAGAGAGTCAGATAGAGAGAGATACGCATTCTTCGCCAAATTCACATCTTGGCAACGCAGGAAGCGGTCGCAAGTGGTCAGTTAGGGTGGCTTTTAAGTTTACAACCTACCGCTCAGGCCGATGTCGGCAACAACCCGTCTTCTCATACTGGAAGAACTATAACAATGAACTACCAATCACGTGACGCCATTGTGGCCTCCAGTATGGCCGCCGTGCGCATCATTACGCGAATACACCCGATATCGTAGACGTTGACTATCATCAAGTCTAACTGACCTGGGAATGATATACTATCATGTTATATTTATTATATTGTTCTATTCTTCGTCGTAAGCTACATTGTACTAACAACTTGTCTTACTGACATGGGAGCCAAATTTCCAAATACCCTTATCACAAAAATCTGTCTGATTGGATGGGTCAATATTGTTCCAGCTATGTAATGAAATGTACTACTAATAAAAGCTACTACTTGCCGCAGGTGGACGTGTCGACCATAGAGCCGGTGGCCGCGTTCTGCTCGTCGGACGAGGAGGGTGACAGCGAGGGCCTCCAGTTCCTGCCCATCGCGCCCGAGGTGGAGGGGGGCGAGGAGGGGAACCTGCCCCCGCCCCCCCCTCCGCCCGCTGAGAAGGAGAACGACAGCCCGCCCGCGTCCAAGCGCCGCAAGTACAGAGCGTTCGACATTGACCTGCGGGACGCTCCCACCGACGGTGAGTGAACACGTTCTCTTGAGAGCGTTCGGAAGTAGTTTTGACGTTTTTAGTCGACTAATTTCTCTTAAACAAATAATGAGATTTTTATAAAAATGTACCTACTTGCAGAGGGATGTCATATCTATGCATGGTATTAAGTACATTTGTGACAAGCCTGCTCAAAAATAATAAACTCGCGTTAGAATTATGCAAATAAATTACTTTCGTCGAAAATGTTTGGCGAAATAATACGGAGAATCTGTTTAAAAATTGGTACATTGTTTTTGAATAGGTTGGTGGCAAATGTACTAAATACCATGCATAGATATGACATCCCTCTACAAGTGGGTAAAAATTTATGATAATCCTACTACTAGTTTCAAGAGTAATTAGTAGAGCGCCATGAAAGTGGGTTTATTTTTTTCCAAATTTCGTTTTAAAAATCAAAGATTTCGGTTTTTGGAGGTGTTATGATTTTTAGCGGCAAAAAATCAAAAATAATACAATGAACTCGCAATAGGCTACAATGTTTGTTTATTTCTCAATGTAGCTATGCAGAAATTATGCAAGCCCATAATTACATTGACTTTTAAATTATTTAAAAGTTCAAAATTAAGCCTAAATACAAATCTAAATATTTAAATAACAAACAGCAACTTTAATATTGCTTGAAGATAAATGATGAAATGTTATAAAACACACTGTTGAATAGTGCTAACTATTACAGAAAATAGAAACAGAAAATGTTTCAAGCCCTAAGCCTAATCCATTTCTATTAGGGATGTCAAACGATATGAAATTCCATATCGATAATCGCAAAAAAAAATGTAAAAAATCGCGATATATCGTGATAATATCGCCATCAAAAAATATCGCGTCGATATTGCCTATTTAAATTAATATCGGGAATATCGTCACGATAATAGGCCTATTATGGGCCTATATAGTCAATAGGTATGGGTACATTGAGTATTCATTACCTTTTTAAAGTTTGTCTTATCGTCATCGACTTATTTTCGAGCGTAATGAAGCGCAAGAGTGGCTTGTGCGCTCCGAGCGTTGTTGGCGCTGGCTGATGAGTGGAAGGGGAGGGGGGGGGGGGGGGGGGGGGGTTCAATTCGTCCGAGCCGGTTGGTCTAGCGGCCGACCGGCCTCACTGCGATCACGCGTCGCGGCCAACGAAGCTTCTACAGCAGGGCCTGTCAAAACACATCGCTCGGCAAGTGAGAACCGGCGGCGGCACAGACGTGCCTGTCAAACACACTGTGCGGCAATTACTAATTGTGGAAGAACAAAGAAGCCATGAAACATGATACCAACAAAGTCTTACCTAGGCTATTTGAAATGTGAGACGTCTATCCAAGGTTCATAATATCGTTCTCAAACGTTGTGAATATAATTATTTAATATTTATTCAATCAAAAGTAATGATCACCACTTTATATTCTAATTTAAAGATACAAGTATTTATCAGCAATTACTAATTGTGGAAAAACAAAGAAGCCTTGAAACATGATACCAACAAAGTCTTACCTAGGCTAGTTGAAATGTGAGACGTCTATCCAAGGTTCATAATATCGTTCTCAAATGTTGTCAATAATATTATAGAATTATTTATTCAATGCACTTCACTGTGATTATGGAAAAGTAATGACTAATGAACCACACTTTATATTCTAATTTAAAGATATAAGTATTCATACAGGCTGTAATAATAACTAAGAAATGCGAATTAATAAGTAATATATGAAGTTAATAACCCAACATTAATTGGCAAAATTAGCACTTTCTTACGATTTAAATTCAAATAATATTTACAAATGATACCGCATGTAACGCACTTTCCTTCACTTCACTCGCTTGGTTTGTCTTGACACTGGTTTAAACAGCTGTTCAAGAACATTAAATCACTGATGTGTTGCCCGGTGAGTCTGCTCCTGCTCTTTGTAGCAATCCTGCCAGCCTTGCTGAACATGCGTTCGCATGGCACACTTGTGCCTACTACACACAAGTATTTCTTTGCCAGTTGGGCCAGGTGGGGATACAGTTTTTGGTTTAACTTCCACCACTGGAAGGGGTCAGTACCCTCCGGTGGTTTCGAGTGCTCTCTGTAGGACACGATTTCTCGGTCAAGTGCGTCTCCCGCTGGTTCGTCCTCCTCAGAGTCACTTTCGTCCTCTATACCGCCGAACCGCGATCTTTTGGATGACACACGTCTTCGTAGTCCGAGTCAGTGGGGTCATTCACCCGAGCAGGCTGGGGGTTTTCAAGACCAGCGGCTTCCCTTCGCAGGGTCGCCCAGACGCGCGATTGTTCGTCTGCCTCTAAATACCTTAGGGCCTTGTAGCGAGGGTGTAGCGCTGCGACCAAGTTTAGGATTGGGCTTAGCTCAGAAAAACGAGTTTCCAAGTCACCTGCGATGGCACTCTTGAAAGATTTATCGTAATGGCTATCTGCTCTCCCAGCGTCCAGCCCTTTCAAGAGGTTTTTAAAAACTGTGCCCACAATGGCCCCAGTCACGTACTTTTCTCCCCCCAACCGTTCAGTGGCGATTTTAAAGGGCAGAAGTACATCCACAACTACTTTCATTTTTGCCTTTTCCACGGCAGTTACCATGTGGTGTTCAGTAGCTTGATTGGCCATTAAAACTTTATTTATGGCCACCCTATTATCAATTAGACTTTGGAGCATTTGCAAGACGAATTTCATCGCGTGATAACATCTTGGACAAGTTTTTTTTTTGGAAGTCCCTCAGCTACTTGTGCGTCATGTAGGCTCATTTTCGTCGAAGAATGTCTAAAGTGGCCTACAATCCGGCGACTCTTTGCGAGCAGGTCGGCAACGTGTCCTACTTTCAACCCTTTATTGACACTGAGTTGGATAGTATGCGCGGCACAACGGACGTGTTCTAGTTTCATTTCGCCCTTGATTGCGTTGACCATGTTCCTCGCGTTATCAGCTGTGTAACTGACGACTTTTCCATTTATGTCCCATCGATCCTAAAACATAATTCATAACCATTATTTATCAAAAAAGCGAAGTAGATCTAGTACAAACCTTTTGTTAGAACAATAGTCCATAAATCTACACTGGCAGTAAATTATAATTAATTCAGGCTTAGACCGAAGTTTTAATAATACAGGTAACAATCATTTGTAATTAAAAACTATGATTGAATTAAATAACAAATACATAATTACAATAGGCCTAATAATAAAATCAAAACTCAAAATAAATACATACATATATTATTAATTAAACAATAATCAAATAAATAATTAATAATAATTAATAACTTAGTCCTATAATAAATAATAAATTATTTCTCACCTGCATCTCGCCCAACATAGACGCAATGTTGTCTGCAGTGTGGGTGTCACTTGAAGGGTGAACTTCTAATCCTGCCATCTTCAGCTCCCAGTTACTATCTACGTAATGAATTGTGACCCCCATGAATGCTTGCACAGCAATCGAAGTCCAGAAATCTGTGGTGATTGAGACGTGTTTTACCCCTGCCAGAGTCTCCCAAAGTATGGCCTTTTTAGTTTCGGCCAATTCCTCTATGCGCGTCGTTATTGTGTTACGCGATAACACATTATAACTAGGGCAAGCCTCTTTCAAAATATCGGTTAATTGTAGTGTTCGAAAATTTCATGAAATTTATTATTTTGAAATATTTCATGAAATATTTCGTGAAATATTTCATGAAATATTTCAATGATCAAAAAAGCTATTTACTCCAATATGCTGCTCAGTGGCCATAGTCATTCGAACGTAACATGTAAACAGGGGTTATTTTAATGTAGGCCTCACATTTAGAGATGTGCCTAGGTATCATTTACTATGGAAATAAATATTCTTCATATAGAGAGTACTGATATTTTTTTATTTCAAATGCATTTTTTAGAATAATTTACAAATAGAATAGGCCAATACTTAATAGACCTAACTGTATACTAGTTTCAAGGTACAGTTAATAGATTTAGGGACGGTATTATGAACAGCTATTACAAATTTAGTTGCTAATAACGTTTTCATTATGGTAAACACCAATCAGAAGCCTTGAAATCCACGAAATAGCTTATAAGCTCATATTAAATTTTTATTAGCTGTTCATAATACTAACCCTAAGGGAAATGAAACAAAATAAGATGGAAATGTTACATGCATACATTCTTCTAACAAATCAAAACTAAATATAGACTTCATCTCGAATCTGCTTTGCTCAAGATATAATTTGAATGGAAAATGAAAGTGAATAAGATTAAAATATGATTAGATTTTCCATACATTCTATGGAAAATAAAACATAAGCTTCACCTCTGCTCTGCGGTCTTCCTAAGAGTAAGATGTAATTAAAAACTGAAACAAATAATATTGAATGTATAATCCTACATTCTATAAAAGATTAGATATCTCAACTCAATAAATACAAAAAATATATTTATGGTATGTTACAAGAACAGCCAGATCTATACAATACTGGCTTTTGCCCCTTGGCCTTAGTGTTAATCAGACTCAAAACTAAGATCCTGGTCGGCTGAATCTGTTGATAGTAAAGAAATGTGATCATCGAATTCCATTTCGCCTTCCGATTCTTCAGCAGAGGTTAGATTTGATTCAGATGCAAGATCTTCATCTTCATCTAGGCCTATATCGACAACTCCGGCGGCTGCCATGGAAGTAGATGGTGTTTCAGTTTCTGTATCTTGCGATTCATCCTCTGACTGGGGCAACTGCAATGTATCAGTATGACTTCCCGGTTTTGATGTACTTTCAAGTCTTCTTGAAGGGGTTTCACTTTCAGCCACCGTCTTGGAGGCCAGTTTCAGCTGATGAAAATAAAACATACATTGTCACTTGACTCTTTAGTACATACAATTTTGAATTTACAATGGGATAAGTAAATGTTAAATAAAATAGTAAACTTAACTATTGTGCTACAGTGCTACTTACTTTCAAATTGTGTTTAACAAACACAAGGTTACTGGCGCGATCTGTAGTCAGTCTATTACGCTTAAATGAATGGACATCTTTATAAGTACTGAACGTTCTTTCGCACGCTGCAGATGTAGCTGGCAGCTTAAGAATCATACTCGCAACTTTCGATAGTGACACGTGGGAGCAAAAAGCATTCCACCATACATATCCTTCCATCTTTGTTGCTGCCGTCCAGAGATACTCCTTTGCAAAGATACCCGATTTTAGCTGATACTGCCCAAGTTCAGCCATCAAAGTTCCTTCATCAATATTGTCTTTCTTTGTAGCCACTTCACAAATGAATGCAGCTGCATCAACTTTATCTTCAGATGATAAATGTTCACCCCTATAATAAGGGTCCATCATGTTTGCTGCTTTGTGTACATCTTGAAGGCAAAAGTCTTTTCGTAACTTCAACAGATCAAACAGCTTCTGCTCCTCATGCTTTAGACAAGGTGCCTTTTTTACATGCTCTTCGAAGGACAATGATAGTTCGCTAAAAATCTTGCAGGTGAGACTCATTTGGGGCTTATCAGCTTCAATGACAGTAATCCACAATGCAATGGGTTTCAGCAAAAGATACAAATGCTGTGCCTTGTCCCAAAATACATCACTTAATATGGACCGTTTGGCATTTGCAGAAAGATCCTTTTCACATCGTTCGTCTATGTTGACGGCACGTATGGCAGCTTTATTCTTAAGGAGGCTTTTTAAGAAAGCTACAACTGAACCCCACCTTGTGACAACAGGAAGCTTTAGTGAGATATTGCATGTCCCAGCATGTTTTTGTTTTTCAACAAATACTGCCTTCAGAACGTGCCCATTATTTATGTCTTTGACAATTTTTTTGCCTTCATTGACTAAATCTACCAATGACTGAAGTTTTAAGCAGTCATTAATAAGTAAACTTAAGCCATGGGCTAAACAGCCATATGCTATCAAGTGATCATATTTGTTAGTAACGAGTTGCCAAGCTTTTTTCATATTCGCTGCATTATCGGTGACAATGCCAAAAAATTTTAATGGACCAATGGCTTTTAGCACTTCAATAATGCATTTTGCCGTGTATTCACCAGTATGGCGATTACACTCGGTTGCGAGAGATTTATAGAATACTGGAGCTGGAGTGGTTATAACAAAATTAACGATGCTCTCATTCCTTACATTGGTCCATCCATCGCACATCAGACCCAATGTTTCCGCCGAATCAATGAGATCATTTGTGAAGGTTCTCACTCTTTCAACTTCTTTATCAAGAAACCCATTTGAAACCTTGTAAGTGCTTGGTGGTGTATATGATGGGCGTAACTTCTTAAAAAATGCCAGCCAATACTCATTCTCCACCATTGATAAGGGAGCCGCACTCGCATAAATTGCTCGGCATAAAAGTTCATCTGATTCCACCTATAAAAACAAAATATTAGAATTAGGTATACTATTATTACTCCACTAAATATTTCAAATAAAAAAAGGGCCTAAATCCTAATACGACTACAGTAGAGTGAGTAGAGACCACCTATTTTAATGTAGCCAACTGACCTGTTCCGTAGCGCTCATCTTATCACAGAATGAATCCATCGAGTAGAAAGAATTTCGTGTCTGAAGTTCACTTCTTGAATCTGCTCTTGAAGGTACACGTAGGCCTTCATGATTCGTGGGTGTAGACACATGCAAATTTAGCACTGTTGCTTCTGCTGCTAGGCCTAGCTGTTTAGTGGTGTTGCTTGAATCTAAAACCCCAATTATATTACTTAAAAAGATTAGCAAAAAAGCCAACCCGCTAAACATGTCATTAATACATCCAGTCCACTAAATATTTAATTTGTTGATTCAATACAACGTGCCTAAGCCTAATCAAATCAGTAGGCTAAGTAGCCTAAGAGGAGTCTAGTTTAAATTTCATCAATATGCTGAGGCCGAGGCGGAGGCCTAGGCCTACTCATTGATACATTTATTCATAGGCCCTACCCAAATAGGGACTAGGCTATATGCCCAAACTAGGCCTAGGTCTAATTAGATCAGCATTCCTAGACTAGGCCACCTAATATTGTCGAACTGGTCCA
This sequence comes from Isoperla grammatica, assembly GCA_945910005.1. Classification (NCBI taxonomy): domain Eukaryota; kingdom Metazoa; phylum Arthropoda; class Insecta; order Plecoptera; family Perlodidae; genus Isoperla; species Isoperla grammatica. The sequence continues at coordinate 12,118,498 of OX246749.1, forward strand.
AGACCTAGACTAGTATAAATTGCTCCAATATAGGCCTAGCCTAGGCCTAGGATGGGTGGCTAGGCCTAGGCAAGCCTGGACTTAATTCTGACATATCGAACTCTGCAGTACTTATTACAGTTAACAGCTACTAGCTAATATCATATGCTCTAGGGCCTAGGCCTACTGGTCAGCCTAGGGGTGTGTAGTGTATTATTAAAGAATATGTGATTATCTACTTACCATCAGTAATTGTAGGCCTAGTTTTAGTTTTTAAGGTTAATTGGTCTTTCACCGACTGAGGACACTTTACACAGTTTATTATATGCTTCAGCATACGCGTGGCGTTGTTTGTGGTTGCCCATTTGCAAAACTTGCATTGCCTTTGATCCTTTTTCAGACTAAGAGACTTTAAAAAATATTTATGTATGATAGAACTATGTTTGCCCATCTTGATGTACAAACACAGTCTTGTCACAGACTCACATCCTGTCTTGTCAGTTGTCACTGCCTTCTAGGAAACTTCACTTCATGACTTCATACATCTGTTGTTGTTGCTGTTGTTGTATTCTGGCCACTTGGGCATATTGGAGGTATATTATATTCATTATTTAAATGAAAAAATGATTTGAAATTTATTGAAATATTTCAAAAAAAATGGCTTGAAATATTTCAGTTTGAAATATTTCAAATGAAATATTTCAATTGAAATATTTCACACTTCGATCACTAGTTAATTGTTCACTTATTGAAATCGGCCATAAATATTTCGCCACTGACTCTACAATAGCCTTCGAGATTCTCGTTGCCTGCGGATGATTGTCTTTCCACTTTGTAACAACAGGCGTTTGCATCAAAGTCAACTTTTGTTGCTGACTGCTATTTACATTTAGGTACGCGTTACACTTCTTTAAATGAACACTCAAGTTCGTCGTATTGCCAGAATATGCGATCCTCCCATCACAATGCCTACAAAACACTGTTTTTTCGTCCTTTATTTTTCCATTGTCATCGACAGGAAAACCATACTCTTTCCACACGGCTGCACGATATTTGTCCGGAGTATGCAACGCCCTCTTTGACATATTTATTAAAAATTAAAGAACACACGTACGAATTTAATAAGAAAGTCAAAACACACAAAACCAAATTTCAAGCACAATGTATTCACTCAATCTTCTAGCAAGCAGGGTTACAGAAAGTAAAGCCGGCCAGCTCTTAGTAACATGAATGAACCCAAAATGAACCTGTGTGCGCGAATTGCCGACACAATACGCACGTGCTAGGGATAATGGGCCCGGTCAGACGGGCGGGCGCTGGCACGGTCGGCGGGTTGATGGGTTGGGGGGGCGGGGGGGGGGGGAAGGTTAGGGTAGTGTCGTAAAGCGATCTTGCGCGGCTGTGTAAGCCCTTTGATGGCGGACCGCCCGAAGTATATTATTTACTGAAAGGTAAAGCTAAAGCTATGAGGGCGCTCGACGGGCACACAAATTCAAATATAATATCAAGTCATTGCCGATTATTGGCATATCGCACAGAATTACATATCGTACGATTATCGCGATATGACCAGCCATATCGCGATATTATCGATAATCGATATTATCGATATTTATCGATATACGATTATCGTTGACATCCCTAATTTCTATGCATCTGGGAAAGTCGAGATGTTCCGTTAAACTTGAACTTGAGGGTACTACCCCATAATCTTCGTAGGCTCTAGGGCCTTTATTTTGAAAAAAAAAAATATATATACAATTTAATGTTTTGTTCCAATTTAGTTATGCCAACATTTAAGTTAAGTCAATGAAAAGGACATACCTACATTTAGCGGAACGCAATCATAGTAATCATTTCCGCGTTCTCTGCTTTCAATATTTGCCTGCGATCATTTACGACGAGGGACAGGGAGTACTGCGATATATATCTCTCTTAAAACACAAATAAACACACGAACAATAACCACGGTCAAAAAATAAAACACTCACCAGTGCGTAAATTTTCGACAGCGTCCGCGCAGCGTCCGCTATACTATCATATATCTCTCTGCATCCACATTGTTGGTTGGCATCCAAATGCACTTCAGGGAAGCTGATGCAAAAAGTTCATGGTCTGCTTTCATCAGACATAGCAGGAAACATACTTAAAAAAATTGAACCTGGCGGTTGTTGAACAATCTTGACGGTAGGGTACTCTAACCAACTATTGACCATTGCTAAGTCTATAGCGTGGTAAATCATATGGAGTGTCCACTTTCTTGACCGCACAAAAATTCGGTAACAAAAATGAGCATGTCAAGGTCTACTCCCCCCATTGATTCATTGTACTTCTTGGTAACTTCTGGCCTTGGTACGAGTATGTGCCCCTTCGCTTTATCGACTCGTTTTGCCTCATCAAGATTACTTCATTAATTACATGCTTGTACCAGTATGACAACTGAGAGTAAGGCAGATGCCTTGTGCTTTAATTGAATAAAGCACGTCTTCCACTTATTCGGATTGTCCTTGGTATATTAGCAATGGGCACTTCATTAATTACTGCTTGTTCCAATATAACAACTGAGAATTAGGCAGATGCCTTGTGCTTTAATTGAATAAAGCACGTCTTCCACTTATCGGGACTGTCCTTGGTATATTAGCAATGGGCACTTCATTAATTACTGCTTGTACCTATAGAACAATTCGGAGTTAGGCAGATGCCTTGTGCTTTAATTGCACAAAGCACGTCTTCCACTTATTTCGGTCTGTCCTTGGTATATTAGTAGAGATTGCAAAAATGGTTTTATTTTTTGGAGAATTTCGGTCTTAAAAAAGCAAATTTCGGTGTTTATGTTTTTATTTTGTAAGATGGTTACACGTCAATCAGAGCCATTATAAGCATACATTTTTTTTTACAAAAATATTGAAAAAGAAATATTATTTAATTAATTTTTGCATATTCATACAGTTGTGACATTGTGACATGACAATTGTTTTAAGCCTTGAAGGCAAGCATTGTCAGTGTCTCTGCATTCTGTGGTAATAATCGCCTTCGTCGATCATTGACCACGAGTGAATATTTTGAAAAAGAGCGCTCACAATCAACATTGGATGGTATCAGCCAGATTGCCTTCAATGAAGAAGTTGCAAAATCAGAATGAAAGAGCGCTCACAATCAACATTGGATGGTATCAGCCAGATTGCCTTCAATGAAGAAGTTGCAAAATCAGAATGATTTAGTCGCAAGGAACATAGTATGTTCACCAAATCTACGTGGTTGCATGTTGGTTCTTTAAGCTCGTCTTGTACGACACATCGCAATTCGTCGTAACCTTTACGAAATTGAATTTCATCCAATTTGGACATGAATGGTATGTGGGCAAGGTGGGACATCAGGTATTGTATTGGCAAGTTTGACCTCCCTAGGTTTTGTGGGCTGAACACCTTACTAAGGCTGCTCCACAACTTCCTCCCAGGATCGTTCATTTTAAGGTCCTTGAGTTTCACTGCGGCTTGGTTGCCAGTTGTTTTAAGCTGTTCTCCAATCTGTGCTTGTTGCAGTGGCGTCAGTTTTTTGAGTAACCCGTTTACTTCTGGTGAGAAGTGGCCATTTCCTAAAAACCGATTGTGTTTTTGTTAGTTGTGAATTTGAATTCGATTTAATCCTATTCCGTAATTACAAATTTATTTACAACTCATGGTTGCGTAACCAGTAGATAGGCCTAGTACATTTTAACCTTAATATTTGTCTAACTGACACAAAAGACTTACCCATGATTGTGAATTCAGAACACAAATCGTCAACTTTGCCATACACAAGGTGTCCTGTTGGGTACTGTGTGCCTTCTAGAAACGTGATCAACTCAACCAAGTTTTTGCATGCTAGTTTCACATGAAGTGCTTGGATCTCAATTACTTGTATTTCTTTGGCAGAAATAGCCTTAAAAAACTTGATTCCTGCATTACCGTCAGAGCCAGTTAAGTCTGTGTCTTTGAAAAACGAGGTTATGTCTCGCAAATAGGTACTGATGTAGTCTACTGATAGAAACCAAGAATTCCATCTTGTCAGGACGGGTATTGGAAACTGTTTGACCTAAAAAAAAAGAAATAGTAAATGTTGTAGGCCTAAATATTCCACATTGAGCTTTATTATGTCCTAAATTCAATGAATATGCCATACTGGGTAAACTTAGGTGTAGAAATGCTTTTATAGGGCACACAGCTTACTAAACAATGTAGGTCAGGGCCTAGGCCTAGGTAGGTTTCTTTTAGAAAATATAATTTGGCTAGGCCTTGGTAGGTTTCTTTTAGAAAATATAATTTGGCTAGGCCTAGGTAGGTTTCTTTTAGAAAATATAATTTGAATAGGCCTAGGCAATTGGGTTTATGCTAGGTAGTATAAACCCAATGCCAAGGCTAAGCATTGAATTCATGGTAACATGCTTAGTGTAGCCTAGGCTAAGCCTAGGATGCTTCTATTGGGCCTAGGCAAAGCAGAGATGAAAAATATCCTTCCTTACCATTCCACTCTTTTCTCCGTTAAATATTTTGCGTAGTGAATTTTTCGCTTCCTTGTGTTATTGAAGGCATTCTTAATCTTGACAACAGCGTTGTTCAGTTCGTCTAGGGAGTCTTGCCATATTACCCCGACTAAATGGGCCTTATGGGCCCAGCACTGAATGTGGACCAAGTGCTCAATGAGCCCGTTTAAAATGGTGTAGCACTTGGTCATATATCGGGCTGCGTCAGACACAAACGTGATTACATTTTCATAGTCTATTTCGTACCGAGCTAGTGTGTCAATCACAGCTTTGGCACAAGAGGCCGAATCCGCCGAATCAAGCACAACAGATGCCAACAAATGAATTATCTGGTTAGCCCCAGGATCAAGTGTTTTACACAAAATGTTATACACACACCTACCACCCTTATCCATGGTTTCATCAGTCAATATTATTATGTTCTTGCTTTTAATGTCTGCTTTCATCTCGGCTTCTTTTTTTGACCCGAGCATTGGCACTATCGTCCTCCGTATACTGTTCGCTGAAGGGAAGTCGCCGGCACCAGGCACGTGTTTGGCCATTCACGCCCGAATTTTGGGGTTATCCAATTTCTCGGGCGGGATGTTGGCACTCAAGAATGCTTCGGTTGTTTCTAGAATGAATGCTTCTTTGTCAAGTTTAAGTTTTTTCACAACAGACAAAATTTCTTCGAGTGAAATTTGCCAAGAAGTTGAGGCTTGAGATGCACTATCCTTTTGTGCTTCGCACTGTCGCAATGTTTGAGTAACGTGTCTCGGCGCTCGTGGTCTAGTCGGCAGTTGCACTACTTACAAAACAAAGTTTTTGCCGAAGCATAGAGCCCATCACTTCGGAACTCTAGAGCTCGTTTTTCCGCGGAAACACTCACTTTTGGCATTATTTTTGCGTCCCAGTACAATATGTCAATCGAGAGCGAGAGAAACACAGACTAGGCTTACCGGAAGTCCGGAAACGGAACTAGTCGATACCTAGTCGAAGTCGAAGTTCTACAATACCTGACATTTAGCAGGCAGTGGAACTAGACGATCATAGACCACGCCCATGCAAGACACGCCCATTTATTAACACGTAAATGTACATTTTTTGAATTGTTTGTGTTTTTCAACTTTGCAGCTTTAAAAGGGGATAAATCATCGGAAAATAGAGGAATTTCGTGGTGTTTCTGTGAAATATGTGATATTTCGCGATATCTGGCAAATTTCGTGAATTTCGCGTTTTGTGTTTTTTGAAATATGATAGCCTAAGTGTTCCTTAACTAACAAATTGCAAAACCACACCTCTAAAATGACATTAACTGTCATTTCGCGATATCGCGGCCTACGAAATTTACACATCTCTATATATTAGCAATGGGCACTTCATTAATAACATGCTTGTACCAATACAACAACCGAGAGTAAGGCAGATGCCATGTGCTTTAATTGAATGAAGCACGTCTTCCACTTATTCGGACTGCCCTTGGTATATTAACAATGGACACTTCATCAATTACATGCTTGTATCAATAGAATAATTTGGAATTAGGTAGATTCCTTGTGCTGAATTGGACAAAGCACGTCTTCCACTTATTCGAACTGTCCTTGGTATATTAACAATGTGCACTTCATTAATAACACGCTTGTATCAATATAACTATTCGGAATTAGGCCGATCCCTTGTGCTTTAAAGGCTCTGCACTTGGCCACTCGAGCACGGTTGGCTGCACGAGCATTGTCAACTATAATTTTCTTTTTTCGTGTTGTGAGTTTTTCAAATTCTTCCTTTTTCTTCTTCCGGCTATTGTTGACGGATTCTAAGTGTTTCTTCTTATAATCATCATACTTGCCCTTCTCTTTCAGCCTCTCTCGATATCTCTTCATTTTTTCAGCTGAGGTTAGGGGCATTTTTAATTTTTAGACCCTTGGCAATGTAAACCTGGATGTAACAACACTATTGTCAATAATGGTAACTCACATTACATTACACATTGGCAACTATCATTACATACTTTATCACTGAATTAAACATGCAAGGTAAGATCAATTTTAATTTCAATCCTAAGTAATTCGGCAATAAGTTATGATGGATCTTAAAAATGAATAACATTGCATTAAGCTTAATTTGTTCTTTAACATTTATCCATTGAACAGTGTTTAGCATTGTTGTTATTCAAATGCAATGCAAGCAAAAGCTAAAACCACGTCGCATTCGTCGCATCTTCTTCCCCTCGCTTGGTTTCTTGCGGCCACGAGATTGTGCGCGCATACGGCCAGTAGGACTATCGAACGACGAATACAGGAAGCCATTTCGTATTGATTTTGAGGCAATAGTTTAGGCGGGAGAATTGAAAGACTTGCCGATGCATCTAATACGTCCGTAACACACACGGGGCGACGCGTGGCGGACGTATGAGATGCGTCCATAACAGTGAAGCGGTTAACAAGCTTTTTCGCTTTCTCTGATCCTAAACGATTCCTAATTTTAGACCCCACAAATCCAAGTGTACTAAAAACACGCTCAATTGCTGCTGAGCTGGGAGGACATTAGTGCAGACCTTTCATAAATTGACAGAAGTCTGACGTCGGAAGTACATCCTTCTTAGCTTTAGAGGACTTGTTTTTCATGATTTGCCACCATTTCAATGGGGAAAATTGGGAAACTACTGATTCTGAAAACATAGATTCTGGGAAAAATTCCTTATCTTGAATGAAACTCAAGTTCAAAGCAGCTGATTGAGTACAGTAGGCCTACAAGAAAGAAGAAACCCAACAGAAATAAAAAGCAATAATACATTTTTAAGGACGAAATAAGTATGTAAACTATTGTAAATAAATAATAATGATAAAAATGAATTAATTGCCAAACACATTACCAAGGGCAAAAGGGAAAAATAGACAAAGGATTGTGTTGTACACATTCCAAAAACCCTGAAAAAACCTGCCCGGGTTGGGTTTAAAAAAAACAAAAAAATAGGTTTTTCTCAACCCTGCCTACAATGGAAAACACGGTGGGTCTATTATGGCCCTTCATACCCAGAGCATCAGAAGTACGTTGTTGTGTGGCCGCAAGGGATACCGGCAATCCATTATTTAAATACTCCTTGGTAAAATACTTGTTGACATTCAGCACCGCACTCTGCTGAATCGAGTTGAGAGACTTCCCTTGCCGGGAAAATGGTTTTAGTACCGGTGTCTGTAACAACAGGTTAAAATACAAATGTGTTTGGACCACATACATATATAGTTCAGTTTTAAAATGTATGCAGGCCTATACTGTGGTGAGGTTTGATGATTATGACATGGCATATTATTGATTGCTTAGTCGGATCTGATGATGTCTTATTTACTATCAAAGAATTATCTAATTATATTTGGATAGTTGAGAATGTTGCTTTAAATACTGCAATAGCAGGTGGCAGAATGGCAACTGCAATTTCAGGTGCGTAAATACCGCAACGTCTAAGGGTTGCAATATTGCTGAATTGCGTTCGGAAGAAAGTGCAATTAAAGTAATTCCTTCATTCCTTCATTCGAGTATTTTGTGATACGTGATTTATGGCCGTCGAGGTAGAGAATTTTAGTTCGAATAACATTTTTTTCTGTGAGATACGGTAAAAAAGTTTGCAATTAATTCGTAAAAACTTTCACCGGTCGTCCATCCGTTTTCAGATCTCCCCAGTCCCCAATAAGTTAAGCAGTTTCTCACGACTTGAGTCGGGAATTCTTTTGTAGGGAAAGAGAGCTAGTGGTGGTGCCGTGTCTCCATTTGCACTAACTGTGAATATGACAGTTATGCAGTCTTTGTCTGAATTTTTTGACACTTGTACTAGGGATATGAAAGGTACCAATTTTTCCAGAAATTTTTGAAAAAAAACTCGTTTTTCCCCGGTACGTTGGAAAAATGGTTCGTTGTACGATGCACATTGATAAAAAAATATATATATGAATGGGAATAGGACTAAAATGAAACCAAGTAAGAATGATTTGTGAAAAAAAGGGAAGTAGGAACAAACAGATCTTGGTTTAAGAGTATTAAAGTTTGTAATTTTTGCAGTCTTGCCTTTGCAGGACCACTGTGGTTGTAGTGTAATGCCCCACTAAAGAGCGACATTTCTTCAACATGGTATCCATGCCATGGATTTCGCTCTTTGTAGACGATTCAAAGCAAGTTGTAGGCCGTTCCGCGAAATATTTTGCAACCGTCGCGCATCTCTGTTTGTTGCAAAGTATTTCTGGGTAGGGTTTTGACATTTTCGAAACAATGAGGCATTCGACACTTTCCAATTTTCAAAGGCTTCGGCTCGCGAACGACCTTCGACTCGAGCAGGAACGGAACGATAAGCTGAATCGATCAATGTCGATCCTATTAGTTACTAAACCGGTTTTAAAAGGAGGACAATAAGATAAAGTTGGTGTGTCAACACGGGAAGTGTTTACCAAACGGGGACCTTATGACCCCTAGGGTTATTTTTTTAATTATTTAATATTTGTTTGATAAACACACATGTTACCCGACTGTTTTCCTGCATTCTAACCAGTCTTTCCATTGTTCGCAATAATTGCGTCTGTTGGCCTTGTATGTTCCGTTGAGGAGTAGCCTGGTAACCGCAACTATTTTCAGTTTGGCTATTGACTGTTTCTCCATTGTCACTTGTATTCCCCACAAGTGTTCGAGCCCCTCGCAATTGTTGCATTCGTTCCAACACTTGGTCTGCAGTTTTAAGGTCATGCATGGCCATTCTTTCACTGTTAGTTGGCAGCATGGCCCGAATCTTTTGGTCTTTGATGTCTAAATCAGACATGTGCGGGTTTACCAAGCTAGTGTACACAGCTCATAGGCCTATTGTCATAGAAGTAAGTCGTAAAAGGTTCCTGTGAGTAATTGCATTCTATTTCTGAGCTTATTTTCATTGCTTTTGTGGTAGCCTATTGGTTCGAATACTTTTTTAAGTCCTTAAATAGAATAACACGTAACGGCTGAAGAGTTGGTTAGTTTTTATTAGTACCCAAGATGTAGGATTGCAAGATATAGGATTTGTCGTAGGCACATATTACATACATACATTTACAAAATATTCAATGACAATAATGATAGTAAGTTAGTTAATTGCTAGCTAGGACGCGGAGAGAATGGACAGAGCTTCCCCAACGACAAGCTTGGCTTCAGTTGCTGAGTTGAATGCATATCGCAATGCCATTTTCTTTGGGTTCTGACACCCGGCCGGCTGGTGAACCCCAGAGCAGACCCGCCAGCCGGACCGTGGTCAGTGTGAAGCCCCTCTGATCACAGCTTCACAGCTGCCGTGGCGCTTCGTTCAGCGGTCGAGCCAACCACTGCTCGCACGTCTTCTCTTCGCCTGAATGTTCGTTTCTTAGGAGAGCTTTCGCCGGCACAGTTGTACGTAACACGTTGGACACTTCTGTTATGGAAATATCCGCAGTACAAATTTTTAAAATTTAGACTCGTGAAATTTGTGATCTAACAAATAGCGAACCGATTGCGGACAGCGGGGATGGAGAATAGACGCATGGTGGACTTCGTGATTGCTCCGATGAAGGTTTGATGATTGCTTGATGAGGGTTTGATGATTGCCTCGATGAGGGTTTGGTGATTGCCTCCTCGATGAGGTGATTGCCTCGATGAGGGTTTGAGGGGTGATATCATAGTCGATGTTGAAAACGACACATGACTCGGTGTTGTTGTGGATGGGTCGAAGGGGGGGGAGTGTCCGGGGCCAAAACTCGCTGCGATGACGGTAGTGATAAAACGCAGATTGTTGAGGCCAGTTTTTGATTTGGCAACTGTAGGGGAGAGGGGGCCACAATGAGACAGAAAAAACTTGTTTGGCTCTAGACTTTGCATTTCAGGAGTTTTAGTGGCTAAAACTGTCTTATATCATGATACTATCCTTTTACTTGATTTGGATACTCATTATTATGCATTATCTCCCATATTTGAATTTTGAATAATTGTTTAATACAACATTGTATCTGTCTCATTGTGTCCCACGCCTGGGGCACAATGAGACAAAGCATGGGGTACAATGAAACACCTTATTTTGCAGCTGAAAACATGATTATTATATAATATTTTTAATATTTTACCGATGTAGAAAACATCTGATTTTCCTGGAAACTGAACTAAAACAAATTGGCCCTCTTTCAGTGCCTCGTCAAGTTCGGCAAATATGCCTAGGGCTACTTGTTCATCTTCCACGTCCATCTCTTCTTCAGAATACAGTGACATCACGGTCTCATGATCAGAGGAACTCGACTCTTCCTCTTGTCGGAACAAACGCTTACGAATGGGCGGTGGCGTCTTCTTTTGCGACAAAGCCATTTTTTCCTATTCTGTGTCTGTTCTGCTATCCTAGCTTTCTCAGGGGTGGCTGTCAAAATGCAGCTTCGCTCTTCCTCCCTTTTTTTTCTTTCTCCAGCCTTCGGATACAGTTGGATTTCTTCAGGGCTAACTGGCCCTGCAGCAGCTTCGACTGATGGTCCTGCGGTATTAGAGGTTGACGGTCCTGGGGCATCGGAGGTTGATGGTTCTACTGCATCTTCAGATAGGACTAATGGGCGATCAGTGACGGAGCGGACCTTTGTCCGTTTTTCTTTTTCAATTTCTCGTCATTTTCAAGCTGTAAAAATAATATTAACGTTGTATTAGGCCGAAGCTTTTACTCATTATATAAATTTACCAGATTATTAATAGATATTAGCAAGCAAGTGGGTTTATATGCATTTACATCAATAATGGTAGAGCAGTACATAAGTGGGGCACAATGAGACACTGTCTCACTGAGCCCCAAGAATGGTTGTCTCATAGTGGCCCACAACAGAAGTATCTTGGAGGAGGCGGTAAACCACCCTAACCTCAAATTTTTACAAAGACAACCATTGTTATAAGTGCATGCATACAGTTACTTTCTTGCAACACAAATAAGATTTGTCTACCATATATAGAATAGAATTGATATACTTGATAAGTAAATAGTAACATTTTACTTTACATACCTCAAAACAATATCTTCACGATGCCAAAGTCAGCGTTCCCGCAAAACCCATGAGTCTGTGCCTGAGAGTTGTAGGTACTGCTAGAGTGTAACATATAAATTGGCGGCAAAATTGAGCGCCTAATTCAAACCATGGATTTATAATAGTACCTCCATGTTCAAACAAATACGGGCGATGTCTCATTGTGCACCATGTCTCATTGTGGCCCCATCTCCCCTATTGTTTGTTACCTTCTCCTAGGTTTATGCCCCTCAAGTTGTTATTGGTGTTCTAATCGCTATAAAATTTACTTTCAAAGAAGAAACATTCTAACTACTTTGAGAAGACATGTGTGCCTTGATTCTTTCGACGTGTCTGTAATTCCACCATCTTGGACTGTGGAAAGAGGTCGCAAATCGTGAACTACACACCGATACCGTAGCACTGCCTTTCCCCACATCCGGAGCAGAGCTGTGTGTTTTGTTCATTGTCGTGTTTGACAGGTTTACACACGTGCTGACAAGTTTGACATTAATATCTATATAAATAATTGGACTAGACTGTTCTTTCAAAAAAATAAAGTTATGTTAATATTTCAATCTACTTCCAGAGATCTTTATTTAGTCAAACGTACTACAACAAACAATCGCAAACAAAACACAAGAAATATATAAAAAAAAAAACAGTAACAATATTGATATATTTGCTCTGTCTTGGTCATTACTCATTACTATCGGTTATTAAAGCTTTGGTATTTTGAAAAGATCTCTTCATATTTTTGGTAAAAATGTTTCCAGTGGGGTTTGACCTGAAGGTACTTTGGTTCTTGGCTGGTTTTTCTTTTTTGACTTGCATCTACAATATCTGGGGATGACATTGACAGTATGTCATGAACACGGCTTCTTTATTGCGCCATTTTGTGGCAGATACGTTGTTTGCGTCCAGGTAGGCTACGTGATTGAAATTCCCCACGTTTCCAGTTTTGTGATTTTAAAAGTCTGGCATGTTTTTCCTGTTGGACCTGCTGTTTGCCCTGTATATTCTCTTGCAGTAGTAGATTGAAGGGTTGAAATCGATTCAACAGTAGGTCCCAGGTGTATTTTTCTTTTTTTTCTCCCCACGCCAGCACCCTCTGGTATCGACTGCCCCCCCCCCTCCACGCCAGCACCCTCTGGTATCGACTGCTGCCCCCCCCCTCCATGCCAGCACCCTCTGGTATCGACTGCCCCCCTCCTCCACGCCAGCACCCTCTGGTATCGACTGCCCCCCCCTCTACGCCAGCACCCTCTGGTATCGACTGCCCCCCCCCCCCCACGCCAGCACCCTCTGATCTCTGTCTCGCCCGGCGTCTCTGTTCTTGGGCTTCTTAGTCCATCCTCTGTATTTGTTGATGGATGTGAGATCTCACCACGTGCTGCCTTGTTAAAACCCTCCAATGGCAGCATTCGGTACGCGCTCTTCTTTCCAAGGGGAGGACGTGGACTGCGTTGCCCCTGGCTTCTCCACCTGGACCTGTCCGGCTAGGGCGGCCCTACCAGAAGCATACGCTCGGGATCAGCAGAGCACACAAACCTGCCCACCACGACGTGGACTGCGTTGCCCCTGGCTTCTCCACCTGGACCTGTCCGGCTAGGGCGGCCCTACCAGAAGCATACGCTCGGGATCAGCAGAGCACACAAACCTGCCCACCACGACGTGGACTGCGTTGCCCCTGGCTTCTTCACCTGGACCTGTCCGGCTAGGGCGGCCCTACCAGAAGCATACGCTCGGGATCAGCAGAGCACACAAACCTGCCCACCACGACGTGGACTGCGTTGCCCCTGGCTTCTCCACCTGGACCTGTCTGGCTAGGGCGGCCCTACCACAAGCATACGCTCGGGATCAGCAGAGCACACAAACCTGCCCACCACGACGTGGACTGCGTTGCCCCTGGCTTCTCCACCTGGACCTGTCCGGCTAGGGCAGCCCTACCAGAAGCATACGCTCGGGATCAGCAGAGCACACAAACCTGCCCACCACGACGTGGACTGCGTTGCCCCTGGCTTCTCCACCTGGACCTGTCCGGCTAGGGCGGCCCTACCAGAAGCATACGCTCGGGATCAGCAGAGCACACAAACCTGCCCACCACGACGTGGACTGCGTTGCCCCTGGCTTCTCCACCTGGACCTGTCTGGCTAGGGCGGCCCTACCACAAGCATACGCTCGGGATCAGCAGAGCACACAAACCTGCCCACCACGACGTGGACTGCGTTGCCCCTGGCTTCTCCACCTGGACCTGTCCGGCTAGGTCGGCCCTACCAGAAGCATACGCTCGGGATCAGCAGAGCACACAAACCTGCCCACCACGACGTGGACTGCGTTGCCCCTGGCTTCTCCACCTGGACCTGTCTGGCTAGGGCGGCCCTACCAGAAGCATACGCTCGGGATCAGCAGAGCACACAAACCTGCCCACCACGACGTGGACTGCGTTGCCCCTGGCTTCTCCACCTGGACCTGTCCGGCTAGGTCGGCCCTACCAGAAGCATACGCTCGGGATCAGCAGAGCACACAAACCTGCCCGCCACGATAAGGCCAGGTGTGACGTCGGAACCTTTTGATCACGAGCGAGACGGCGCGGGTCCGTTTTTGACGGCTCTATTTTTTACTTGCTGCTATAGCTATATTAATGCACTGAGCCGAAACCAATTGGTTCATGTTCATTTTAACTTGAGGTCTAAGTAACCGGTAAGCAAAGAAGGAAAATGTGTGTGCGAGTCTTCCCTGTTAGGGACGGACTTGGGACATTTCACACGAGCGTCTCTCTCGTATATGTTCTCTTGTGTTTAGTGAGGTCGCTACTTAGTGATCACGCAACGCCCAATCAACCACTTAATCAAGCCATTAGTGGAGATACGCGAAGATGGCCGTCAGTGGTTGGTGTAAATTCTTCGTGTCTCCTCCTTCGAATAGTTGTGAAAATGTCTTCCTTCGGAGCAACATACTCGTCACTGGTGTGGTTGCCTTGGCATACCCTAAATGGTCTGTCAAAATTTTGTTAATGGTGGTCTTGCTGATACCAGGGATCATCTCTCAGAGCTCCCGAACCGCCGCCTTTCGATCTTTCAGCATTTCTTCTTCCCCTGTTGCAACCGTTCCGTCCGGAACGCCATTTGTCGTGGACATCTGTACGTCCGTCTTTGAATCTCTGCACCATTTGCGCACGTGTTGTATGCTTGTACACTTCTCTCCGTAGACTTCACTCAATTGGGAATGAATATCCACCGACGCAGTGTTTTTGCACACAAACAACGAATCACAGAGCAAGCGAAGCGAGTGGGAGCTCCATCTCTTACGGCTGCTCAGCCACGACTGAGCGTCGCAGACAGTTGGCCGGGGTGGGGTTTGGCTGGGGGGGAACCAAGCTACACGCCAGTGTGGCCAGGTCCCGCGTAACATCGGTCCTCGCGACTGCAGCGCCTTGGGAACCTTATTTCACGGACAACCTTCGTACAACAAACGGGCAGAAGTCTATCCACTCGTCTTTAAGAACATCAAAAGTCACACCGGATTGGGACATACAGACAAGTCAGGGTTTGCAGAACATGGCGTCTACAGGTGGCATGGCTTCAACTATGAAGAAATGCCATTTGAAAAGAGGTCAGAATTACAGGCCTCGTAATTGTCCGTGAGGCGGTGCAAATCGAAAAGCACCCGGAAAATGTGTTACCGCGAAGATTGGCTACAACCGATTGAATCGTGCGAACCAGCCACAGAGCGGCTATAACGAGGTGGAGGCAGCGCGACATCGGTGGCCGGGCGCGAAGAGAAGCATGCGTGGTGAAACGGAAGCGAAGAGAGGAGCATGCGTGGTGAAACAGGCGCGAAGAGAGGAGCATGCGTGGTGAAACAGGCGCGAAGAGAGGAGCATGCGTGGTGAAACAGGCGCGAAGAGAGGAGCATGCGTGGTGAAACAGGCGCGAAGAGAGGAGCATGCGTGGTGAAACAGGCGCGAAGAGAGGAGCATGCGTGGTGAAAGGGGCGCGAAGAGAGGAGCATGCGTGGTGAAACAGGCGCGAAGAGAGGAGCATGCGTGGTGAAACAGGCGCGAAGAGAGGAGCATGCGTGGTGAAACAGGCGCGAAGAGAGGAGCAAGCATGGTGAAACAGGCGCGAAGAGAGGAGCATGCGTGGTGAAACAGGCGCGAAGAGAGGAGCATGCGTGGTGAAACAGGCGCGAAGAGAGGGGCATGCGTGGTGAAACAGGCGCGAAGAGAGGCGCATGCGTGGTGAAACAGACGCGAAGAGAGGACTGACGAAACTATGGGCACGACTTGCTTGGGCGACACGCACAGACGAGCTGGATCGAGTAGGTTTGTTCTGTGTGTGCGCGCTCTTCAAGTTCAGTAGCTCTGAAGATGGACCGCGCAGACGTCGGGACCTGCTCACACATGCACTCTAGGCCCTACACAAGACACTTCTCAAGCTTGTTCTGAAATCAAAAAGAAGGCATTGACGCTTTGTTGCTCCACTTGTTTCTCGCTCTTCAAGTTCAGTAGCTCTGAAGATGGACCGTGCAGACGTCGGGACCTGCTCACACATCCACTCTAGGCCCTACACAAGACACTTCTCAAGCTTGTTCTGAAATCAAAAAGAAGGCATTGACGCTTTGTTGCTCCACTTGTTTCTCGCTCTTCAAGTTCAGTAGCTCTGAAGATGGACCGTGCAGACGTCGGGACCTGCTCACACATCCACTCTAGGCCCTACACAAGACATTTCTCAAGCTTGTTTTGAAATCAAGAAGAAGGCATTGACGCTTCGTTGCTCCACTTGTTGCTCGTACAGGTAGTTTTGTCAAGTCACTCTTTGATATTTCTTAACTCACTAGTGCCTGCTACATGCTTTTGGTACTGAACATTCATATGATCTTCTAATATGTAGCCTTCATCTCTCCAATGTAGTAGTGCCTGCTACATGCTTTAGGTACTGAACATTCATATGATCTTCCACTCTCCAATGTAGTAGTGCCTGCTACATGCTTTAGGTACTGAACATTCATATGATCTTCTAATATATAGCCTTCATCTCTCCAATGTAGTAGTGCACTGCGTTTTACCCGCCAACTTGGATTATTTCGCAACCCGAAGTACGAATCTGCTCCGCATGTCGTCACGTTCTACCGTCTCATCAGATTCTGACAAGGATATGTCCTCTTCTGAAGGTGATGTGATAACTTTATGTGTAGGCGGGCCAGCGTTTGTCTTTCGTTTCTCGACAGTTCGGAACGCTCGCTGGACGTCCTCGGGACTTTGGGGGCACCTCTTGTTGGCTTTCACTTGGCTTTAGTTGGTTAGTTTCCCCCGAGTGTCGAATCAGTATACTGCGCCGACGTTGCTCGCAACCGAATCGTTTTTGCTTTCTGGGTCCGGAGCTTCCTTGAGTCGTCTTCCAGCTTCACTGTACGATTTAAGCCTAATTCTGATGGTAATTGACCGTTGGTTATGTATCGCGGTATTACGATAGAAATACACGGACACTTGCACAACCGTATCCACTGCGCAAAGCATGTCCTCCTCGTATCCCGACTGTCTGTGGTATTATTATTTATTATCAACAATAACCACCTTTTTTTTTAAACTAATTTTTGTTTATAAATTCCCAAATATAGACCTTTTCTAAAATTCTACCCTTTTTTTTATTGGATATTTTTTATTTTTATTGTATACAGTACAGCCTCCTGTAAGGTTTACACTGTGTAAACATTTTTTTTTTTTTTTTTTATAATTTTAAATAGGGTGGGTGTGGGTAAAAATGAGACACTTTTCAATCTTTGCATCCTACGCTTACACTTTTCACTTTACATAAAAATGTATGGGACATGAAACAAGTATTTGGGCAAGAAGAACATATATTGCAATGTGAAAATTTCCAGAAAAAGTTACGCTTAAAGAGTTATTTCGAAAAAAACACGTCTCATTTTTTAACAGCTAAAATCTAAAAATGAGACACGTGTTTCTAAAAGTGAGACAGCTGCATATATCATGGGGTTGATGAGGTATTGGGTCATGTGTTCAAAAATGAGACAGGGCTTGCTTATTTTCATACAGAAAAGTAAAAAAATATTTTTATTCGGACCATTATTACACAAATTACTACATTCTTAAGGAACGCCGCAACAATATTGAGACATTACAATCACATGTTAGTTGAATCATTTTACATGCCTTAAAGTGATGAAAACTGAAAGTAAACTATCTTTACATGATGAAGGCACTATAGGCTAAGTCTATTGTAAAAATTGGTATCATCCAGTAGGCCTATATTTGCCTAATCCGACTCCTCGGCTTGAGGAAATAGTTCCATTTTGTATCGATTAAGGTATTTAAACATCTCACACGCTGCATTTAGATTTTTTACACGAAATGGCCCATGGCCTTCCAACTTCAGTGGACCCATAAAGATGTAAGCTATATCAACTTGTACTATGTCATCCTTGCGGGGCCACTGAAAACTGTTATCCGCAAATGTCATTCGTGCTAGAAACTTCATCATAACTTTATTCTCCAATGCTTCCGTCACACGACCAATGTGCATTCCACTATCGTAAAAGACAGCATAGTATGCTTCAGCATTTATTTTCTTTTGGACAGCATTCATTTTTTGGTTCAGCTTAACAATTCGTTGACGATCGCTCATTGTTACGACTTTTTGTGGTTGGCACGTGGAATCTTTCGCGAGACTCGGACTGCCTTCGTCGCTGCTCGAATCAGCAGTTTCATCGTATTGTGGTTCTTCAAGGTCGGTTTCTTCCGATGAAGAATCAGGTGGGGTAGACTTAGGCTTGGCTTTACCACGTTTCCCTTTAGAAAGCCCACTGGCACAAGGTTTAGGCTTAGGCACAGATGGTTGATTTTTCTTGTTCTTCCTCTCAGTCTTCTTTTTTTCCTTTTCCTTTTCCTGGTCATTTTTTTCTGTTATAGCCGCAAGATACTCCTCGGAAGTTATCACCTTCGATTTAGGATCAATCTTTCGCCGTTTTAGATTTGGAGGTGTTGTTTGTTTAATCTTTTGAAGAAGAATTTCCTCAAAGCTGAGTGACGGAGAAACAGTGCCTGGTACTGACGATGATGCCGCATCTACACCTCGAGATGTCGAAGCTTCGGACACAACACCAGAACAAGGAGTTGCAGAACTGACTCCGTCAGCATTAACTGCATCTTTGTTAGGCTGCTGTGCATTGTTGTTGACTTCTTCCTGCAACACAATCCTAGCGTGGCCTAGTTCATTGTATCTCTTCAGTTTTAGTGGATCTAGTCGATCAATAGGATACTTGGTCCTATCAAAGGGATATATACCAATGGACTTGAAACCAGAAATAATATTTCTTCCTGGAAGAGCTTCTGCCCAGCAACTACACACGAGGTCTACAAACTCAGTCTTTGAGTTTGAAAGTGGCCTCTGGTTCATTCGCTGCCACTCGATGACTTAAAGTTCCCATACGTTCTTAAATGGTTTAAAACAACACTTATCAAGAGGCTGAAGAAGATCTGTTGTATGTGCAGGAAGTTTAATTATAACAATGTTTTCTTCACGGGCTTTTTCGACCACCGTTATATCCAGGTGGGACAGATGTCCATCGAAAATGAGGAGGACAGGCCGTTCAGTGACAGTGGTGCAGAAGGTGTTGAAGAAGTCACTGAACACACATGCAGTCATATACCCTTTATCCGCCACTGCATACATAGTTCCAGGAATATCATGTTTACCTCTCCAGGAAGTCCAGAAGTGTTGTGCCTCAAATATTATCATAGGCGGTAGAGCTCGTCCCGCAGCAGAAACACAGGCAAGAATTGAAGTGTTGTCTTTGCCAGTTCCTTGTATATTGCGGTGAAACTTTTGTCCCTTACCACCAACAGCTTTCATGCGTGCAGGGTCAGCCGAAAAATATGTCTCATCCAGGTTCCAAATGTTTTCAAGTTTATCCATTAAATCGAGCAAGCGCATTTGTTCTTCGACTTTATCATAAAAATCATAAATCAGAAAGGGATCACTTGTAGCCTTCCTTCTGTTTGCTTCTAAAGGCTCGGGTTTCTTTACCCTCAAATCGTTACGTTTGCAAAATTGTGCGAACGACATATCACCAGGTTTGCTGTTCTTAAACACAGTCTTCATCTCATTAGCCTCAACGTAATCGTGAACCACACACTTAACTTCTTCCCGCGCAAGTGGAAACCCCCATTTCGCCATTATCTTTAAGTTATCAGCTAGTTGTATCTCCTGTTGCTCAGTAAGTGCAGTATGTCTTCCTTGAATACCGACATGTTTTAGATTTATCTTTCTTGATAGGAGTGTTTTGTCAATATTGTACTTCTTAGCGGCACGCCGTAACGTTGCTTTTTTCTCATTGACATCTTTGATAGCTGCAGCAAGGTCAGCAGGTGTATATTTCTTATCCTTCTTTTTGTATTTACCCATCACTAGAACAAAACAAAGTAGTCTTAGGCAAAAATATAAGATAATGTATGCCTAGGCTAGGCCTATTCCTAGTCAAGGCTAGAGACTAGCTCGTAGGGCCTAGGCCTAACCTAAAAAGTACCTACAAGTCCTAGGCCCTAGGCCTCTATCTTCACTGAAAATCTAGGCCTACTTAGCTAGGCTCTTCCTAGACAAGGCTAGAGACTAGCTCCTAGGGTAGGCCCTAGGCCTAACCTAACAAGTGCCCACAAGTCCTAGGCCCTAGGCCTATTCTAGGTATTTGTAATACACGCATTTCACTACTAAGAATAGCCTAGCTGAAGGACTAGGCCTATATACCATGAATTTAGGGTCAGGCCTAGCTGTAAACTTATCATTTTCTGAAATAATATGATGATACATACCTCAGGTGAACATAAGAGACAGCAGTAGATCTTCTGAAACTTTCAGGTGCTCTGCATGTGCTCTGAAGTCATATGCTATCCACCGCCTTGTATGTCTCATTTTTAGACAAAAATGTCTCATTTTTAGCCAGGAAATTCACAGCCTTCTAAAGTCTAAACTATAAGAATGTTATAGAATTTTCAAAATGGAAATTCAAGAACACACCTTTGTCTTTGCATTGATGGTGCAATATGTAGATTGTGACGGGTAGTTTTGGATTGACAACAAAAGATTGAAGGCAATGAGCAAAAGATTTTCCCTCCAAAAAGCAGTAGTGCCAGTTGAACAGATATAAAATAATTAAATTAAATTTTATTTCTCTTGACACCAGTTGCATAATGAAGAAGAAGGATACTTATAACAGAAATTAAAAACATATATTGAAAAATAATTTTTTTTATGGTAGAAATCAGACTGTCTCATTTTTGCAAAAGTTTTCGGTGTCTCATTTTTACCCACACCCACCCTAAGGTTCATTGTTGTGAAAACAATGGAAACTAGAAATGAAATGATAGAATAACGAATGACCATAGAGGGGTCATTAATAGCCCATTTTGATGGGCTAAGACCATAGTTTGTTTGTAGTGATTACTTTTTGGATATACGTATTAGTTCAGGCTCAACAAATTTTGAAAGTTTTCTATATATTTGTAATGAAAAATTTAGATTTCCCACAGGAGATAAAAAATGTTTTCTTCCAATCTATAGACCCAACATAAAAAAGGATCACTACATTCAAAGCCACTATGTTCAGAAGTATGCACAGAAAAATCAGCATAATTGCATACAAAATAAAGGCGATATTTTATTTCTAGTAAAACATTATATCAGAAAACAGAAACATGAGAAAAAGGCAAACAAAGATAAGGGAGTGTTTGTTGGTAGTGAATTATGATTAAAAGAGGCCCTTTCCTGCCTCTTTTCTCCAAATATCTCTTTTGTTGTCATGTTCCTCTCACTTGATTCATACCTCCACGCATTTGGCACCGGATAGAGTAAGTCAAGGGCAGCTCTGCTTATCGTACGAGGTGAGGATTGGGCTCATATCGTATGAGCTTGTCATATGAGAGTATGTCATAAAACCATGAATATCACAAATTTTGTGACTGTACTAGGCCAACGGAATAAGGTTTGGCTGGTTTGACGTGGGGGGGAGGGGTGATAAGGGGTAGATCCAGGTATTCGTTTTCAATCTAGGGCTGAACCATTCAGTGCCATGAGGCGCCTACTATAGACCGTAACGAGCTTTATAGATTCACACCTATTCTTAGCTGGTGCCGGGGGGGGGGGGGGGGGGGGGGGATAAAAATTTGTCGCCATATCTATAATATGACATTAGGCTAGATTTTGTGCTAGAAATCTCCTGCACCATAGGTTTTCCCCTCACGTTGTGTTTTTTCCTCCTCAACTGTGAGTTGAGACATTCTCTTGTCTCTTCGCAGCCGCTGAAACGTGAAAGTGGCTCGAACCTTACTTTTGGAAATTCTTCGTAAGTCGATTCTTTTCCCCAATCACTTAGTTGAATCTCCAGGTGAAAGACCGGCTGATGTCATGTACTGGGTAATGTTCTTTTCATAACCATTGTTGAATGAAACTATAGCGGTACACACAGCTTCATCAACCCTGTGCTTTGACACAAATCTTTCCTTAGGACATTTGTTCCAAATAGTGCTATGCAAGCTGTCATTTGCATTTGACGTGCGGCCAAGTAGGCACCTCTCTAAAAGTGATTCCTCTGCCAATCGCTGGTAAATGGGTAACGCTTAATTACCAATACTGCATTAGACAATGGGGTACCCAAATTGTCTTTGTGGGAACCAGGAATAACACCATTAGCCTGTGCTCTGTTAAAAAAGCACCACGAGTTGATTCCAGTCGGACACTCCTTGTGTTGAGGTTTTGCGTCAGTTGATGAATTATGATGCATTGTAGCAAACACAGCTGTTTTCATATCTTGCACATCGTGCAAGTTGTTTCTGATTGCACTTTGGTAGTATTTTGTTAGTTTTTTATGGTAGTTTGTTTCAAACTACCATAGGATGGCCTACTGGCTGGGTCGACTAAACCACTCTCTAGAGAGTGGTTTAGTCGACCCAGCCAGACACCCCCTCTAACACGTGGAGAGAGAGTGGGCTGTCGACCCAACCAGTAGGCCCAGTCAGACACCCCCTCTAACGCACCAACCTTGTTGGGAAAAGGAGTGGAGACACAGCGAGTAGAGCATGGCGGAAAATTTTGAAAAATTGTCTTCACAAGAGTCCGGAAAATGACGAGAGTAATTGTCTTTGCATTCAGAAGGAATTTTGTTGTCTACCATTTCAACTAGGGATGGTCTGGATCTTCTGATAGATGGAATAGTACACTATAATTGCTCTTTATGCTATTGCATACTTATTAGATAATGTTATATATGTTAATCTTGATTTAATAGGGGAGGGGGCACGATACTGGGCCCACCCGCACAGCGGGGTCTGTGGGACCCTCCGCTACGCCACTGTGTGTAAACACATATTTTACACTTCTGTAATCAGGACTGTGATAGTGTTGTGTAGAGTGTCTAAGTGTTTAAGTGCGTATTTAAGTATAGTGTTAGTTGCCCCCCCTTCCCCTCTTCAGTTGTTTGTTGAATATCTGGGAAATGGAGCGAGCACTAACGACGGGATATCGACCACTTACAAGCACTAACGAAGCACAAACGATGGGCACCAAAAAAAGCTAACTATTTATGTATTTAAGTATAGTATTTGTGTCCTTCCCCCCCCCCCCCCTTGTTTGTTGAATATCTCGGCAACGGAGGGAGCACTAACGACGGGATATCGAGCACTAACGGGCACTTACGAAGCACAAACGATGGACACCAAAAAAGCTAACTATTTAACAAAGGGGGGCTAGCATTAAGTTAACCCCCCTATTTGTAGTTTGAATATCTCCGAAACGGAGCGAGCACTAACGACAGGATATCGAGCACTAACGGGCACTAACGAAGCACAAACGATGGACATCAAAAAAGTTAATTTTTTAACAAAGGGGGGGGGGGGGGAGCCAACTTAATGGACCTGTCTATATGACTGATCCAACAAACAAATGAATCGTACAAGTAGCTCACGTGTCTGTAACTAAGTTCCTGTACAAGGTACCCGGGTTCGAATACCGCATAGAGAATGGTTTTTTGTAATAGCACATCATCCTTATCTATCGCCACTCATCGTCTTTAATATAATCGTTTTAAAAATAGAGAATGATGTCAAGCAACAAACCATCATCTATATCGCCCACACTGTTATTTCTGTCGATCGTGTACCGCCTGTGTCATATTATATCGGGAGGGCGCCTCAGGTGTCTGGCATAGTCTCTAGTCTAGTTAACGTATAAATGAAAATAACATTAATTGGATGAACGAACGGTAGCGAAGTGAAGACACAATTTAACTTTGGTGCGCTGTATAGGGAACTCGTTTGCCACTTAGATAATATGTCCGTCTGTCTGTCTGTCTGTCCATCTGTCTGTCTGTCTGTGTGTCAGTGAGTTCGCTCTCCGCGGGTCGCACGGGTGGACGGATTTGACTTAAATTTAACGTCAGCATCCCAAACAAATAGTTAGGAACGTGTTAACTTAGCCAAAACAATCCGTCGGAATGCAAACGAACAAAAAATTAAAAGTGACTTAATATTTTAATTGCTAAAACTACAAGACAAATTAAAATACTATTTCAGAATATTGCTAGTAGTCAGGGGGCAGGTGTCTCGCACTTCACGATGAGTGGCCAACTTTGATTTTTTTTACAAATCGTTTACTTATGAATATACGAGTATTTTCGCACTTATCTTCAAATCGACATGTTACTACAATCCAAGAGTGCGGCCAATTTAGAAATTTCATATACATATTAATATCTTGTAAACTTTATTTTAACGGTGAATATTATTCAAGTAAAAAGGACTATAAATATCATACTTAATTCATAAAAAAAACCATTGACCTTAGAGGATTAGTCAAATCCAAGATGGCGGAGGAAATCCAATACAAGAGAAGGTTGTCTGTAACTTGAAAACTTTTGGTAATACAACAATACAGTTCAGGCAAAATGTTTCTTAAATTAATTGTTTTTTAGAGGATATAACATAAAAATCCAATATGGCAGCCTAAACGGAAATTTTAAATAAAATGTAATATTTTGCCATCTGTAGCAAGACCTTGGACATAAACAAAGTAATAAATACTATGCATATCACACTTAGTTCATAGAAAATGATGATATGAATTTGCACCTTATTGTTGTTAATATTTTCTTTCTAGAGGTGTAAAATTTAAAAAATCTATTTTTGTAAGAATTAGTATCACCTACTTGAGCATTTCAGTTTCATGATAATATACAAGTAGGCCTAAACTTCTGGGAATACTTACGTCTTTTGTTCATCTGTCAACGCGGTTTACATGTACGTAGCGTTTTCCTAGTCTAAGTACATATTAGGGATGACATCGGGTATCCGGGTATCCGGGTTACCCGAATCCAAAAATTACCCGAATCCGTTCTAAGGATTCGAATCTTGTTGTGGTACATTTTTAGTTGAATTGTTGTATGCTTCAACAATGCGCCAACAATGGTGATAACAAAATGACTTTTTTCCATTCCATAAAATACTTTCCCGCTCCGTTATGTACCCATTATCGGCTTGATTAAAAATAGACTAAGCCTATTTTATGTGGTGTAATTGCTGCGGGCGAGTTCTGGTATCCCTGTGCTCCCACTGGCTCTCGGCCTACCCCCACCCCTTACCGATCATCATCACTGGCTGACAGAACGCACGCTGGCAGCTTCTGCCACGGGCGGTCAATGGCCTTCAAATAACATGTTGAGCGACGTGATTTACACTTCTAGGATTCGGGTTACCCGAATCCTTGAGGGGCTGGAATCGAATCCAGATTTTACTACCCGATGTCATCCCTAGTACATATGCCTTACCTCCCAGTTCCAGGATCCGTGCCTCGTACGATTTGCCATCTTTCCAACGGACCTCGTACAAATCATGTTTCACTAATTCTGTGGTTGATCTTGAAAATCTCTGCTTACTGCATGAGTAGAGCACTCCATCCTCAGTGAATCGGACTAATGCCCAAAAAGGGGAACTTCCTCCTAGTAAACACATAATGGTATTAGTAATTAATTAATTCAATGCCCTAAATAAATCACAATTTGCATGTACAATTATTATTGGTGGTTAGGACATATTAAATTTGCATATCACACACAACAATGTAAAACACCAGATATCACGTCTTAAAAACGTTATATCTCATTTATCTCAGACACAAGACACGAGTCCTAGAGTTTATTAACCCCAGTGTTATAGGGGGGGGGGGGGACGATTTTAAAACGATAGATAATATAAGAATAATATGTATATAATAATATGTATAATATTATTTAATGATGTTTAGTGAAAACCGCATATCTTACAAAAATATCCTTGTTTGGGGTACGATTTTTTTAATGTAGCGCGACACATTATCAGTGACGTCACAAGTGCGAGCCATGTGGTACTCGTCAAGTTGCAGCGGTGACTCGCGCACGGCTATAAAACAGATTGTGCGTGTTGTTGACACAGAACGCAGCTAGTTTCCAACAATGGACGGATAAACATATTTCTTCCTAGTAATTAGAGGGCCCCTGAATTTCGAATTAAAGGGGGACTACTGTATATATTGTCATTTGAGTTTGAGCCAGCGTATACAAAATGTGATCTTGAGAGCGTCGTTTCGTGGGTGAGGACGATACTACTGTACAACTACAAAATCAGGACGAAAGGACAATATTTTGTGGTGCAAATGTGGACTGTGCAAAGGTGCAAACTGACAAAGACAAAGACATAGGGTATCTGTAAAACGTTTAAAGAGGAACTGCGGTCAGGTGACCAGCCAAGCCACTTTTTTGGGAAAACGAAACGTAAACGTATATTTCAAGTTTACCCCCAGTCTTATATCTTCTGTAACTCAGTACAGGGGGGAACACTTAGTTAAAAAGGAAACATAGTAGAACAGGTAAAACCGTTATAACACCTAGTAATTGGACTGTACACTGTTCCTTGTCACAAATATTAAATAAAAACGCAATATTTCGAACCTTGATCAGAGCTCTTCAACGGGCGAAGTCACACTAAATTTGAAACCAACAGCTGACACTGACATAAGCCTCACCGCCAACTCTACACCCTGCCACACCCACCCCAGCCCAAACCAACAAGGCGGTGAAATCACCGCCCCTCCCTCAGTAACAACAACACCCAAACCTAACCTCACTATAAAATCAAAACACCGAAGGCACAAATTCATTCCAAATGGGAGGAAAAGAAACACTAGGTGAACTGATAACATTACGAGTAACTGAAATCAAAGCAGCTTCTTTCAACTTTCTTACATAAGGGTTATGTTCATGTAATAACACTTTGGCTTCACTCCAGACCATGTTGTGATGATTCTCATAAACATGTTCAGCTAGCCTAGACGAAGAAAGAAGACTCGTCTAGGCTAGCTGAACATGTTTATGACAATCATCACAACATTGTCTTGAGTGAAGCCAAAGTGTTATTACATGAACATAACCCTTATGTAAGAAAGTTGAAAGAAGCTGCTTTGATTTCAGTTACTCGTAATGTTATCAGTTCACCTAGTGTTTCTTTTCCTCCCATTTGGAATGAATTTGTGCCTTTGGTGTTTTGATTTGATAGTGAGGTTAGGTTTGGGTGTTGTTGTTACTGGGGGAGGGGCGCTGCCAGACAACCTCAGTGGGGATGACACACTTTGCATCTCTTGGCTGCGTGGGCTCCTTTTGCAACAGTTTGTGCCACCTTCACAGGGAAGTGTCTGCCAGACAACCTCAGTGGGGATGACACACTTTGCATCTCTTGGCTGCCTTGGCTCCTTTTGCAACAGTTTGTGCCACCTTCACAGGGAAGTGTCTGCCAGACAACCTCAGTGGGGATGACACACTTTGCATCTCTTGGCTGCCTTGGCTCCTTTTGCAACAGTTTGTGCCACCTTCACAGGGAAGTGTCTGCCAGACAACCTCAGTGGGGATGACACACTTTGCATCTCTTGGCTGCCTTGGCTCCTTTTGCAACAGTTTGTGCCACCTTCACAGGGAAGTGTCTGCCAGACAACCTCAGTGGGGATGACACACTTTGCATCTCTTGGCTGCCTTGGCTCCTTTTGCAACAGTTTGTGCCACCTTCACAGGGAAGTGTCTGCCAGACAACCTCAGTGGGGATGACACAACACCGCTCGATCGTCGCTTGTAGTCTGGCCGCAGAGTTTCAAGCAGTATCTCTCCAGCTAACAACCTTTTGAATTCATTGAAGCTTCTATTTATTTTTTCATTTAGCATCTTGTGTATTTTTCTCGTTTATTAGCTCCCTGTGGCTATTTAAAATAGCCATATCTACAAAGTAGAAACATAGCTTTTTGTAGGCCTTAGCTGGAAGTGAATGTATGGAACCCGCTAAATAGCTGGTCACCTTCGATCTACACCTCCCATACCATGGTTGTAGTCGATTATGCACTGAGGCTTCAGGATGGTAGCACATGTAAGCCTATCCTTTTCCTTTGTCTCGCCAAACTATGGGTCGTGCATGGTTGTAAGCATTTGAACATCTTCTTGTCTGCCCACTTCAGTGACAATACACTTTTATACATGTTCTAAATGCCATTTCACCCTTGCCCAACTTCTGGGCCAGCAGATCTTTCGGTACATTCTTCCGGTTGGCCCTTAATGTTCCGCAAACATTCGTTCCAGCATCAAATAATGCCTGGTAAAGAACAGGGGAGCTATACCAATTGTCAACATAAAGGTTATAACCTTTATTTAGGCAACCTATAGCCTCACACATGTCTATCCTTGTGGCTAGCAGGCGCATCATCTACTTAATCTTGGCCAATGTAAATCTTGAAGCTAGATATGTAGCCAGTATCATAGTCACAGTTTGTAGAACTTGATCCCAAACCGTGCTCTCTTCGATGGATTGAACTGGATAAATAACAACCTCCCACGGCATTTGACCAAAGACTCGTCAATCGATATGTCTTGATTGGGAGTGTATACATTATTGAATGACTGGAGAAAAGGAGTTAAAAGAGGCATAGGCCCTACCTTTTTCAGTCGATCTGTTGGATCAGCTGTAGCATTATTTTGAAAATGCAGGGCTCTTATTATCTCCAAGAATCTTTTTCTGGGCATGGTGTTGCGGAATACAGGAGTATCAATCGACGTGATTGTACTCCAGTACGAAAGTATAGTTGTTTTTCCTACAACACCCATTAGAATACATAAGGCAATGTAGACTCTAAACTCTTCTACATAAGTAGGAGTGAAGTTTGTGATTGGTATTTCAGTGGCATACCCGTTAGTTGCGTCCACGATATGCTGGCATAACTCATCAGTGAAGTATGTGTTGAATATTTCGGTCCTTGAAGACCCAACTCCGAGGCCCAAATTAGTGTTGACACCTGGTAGCGCAGTAAAAGGGTGCCGCACTGTTATATTATTTAGATCATCAGTCCAAACCCGATCATCAAGTCTAGGCCTAGCTGCTCGTCTTGGCCTTCCCACAGGTCTAGACTATCTCCACTATTACCACTATCACTTTCAACATTGTCATTAACGTCATTGTCACCGTCACTTGCAAATCTATCCAAACCGCCACTGTCAACAACTGGATCACTACCAATCGCGTGCAAATGTACTACATCTTCACTAACATCAGACTCGTATGCATTATCAATATCACCTTCTTCGCCTACATCACAACTTTTATCGTCAGACGACAATAAATGGTCATAAATCTCGTTAGCCTCGCGCGTTTACAGTTCCGTTTAGCAGCCATCTTTACTCACAACATCAACAAGTGGAAATGCTTTTCGGTGTGCCAAGTTTAGCAGGTCGTTTCTTTACCGGCATGCATCGTGTAAAGCAGCTAGCGCGATCTATCGGTAAATTTGGAACTTTCTGTTCAATGTGTTCGAAACCGCAGACTGATGCGCCAGTTACAACGAGAGCAATAACGTAAACATGTTCTTACGGTGCCAGAGCGTATATATACGCTTATGGACGCTTAGGCCAGGATGAGGAGGGCGTACTAGTACGCTTGATGGATGCAAGGGGGTTAACCTCATAGACAGGATTGAAATAGGAAAGATAGGCACTGATTAGGTACCCAGATGTTTTGTTCCAACTTTTCAATTACCAAGTCATCGCCGTAAGGTTTACTTTCCACAACCCGATAGAATCCTTTCGAGTGGCCGTCGCCCAGGTGTAACGTACACCGTGTTATGTTATTGAGGGATTGAATATTCGAACACCATCTGCAGTTTCCATCCCTCTACTTGACCCAGTGTAGTTGTGGGAACAATTTTCGGAATGTTCAGCTTTGTCATCGAAACTTTTGTGGAACCTGCAACCCTGACGATATTTGGTAAGGCATGAAACATCTATCGCTCTTCCTGTGTCAACTGAGGTGGCGGTAACAACACGTGGCCTTCTGTATGCCATGTGCCATCCAACGCAACAGGAATGTCGGTAGGCACAGCAATAACTTTATCAGGGGTAGGCTCTAGGGCTACTGAATTTGGGCCTAGACACTCCATCATCATCACCATCATCATTGCCGCAGTCTTTGTCTCCAATGTCATCTCTCAGGTTTCCGTTCACTAGCCGGTTTTCTTTTACTGCTTCTACAGCAGCCTGTCGCATTGAAGCCTGGCATACCGCTTCAACAAACTTTCCACAATCTTTCTATTGTAAAGAATAAAGTTTGACACGGTGGTTGTGATAAGTTCCGCACTGACATCAAAACTTCCGCGCCGCTTTTTACCTTTCCCGATACAGCGTAGGCCATAACCTAACCTTATATTTGCTTCATACAGAGAATGACGAGTCATTTTAGTAGTCATAGTGGAAGATGTCTTGCTACAACTCTGCTGACATACAAGTCCAAGTTTTGAAACAATGCCCTTTCGTTTGGACCGATCTTCAGCCACATCAACTATGCCCCCAACACAATATTAACAAGATGTGGCTTTGTTTGTCAAGCAAGAAAGAAGTGCCAAAAACGGTGACGCTTTCCTTCTCACGGGAAGTTGCTACCTGTATCGGATCTGGTCATGTTGGGTTTTAAAAGTTTGCTCCTCAATTGAGAATTAGGCAGATTCTTTGTTCTTTAATTGTACAAAGCACATCTTCCACCATTCGGACTGTCCTTGGTATATTGTCAATGGATATTTCATTAGATACATGCTTTTACCAATAGAACAATTGAGAATAGGCAGATTCATTGTGTTTTAGTTGCACAAAGCACGTCTTCCACATATCTGGACTGTCCTTGGTATATTGGTTCCTTGTGTTTTAGTTGTACAAAGCAAATCTTCCAAATATCTGGACTGTTTGGTATATTGGTTCCTTGTGTTTGAGTTGTACAAAGCACATCTTCCAAATATCTGGACTCTCCTTGGTATATTGATTCCTTGTGTTTTAGTTACACAAAGCACATCTTCCACATATCTGGAGTGTCCTTGGCTTATTAATTCCTTGTGTTTAAGTTGTACAAAGCACATCTTCCACACCTCTGGACTGTCCTTGGTATATTGATTCCTTGTGTTTTAGTTGTACAAAGCAAATCTTCCAAATATCTGGACTGTTTGGTATATTGGTTCCTTGTGTTTGAGTTGTACAAAGCACATCTTCCAAATATCTGGACTCTCCTTGGTATATTGATTCCTTGTGTTTTAGTTACACAAAGCACATCTTCCAAATATCTGGGCTGTCCTTGGTATATTGATTCCTTGTGTTTAAGTTGTACAAAGCACATCTTCCACACCTCTGGACTGTCCTTGGTATATTGATTCCTTGTGTTTAAGTTGTACAAAGCAAATCTTCCACACCTCTGGACTGTCATTGGTATATTGATTCCTTGCGTTTGAGTTGTACAAAGCCATCTTCCACACCTTTGGACTGTCCTTGGTATATTGATTCCTTGTGTTTTAGTTGTACAAAGCACATCTTACAAATATCTGGACTGTCCTTGGTATATTGATTCTTTGTGTTTAAGTTGTACAAAGCCATCTTCCACTTATTCGGACTGTCCTTGGTATATTAGCAATAGACTCTTCATTAATTACATGCTTGTACCAATATAACAACTGATAGTAAAGCAGATGCCTTGTGCTTTAATTGAATGAAGCACGTCTTCCACTTATTCGGACTGTCCTTGGTATATTAGCAATAGACCCTTCATTAATTACATGCTTGTACCAATATAACAACTGATAGTAAAGCAGATGCCTTGTGCTTTAATTGAATGAAGCACGTCTTCCACTTATTCGGACTGTCCTTGGTATATTAGCAATAGACTCTTCATTAATTACATGCTTGTACCAATATAACAACTGATAGTAAAGCAGATGCCTTATGCTTTTATTGAATAAAGCACGTCTTCCACTTATTTGGACTGTCCTTGGTATATTAGCAATGGACTTGTTATTAATTACATGCTTGTACAAATATAACAACTGAGAGTTAGGCAGATGCCTTGTGCTATAATTGAATTAAGCACGTCTTTCACTTATTCGGACTGTCCTTGGTATTCGCAATGGCCTCTTCATTAATTAACATGCTTGTACCAATATAACAACTGAGAGTAAGGCAGATGCCTTGTGCTTTAACTGAATAAAGCACGTCTTCCACTTATTCGGACTGTCCTTGGTATATTAGCAATAGACTCTTTATTATTTACATGCTTGTACCAATATAACAACTGAGTGTAAGGCAGATGCCTTGTGCTTTAATTGAATAAAGCACGTCTTTTACTTATTCGGACTGTCCTTGGTATATTAGCAATAGACTCTTTATTATTTACATGCTTGTACCAATATAACAACTGAGAGTAAGGCAGATGCCTTGTGCTTTAATTGAATAAAGCACGTCTTTTACTTATTCGGACTGTCCTTGGTATATTAGCAATGGACTCTTCATTAATTACATGCTTGTACCAATATAACAACTGCGAGTTAGGCAGATGCCTTGTGCTTTAATTGAATAAAGCACGTCTTCCACTTATTTGGACTGTCCTTGGTATATTAGCAATGGACTTGTTATTAATTACATGCTTGTACAAATATAACAACTGAGAGTTAGGCAGATGCCTTGTGCTATAATTGAATTAAGCACGTCTTTCACTTATTCGGACTGTCCTTGGTATTCGCAATGGCCTCTTCATTAATTACATGCTTGTACCATTATAACAACTGACAGTAAGGCAGATGCCTTGTGCTTTAGCTGAATAAAGCACGTCTTTCACTTATTCGGACTGTCCTTGGTGTATTAGCAATAGACTCTTTATTATTTACATGCTTGTACCTGTTGAGGATGAGTTTGTGGTTATTTTAAGGTTGATATAAAAGTCTTCCAGTGGATATAAACTAGACTTTATTATGATTAAACACAGAAAGATCACTTAGCATGTAACTACATTTTTAGGCCACTGCACAGCACTGCCACCACAACTTCTATAGCAGTGTTACCACACAGACACACTAAAATAAACTAATCGATATATCGTTGTTGTTGCTGTTGTTGTTGTTACTGTCACATTATTTTTCTATGATCATTACAGTTTCTTAAGGCCATTCCAGCCCGCTATCAAAAATGCACACTGTTTAATCATTATCAGCTGTTAATATATGACGCAATGTGACCTCACTAACATACCCCCACCCCGCCGAGCCGAGGTATCAGCAGGCAGCCGAGTAACTGGCCAGTCGAGTAAGAGACTCGGTGCGAGCAGGTCTGTGCCGCTCGTTCCGCTAGCGTCAACTAATTACGTACTTTTTCGCTCTCTGACATTTTGAACTTGTACCAGTTCACCTAAACTACCAAGCGCGACGTATGTGAGATGTATTTCATTAGTATACACTCAAAAACATGATTAGTTTGCTCTACGGATACATTCGAGAATTTACTAATATACGGTTCTACAGGCCGGAATTTTCAGTTTCTGTCGGAAAGGAAAGAAAAGATTTCCTTTGGTAATTGTTATAACAACCGGAAAATAGCATTGCTATGGGGAATATAACACATATAAGTATAAGATTTTTTTGGGGCTTTTTGCATGGTTGTTATTTTGATCAAGTCCCTCACATCGTGTTTATACGGTAGGCGTAGGCCTACTTTTCCTTTTGTTCATTTACGCACGCATGCCAAGACAGGATGTAACAATTCCAAATATTTACTCGTGCGCGAAGTTGGTAGTATTAGGTAATAATACTGAAATTACATATTAAATGATGTCGAACAATGTTTATTAGATTTATTAAGAAAAAGTCGCGTACAAACAGGTTCAACAACTCATCGAAGTTCAATAAAAAATAAAAATAGGATGTCAGACCAAAATCAAGGAAAGGAAACCATAATGTAACGTGTTCACTCTATCTTACATTTACATTATCCATATATTTAACCATGCAGTGGCGTAACTTCCTTAGAGCCCCCCGCGAATGTAATAAACTTGGGCCCCCATATAATCAATGGTCAGTGTGGGTGGTGAGCGTCCGGGGGGCGGGGGTACAACTCACATACGTAACTACTTAAGGATGGTTTAATTTTTGATAATTTAGATCACAGAAATTATACTATATTTTATTCAGATATTAACAATTTATTTAATCAGCACCAAACAGTCATAAAAGATAAATTTAGATTGTAGTTGATGAGTACTATATAAAATGTTAGGTTTTTACGCCTTCGCCTCTGATAAGAGTATTTAATATTAGTGGGGATAAATAAGCCCTATGTGTAGGATATTGAACGTTATTATGAACGTAACCGGTTTAGAAATCTGACTCTGGTCACTTATTGCGATAGGGCGACAACAAGACGGTTCACTAACTGTTTATTAAATGTCAATTGGCAGGTATCGACTATCGGGCCCCTGATATCCTCGGGCCCCCCGCGATCGCGGGGCCTGCGGGGGCGACAGTTACGCCACTGCTACCATATAAAGTTTTTGACTGAATTTATGCAATTACTCTTGTGATCCACTCGTATCTAAATTGCAGTAGATATAATATATAACAGTGCGCCCCGAACGATTAACACAAGACGTTATTAATCTTGCCTTACTAACCTGGTAAAAGTATTTGTGCTTTCTTTTTAGTTGGATATTATTATCCTTCGTCTTTTCCAGGCAGAAGTTCAGTTTGCTACTCAAAGCTTCTTCGATGGTTTTATTTCCAATTGAAGGCACCGTCTTGACCTCTATTATGCCATCGTCACCGATTAAACCATCTGGGGACGCTCCCAAAAATGGGTGGTCTATATCGATGAAAATGCCACAGGGCAACACATTTTGCCCACTATCAGTCTGGTACTTCATTATTGCAGTTTTTTCATGCTGACGGCCGAACAGGATGTTGGGGTTTTTCGACAAATCATGCGTGTTGTAGAGTAATCGTTCTACCATCTTATGGCAGGATGTTGTAGGCCTTCTTTGAATTACCTTCAAATAAAAGAAAAGAACAATTATATTGATGTCCGCATAACAAATTCTCTTTTCTTAGCGGCAATTTTATTGATACTGGTACCTACAGTTCCAAAGTTTGAAGCCGTAAGACGGTCCTGACGTAATTCTCTCCACAACGCACAATCCGATTGACCCTAAAACAAAAGGCACTATTTTTTGTAATTTCTTAAATTGACTGAAACATGCACGTAAAAACAATTCGATTATGCACTGGGCAGGCAAGGGCACTCCCTTGTTACTTATATTCATATTTGCATGCGGCTAGTGGTTACCCTCTGTATGTACTACATGAATCACATATACTACGCGTTACGGTAAAGTATTATTACAAATTGAACGAGTCAAGTGGTATTACCTTCGTCCTCTCTTGTAAGTCATGTTGTTTCGCTACAGAATCGACTTGCGACTTCTGTTTTTCTAAAAAGTCTTGCCGTCTTTGTTGGAACACGTCATCCGCGAGATCCTCCTGGGCAGCAAGTGGGCCGTATTCCCGATCGGGGCCCGTAGATGACGTTTTCTTTTTGAAGATGGGACCTGCAGCTAAACGACGTCTTGTCGCTGCAGCGCCTTTTGCTTTGCGCCTCAGGAACTCTTTCTTCGTGTATGTTCCAGGGCTTCGGCCGGTAAGTCTCTTCAGGGGGCTCAAGTGCCAGCTTGGGCCACTGCTGTGTGCCAGACTGGCCCCGAGCACCCGGCCGCGATAGCCGCCTCTTTTTGAGTGGTCAATACGTTTCCCCGATATAAACTTTGCGACCAGACTATTAAACCTTTCGGCTTCGTTATTTGTCAAATTATATTTGAGAGTGTCGGCTCTGTGGACAACATAGGCCAGATGAGACTGTATTTCAGCAAGCATGCCACACTCTTGCATTAGGCTTACGAAGTTCCTTTCTTCAGCATCGTCCTTCCTTGTACAGTAGCCGGCAGTCACATTTTGTGAAACATCTCCTTCGGGTGTTGCTTGCCTGCACCTGGAGTGATCGCCGAATACGTGTCTGTGAAACAATATATAATTGTTACTATGCGTAAAAAGTATACAGATGCCAACTGTTTTAGTATCAGTACGATTTGGGGAGAATTCTCACCTGGGTCCGTTTCGAAGGTCTTGTTGCAGTAGAGTCACATCTTGGTGGTTACTAGCCTGGCGTATGGCAGTGCGTGCTGCCGTAGTCAGCCGAGGGAGTCTGTCAGAAAGCAGCTTTCTGGCAACTAGGTCAAACTTCATGTTCTTTTTAAGAGCATGAAGTTTACTCGTGTAGCATCGCACAGCATGGTTCGCACATTCGATCTTTACTACACTTCGCCCGTATGTGACAGACTTCTTTATCCGTGGATAAACACTTGAGTCTCCATCCCCTAAAAAGTCAATACTACATAATACATATTTCTTTATTATTTTGACTATATACATACATACATACATACATACATACATACATACATACATACATACATACATACATACATACATACATACATACATACATACATACATACATACATACATACATACATACATACAAACATACATACATACATACATACATACATACATACATACATACATACATACATACATACATACATACATACATACATACATACATACATACATACATACATACATACATACATACATACATACATACATACATACGTACATACAAACATACATACGTACGTACATAGCAAACTATTTATCAATGCACAGTAATATATTATTACTAACCAATATAATATTTGTATCGCAATCCGTGCTGCTCCTCGCTTTTGTTAAAACCTTCAATGATAATATCGGTCTCCATGCCAGTCGAAGGACCTGTGTAATTTTTGAAGCATTTGTGGTCAGGAACGTTTTCTTGCGTAGGATTATTTTCATGTTTAGAGCAAACGTAGCAATACTTATTCCTCACTCCCACAAATAACAACAGCTTTGTTTCAGCGCCAATTATGCACGCCTGTAACAAAATAGGTATAATGTATTATTTTTAATTATTTGCGTTGTACAAATATATTTGACCCTTGAGCGTGAGTGTGGTAGGTAGTTAGTGTAGCGTTCCATCATAATAATATAATAGGTGCTTACTACTCCAGAGGACGCTCCAAAGCTGTGACCATAAGTTCTGGTGCACCAACCACCATCTCCTATAACTCTTATAACGGGAAAGCCATTTTCGATGTCACCTTTAGCTATTGCAATTTCTTTTTCCTTTTGACCAGCAATAGACATTTTTTCAATCAGATGTTCTTCCCATGTCTGTAAAATACAGTAAGAATAATTATTGTGATGGTACTCTTGCACTCGTAACAAATAAGTTTACATTTTATTTGGTGCCGTACTACGTTGTGCACTTATTGACAGGTTTCACATGCAGTAAGTGAGCTGAATAACATTCGCATAGTCAGTAACAAAGCAAATAGTACTGCAAAATAAATTATTTGTGGTATGGGAGGGGGGAAATATTGTATCGTAGCCTACCACAGACACAGCTATTGTGGGCTTATTCTATATCCTGGGGCCCAAAGGGGAAATGGCTTTCAGAAAAAGAACTAGTATAAATAATAATATGGAAACAGGATTCTGGATGTACATGGATATGATAGGATAGGGCCTTATTTGGTAACATCTTTTGGCCGGCAGAGTTACAACTGCCACCTACCCGGACTCAGACGGAGACATTCCTACTTTTATAACATTTGTGCACTTTCGAATCACCTCACATTATTTTATCAAAGTGTGCGAGGCCGACAGTTCCCATCTCATTATTGGAAGACGTTGGTTCGACGCCCGGCACTGTTATCCGTGCGTAATACAAATACGAAACACAATACACTATTAGAGATGTTATGGTTATATTTTAAGGGTAGTTAGTATTAAAATTATTACCTCAAAGACAATTTCCTCGTTCTTTTTGTAGGTTCTCTCGGTCATGAACGGGACGTCCAACACAGCTAACATTTCCTTCATTTGCGAATAGCCATTTCCCACAGCAGTAGCTCCCCATACGGTTTTTACATTTATCTTAGTGTTTTCTCTTTCCGTGCTCACGAATCTGTATTTATCGCATTTGTCACAATGAAATTTGAGTGTTCTCTGGAGACCGCTGACTGTAACTTCGTTGACTAATTTGTACTCCTCAAAAGTACAGTGCCGTGAGTGTGATCCCAGTTTTAATATCTCGTTGGTGTAGTGAACAATATCAACTATTCGGCGTCCGCTGACGGGTACGCCTACTTCTTCTAAATCTGTTGTACCCTCAGTTATCAGATCCGGCAGGTCCTCTTCTAAATCTTGCCAAAAAGAATTCTCACGTTGACTGAAATGAAACGAGTTATGTACAATTAATTGAATTGTCTCGATTGGAGCCTCATATTATTGTTCATTTGCTGATATACATTTATTGGGTTTCGTATGTAAATGGATTCAGATCTTTACGAAAATAAAATACATATTTTTCCTCTGAACTGCAGTCTGGGTAGCTTTTGGGTTTATCATAAAAGTAGAAAGCTCGCGGTATGTTGAAAACCAATAATTACAGAACAATAAAGA
Organism: Isoperla grammatica; assembly: GCA_945910005.1. Classification (NCBI taxonomy): domain Eukaryota; kingdom Metazoa; phylum Arthropoda; class Insecta; order Plecoptera; family Perlodidae; genus Isoperla; species Isoperla grammatica. The sequence continues at coordinate 12,156,978 of OX246749.1, forward strand.
TACAAATAAACGTGTTGCAACATCACCTGCTTCTTCATGGTAAAAACTGAAAATTATTATAGCTAACGTAACGTGATACGTATGACGACTGGCGATGGAAACATAATTATTCGCATGGCAAAATCGAAATCGATGAACGGAGAAAATAGTCAATAGTCACTAGTCAGTGCAGTAGGCCATACATAAAAGTGAAGTGATCTGCTAAGAGCGCTCATGATAGCGGGTCTTCGTGCACGGGCGGGGGAGGGGGGGGGGGGGGGGGCATCGAGGACTGTATAAACAGTTGGCTCTTGGCTAGCACTGCGCTCAATCAGGCTCAAGTGTTTATTCCAGAGAATGTCTGTATCGCATCGCACTGTGTCTAGCTCAGATTATTCAAACAGTGAGGAACAATCGTCCTTTATCACAGATCAGTATACCGATGACGCTCGCTCAGCGAGAATTGCACAATATTTTAATTCGGGAGGTCGCCGGTTCGATTCCAGCCCCCAGGAGGAATCATCATGAATTAATTGTTAGGCAGACACTTAAAAAAAAAAAAATACAAATGTGTACATTTACCTGCTGCCAGAATCTTGAAGACTAGATATGTCCGTTTGAAGCCGTGAACATGATGGCTGAAGTTCGGGGGAGCGCTGTAGGCCTGAGGGACCAGGTTCGGGAGAGAAATGTAAGCCTGAAGGGCCCAGTTCGGGGGATCGCTGTAAGACTGAGGGTGGAGGGTGGAGTGGTGTCTCTTCCTCAGACGAAGCTCTGAAATTACAATCACCACCACACAAATTATAGTGGTAGAGGAAAATATTTGGACAAATGTGCTAATGCCTTATCGAAATAACTACAGAACTATCGATATAATATGTAGTAATTATCTTTTTCTAGCTTACCTGACACTAGAGGTTGAATGGCTGTTTTCATCTTGAAAACTCAATTTTTGTTTCTTGATTTTGTGCGCCAACGCCGCCTTCTTTGCACGTTTATTTCTTTTTCTTGGCCTGCTGGGTCTTGCACGTCGTTTCACTACTGCTTTGTCCATTTTCGTCCCAACCCATATGCATGCGGTGATACGAGTGATAACACGGAGCGGGCCGCCCGTCGCACCATGCGGAGTGCTGAGCGGCGAACGAGCCGGCAGCGAGACCTAGTTCACTCACACACCACTGCGGCCGGAAGTAATTAGCGCCACCAACCGGACCTCATTTCGTTCGGGAGCGCGACATAAACTACGTCTTCATACGCGGTACCGATTATCTCGATAAATAACAGTGCTGGAGGCTTCAAGTCAATTCTCAATTATACGTAAAGGATGCCTTATAATGACTAAGAAGTTTGAGGCATGGGTTTCAGTTCTTTCCGCATACATTGTTAATCGACAAATTTCCAATTTTTACTCGTTTATTTATCGGTACACAAAAATTGTTGTAGTTTAGTCCCTGTTTATGCTACAGCCATGTTATTTCATAGCCATTATTTCATAAGTATTTCAAACCTAGAAAAATATTTAAAACGTCACATTTAGTATTTTGTAACCGTGGAGCCAGTACCGTAAAGTTGGAAGTGTATACGGCCGGTACGCGTAGAAATAACATGTTTTTTTTTTTTTTTTTTCTGGTCATACTCGGGGGGACTCGGGTAAAGATATTTTGTTGTTGTAGCTCGTAAAAAAAATGTTTCAAGACTGTGTGCGAAGGGGGAGGAATAGCCTTAACACCTTCTCCTAATGATTATAAACAATAAATTTAACTTAGAATTCTCATATTGAGCTACTCTACTACATACTACTTTATGATCATTAATCTTATTTAACAAGTGCATTTTTGTGTTTGAGGAATTTAACGTTATTCAATGCTTTAGTAAGAATATCTGCAATCATTTGTTCACTACACAAGTAATCAATTTTAAGCAATCCCTCTTTTACCTTTTCATTTATGAAGTGGAACCTTACATCGATATGTTTGCTTCTGCGATTGAACTGTCCATTTTTAATTATGGTCATAGCACTTTGATTGTCCATTTTTAAAGTAATACTCACTTCACTACTCACAAGTTCATTCAATAGAGCTTTTATAAACAACAACTCTTTAACACAGTCTGCTGCGGCTATGTACTCGGCTTCAGTACTGGAGAGGGCAACGATTGGCTGTTTTCTTGAGCACCAACTTATCGGTCCACCACAGAAGTATATTACGAACCCTGTTGTACTCTTTCTGGTAACCGTGTCTCCAGCGAAGTCCGAGTCGCTATACCCTATCACTTGTAAAGATCCATCACTTTCTTCGGTTTGTCTTTTGTAGACAATACCATCACCTTTTGTTGACCCCAAGTATCTCATGATGCGTTTTACATTATTAATGTCCATTGTTGATGGGTTTTCCATAGTTCGGCTGCTGTAACTTACGGAATAAGCAATATCTGGTCTCGTTTTGTTCGATAAGTATAGTAGGCTTCCAACAGCTTCACGATATGGAAACTTGTCTTCCCTCTTCTTCTGTTCTTCATTCCTATCATAATGTATCATTGGTGTTACTGCTGACTTCGCATTCTCCATTCCAAATTTTTCTAGAACTGAATTCACATAAGGTTTTTGTTAAAGTTTCATCCAGTCTGATTCTCTAGTAATTTTTATTCCTAGGAATGTGTCTACCTTGTCGAACTTGTTCATTTCAAACTTCTCTTCTAACTTCTTCAGCAAATTGTTTATTTCGGTTTTATCTTTTCCAACTATTAATCCATCATCCACGTAAATGGCTAAGAACAATGTACCCTCTTCATTTCTGAAGATACACTGCTCAACATTTAATGGATGCATTCCTTGGCTTTTTAGGAAAGACGTGAAATGCTCGTTCCATCTAAGCGGGGCTTGTTTCAGGCCGTATAGTGCCTTTTTTAGACGGCATATTTTATTTTCCTTTTGTTCATAACCTTCAGGAATAGACATAAACTTCATCATGCAGATCACCATAAAGAAATGCGGTTTTGATGTCGAAATTTTCAATTATGTAATTCTTTTCCACTGACAGGGCTAACAGCAAGCGCAATGACGTCACATTTACGACTGGGCTAAAAACCTCTTCATAGTCTAGTCCCTTTTCTTGTTGGAATCCCCTAGCAACTAGTCTTGCTTTGTGTCTATCATTATCTTTTGTTCTAAATACCCATTTGCTTGTCAGTATCTTCTTTCCGTTCGTTTCACTGATGTCTGCATATTCCCAAGTGTCGTTCTTGCTCAGTGACATCTTTTCATCTTCTATCGCTGCTTTCCATTTTTCTTTTTCTGGTCCTGATATGGCCTCTTTATAGGTTAACATCACATAATCTTTGTATTTTTCTGGAATTCTTATCTGTCTTCCTCTTCTGTCTACTTGTTGATCTCCGAGTCCTTCTCCTAATCTTGGCATGTGGTTTTCATCTTCTTCGGTTTCGTCTTCTTCACTCGAGGTTAGGTTTTCACTTGACTGATCACCGTCATCACTTTGTTCTTGCTCCACGGCTTCATTTTGTATACTTTCATCGTTTTCTTCGGTATTGTGTTCTTCAATTTTTAATTTTCTTGAACTCTGCGTCACATCTTGATTTTTCGGTTTTTTAAATATCACATCTCTGTATACCACAATTTCTTGTTTTTCTTCGTTCCACAATCTGTAGCCATTAAGTGTATCCAACAAAATATACTTTTTGCTTCGTTCATCCAGTTTTTTTTAAATGACCCAAAACTTTTGCATATGCTTCACTGCCGAAAATTTGAAGATTTGATACATCTGGTTTCTTACCGGTCCACATTTCACTGGTGTTTTCGACAATTTTTCTGTTGGACCTCGATTCAGTATGTAAGCTGCCACTCTTATGGCTTCACCCCAAAATATCTTGCTTAATCCTGAGTCGAAAATTAACGATCGGGCTTTTTCCAGCAACGTGCGATTAAGTCTTTCAGCTTTACCGTTTAACTGTGGAGTGTATGGTACCGTTGTGTCCATTACAATGCCTTTTTTCTTACACCACGTTTTAAGTTCGTTGTTAACAAATTCTCCACCATTGTCACTTCTCATTTTTGACACCCTTAGATTCATGTATGCCTCCATTTCTTCTACATATTCTTTTAAGTATTCTTGTGCTTCATTTTTGTTCTTCAATAGATATACCACTGTATAATGAGTAAAATCATCAAGCACTGTTAGAACATATTTCTTGTTATCCCATGTTGGTGGATCAATTGGTCCAGCTATATCTGTATGTATAATCTCAAGTGGTCTTGTTGCTCTACTTCTTTCACTTTTGAAAGGAAGTCTTACTTGTTTTGCTTTAAGGCATATTTCACAGATTGCTTCAAGACAGTCACAATCTTTTTTGCTTACATCCAGTCCAGTAGTCATTTCATTTTCAATCAACTTTTTCATGTTTTTCACACTCAAATGTCCTAGTTTTCTATGCCAGTCACTAACTTTTTCTTCTTTACTCATGGCAAGCATGCTTTCTTCATTTTTTACCAGGTTCAGTAAATAAAGCCCATTCTCGTTTTTCTCACCTTCTAACACTGTTTTGTTGTTCTTCTTTATGTATACTTTGTTCTTCTCAAAAGTAACGTGACCATCGTTTTCTGTTATGGCTTTTACTGACAATAGATTTTTACTGAGATCAGGCACATACAAAACATCTTCCAAAACACAAACGTCGGTTTCTACAGTTCCCTTACCTTGTGCTTTCATCCCTGTATGTTTTCTAGCCACACAGATGTCAACCGTTGTTTCTTGGATGTTACTCAATAAGTCGATATTATTCACCATGTGTGACGTTGAGCCAGAATCCACTACAAACATGTTTTTCTCTAGATCTTGTCTCGCTTCTGTTGTCAAAAACGTTACTTTCCCTTCTCTCTTGGGTGGTTCTTTATTTTGAGCTTCTTGACGTTTTCAAAATAGCAGTCTTTTTCTTCGTGGTTATTTGTCTTACAAATTTGACAAATCATACCTTTGTTATTACTTGAATCATTTTTCGTACTACAGTTTCTTGCAAAATGGCCTGTTTTTCCACAACTGTAACATTTTACTGTTTTACCTGTTCCAGCACCTTCTCCCGTTCTGCAAAATTTACTCACATGTCCCGGTTTTTTGCATTTATAGCACACTTTTCCTGATGCACTAAACGCCAATGACTTTTCACTCTCGAAGTTTTTTCCCATTGCTTCTTCCGAAATCAACCTTGAGGTTAAGTTTATTATGGTACGGTCCCGAGCTGGTGTCGACTCCCATGCTGTTCGGAAGTGACGATACGATTCAGGCAAGGTGCTCAAAATTTTTGACATGAGCATCTCGTCATCTACTGTTTGATTCAACGCTCTTAGTCTGTATGCCAGATTTTCCAATTTGCTAATATGTAAAGAAATGTCACTGCCTTTTTCAAAACAGAAGTTAAAAAACTCTTGCAACAGAGCACACTTTTGTTGCTCGCTATCTTTTTGATAAATGCCGCACAAGTTGCTGTACATCTCTGCTCAGCCCACTGTCCCATTGAATATCTCTCCTCCCACTTGGCCCTGCCCTCCCTTGCTGGACTCCCGTATGACGACTCACGCGACGTAATGGATCTGATTCGGATGTGGCTTTATTCTTCATTATCATCTTTCTCATCTTCATTATCACCCGCTCATCGTCTCGATTAGCCATCGTTGCATAAATATGAGACGTTAAGCCCCATTAATCAATCATTAATCAATCAATCTTTTTGATAAATGCCGCACAACTTGCTGTACATCTCAGCTGATGTTGCACAATTCATGATATGCATCATGATCTTTTTATCAATAGAGGTTATTATGACTTTTTGTGCCTTTGCGTCCTTTTTCTTCCATAGTTTTATGTCTTCTTCTCTAGTGCAGTCTTCCAGCTTTTGTTCACTATTTATTATTTCAAATAAGCCATAGGCTTTGAATAGAATTTTTATTTGAAAGTTCCAGACTTGGAAACTTTCCAAGTTTGTTAGTTTTTCAATCTGAGCCGTTTCTTCCATTGATATGGCTCCCGCACCCGGCTCCATTTTTAGGCCTAGCCTACCTTGATTTTACTGACGCCACAATGCCCACGCCACGCCAACACGCATTGCTTTCTGCATCGGCACAAACACAACACTTTTTTTAACGTTTTTTACTTTTACTTTTTATGCCACAGAATATCCTGGGCCCATAACCTGTTGAGGATGAGTTTGTGGTTATTTTAAGGTTGATATAAAAGTCTTCCAGTGGATATAAACTAGACTTTATTATGATTAAACACAGAAAGATCACTTAGCATGTAACTACATTTTTAGGCCACTGCACAGCACTGCCACCACAACTTCTATAGCAGTGTTACCACACAGACACACTAAAATAAACTAATCGATATATCGTTGTTGTTGCTGTTGTTGTTGTTACTGTCACATTATTTTTCTATGATCATTACAGTTTCTTAACAGTACCAATATAACAACTGAGAGTAAGGCAGATGCCTTGTGCTTAAATTGAACAAAGCACGTCTTCCACTTATTCGGACTGTCCTTGGTATATTAGCAATGGGCACTTCAATAATAACATGCTTTTACTAATATAACAACTGAGAGTAAGGCAGATGCCTTGTGCTTTAGCTGAATAAAGCACGTCTTTCACTTATTCGGACTGTCCTTGGTATATTCGCAATGGCCTCTTCATTAATTAACATGCTTTTACCAATATAACAACTGAGAGTAAGGCAGATGCCTTGTGCTTTAATTGAATAAAGCACGTCTTTCACTTATTCGGACTGTTCTTGGTATATTCGCAATGGCCTCTTCATTAATTACATGCTTTTACCAATATAACAACTGAGAGTAAGGCAGATGCCTTGTGCTTTAATTGAATAAAGCACGTCTTTCACTTATTCGGACTGTTCTTGGTATATTCGCAATGGCCTCTTCATTAATTAACATGCTTTTACCAATATAACAACTGAGAGTAAGGCAGATGCCTTGTGCTTTAATTGAATAAAGCACGTCTTTCACTTATTCGGACTGTCCTTGGTATATTCGCAATGGCCTCTTCATTAATTACATGCTTGTACCAATATAACAACTGAGAGTAAGGCAGATGCCTTATGCTTTAACTGAATAAAGTACGTCTTTCACTTATTCGGACTGTCCTTGGTATATTAGCAATGGACTCTTCATTAATTACATGCTTGTACCAATATAACAACTGAGAGGAAGGCAGATGCCTTGTGCTTTAATTGAACAAAGTACGTCTTTCACTTATTCGGACTGTCCTTGGTATATTAGCAATGGACTCTTCATTAATTACATGCTTGTACCAATATAACAACTGAGAGGAAGGCAGATGCCTTGTGCTTTAATTGAACAAAGTACGTCTTTCACTTATTCGGACTGCCCTTGGTATATTACCAATAGACTCTTCATTATTTACATGCTTGTACCAATATAACTACTGAGAGTAAGGCAGGTGCCTTGTGCTTTAATTGAATAAAGCACGTCTTCCACTTATTCGGACTGTCCTTGGTAATTAGCAATAGACTCTTCATTAATTACATGCTTGTACCAATATAACTACTGAGAGTAAGGCAGGTGCCTTGTGCTTTAATTGAACAAAGCACGTCTTCCACTTATTCGGACTGTCCTTGGTATATTAGCAATGGACTCGTCATTACTTACATGCTTGTACCAATATAACAACTGAGAGTAAGGCAGGTGCCTTGTGCTTTTATTGAACAAAGCACGTCTTCCACTTATTCGGAGTGTCCCTGGTATATTAGCAATGGACTCTTCATTAATTACATGCTTGTACCAATATAACAACTGAGAGTAAGGCAGATGCCTTGTGCTTTAATTGAATAAAGCACGTCTTCCACTTATTCGGACTGTCCTTGGTAATTAGCAATAGACTCTTCATTAATTACATGCTTGTACCAATATAACTACTGAGAGTAAGGCAGGTGCCTTGTGCTTTAATTGAACAAAGCACGTCTTCCACTTATTCGGACTGTCCTTGGTATATTAGCAATGGACTCTTCATTAATTACATGCTTGTACCAATATAACAACTGAGAGTAAGGCAGGTGCCTTGTGCTTTAATTGAATAAAGCACGTCTGTCACTTATTCGGACTGTCCTTGGTTTATTAGCAATGGACTCTTTATTAATTACATGCTTGTACCAATATAACAACTCAGTGTAAGGCAGCTGCCTTGGTGTCTGTATTGCCTGCCTACGTAAGGGTGGGCATAAAGAGGCACAGTTACTGATGGTGTCTGTATTGCCTGCCTATGTAAGGGTGGGTATAAAGGGGCACAGTTACTGATGGTGTCTGTATTGCCTGCCTACGTAAGGGTGGGCATAAAGGGGCATGGTTACTGATGGTGTCTGTATTGCCTGCCTACGTAAGGGTGGGCATAAAGGGGAAAGGTTACTGATGGTGTCTGTATTGCCTGCCTATGTAAGGGTGGGCATAAAGGGGCATGGTTACTGATGGTGTCTGTATTGCCTGCCTACGTAAGGGTGGGCATAAAGGGGCACAGTTACTGATGGTGTCTGTATTGCCTGCCTACGTAAGGGTGGGCATAAAGGGGAAAGGTTACTGATGGTGTCTGTATTGCCTGCCTATGTAAGGGTGGGCATAAAGGGGCACAGTTACTGATGGTGTCTGTATTGCCTGCCTACGTAAGGGTGGGCATAAAGGGGCACGGTTACTGATGGTGTCTGTATTGCCTGCCCTCAGAGCTGCATCCGCTGCTGAGCAAGCAACAGGCGGGGGGCCCTAAGAAAGCCGGTCGCCCCAGAACCGAAGAACGGAAGAGAAGCAAATAAGGTCGTGTGACTCTCGTACATGTATGTTATTATATAGTTCAATCATTCTCATTAAAACATTTCTACATAACTCAAGTATATCTTTGTTTCATTTATTATTTTGATACCTTTGCGTCAATAAATAGAGTAGTGGTGTTCACTTGTTATCGATTATGCATTACGATATGGCTGAATGTCGTAGCGTCAGATCGAAAACATGGAGGTATGGTACTATTAAGTGAAATCGTGACCAACCCTACTTGATTCTTTGTGGTCATGGTACATGACCGCAGCTGGTCGCGCTGGAAGCGTGACTTTGTTGTGTTGTCCTAGCAACGAAGCACTCAATAAATTCAAAGTTGTTCTGAATCGGCCTTGTTGATTCTGGCATTTGTCCACAGGTGTTCGCACTGTCCAATCACTGATTCATATGTTTCGTATTTGAAATATCGATCTTTGATTGGTTATCGCTGACTCGTCGATGGTGTTTGAAGCCTACAGGGTTGGTTTAGTCACTTTAAATTATTGTGCCCCACTGCAAATCAGTTTTATTACTGAGTGGGTAGACTCTAAAGTGGAATTTATTTATTTATTTATTTTATTTACTTGAAAACTGTCTTCAGTGTTGCCCGATCCACCCTACCTTCCTTGAAGAGACGCGTGCGTTACGGTGCATCGCCCCCCTCCCCCATATGGACAAGGGAGATGCGACAGCACAGCTTTGCGAGAAAAACATCTGCCCAAGAAGGTATCCTAATTGGCTGGTCAGAAAGAGCCCCTCACCCCTCGCGATCCCCTGTGGACCGCCGTAACAACGTGCAGCGCACAAAAGTAGCCCTACGAACACTATTTTCAAACAACCATGTACACATACCCAACTCACTTCACAAAGTCGCTTCCGGTTTGGTTCCGACTAACCTGCCCAGGGACTGCTACCTTATCGTGGTGGGCAGGTTTGTGCCCTTTGATGATTCCTCCTTCCACATGGCCCTGCCCCCTCTTCCTGGACTCCCCGTATGATAACTCCCGCGAGCTACGAGGGCTCTGAGTCGGATGTGGCTTTTTTCTTCATTATCATCTTCCTCATATTCATCATCACCCGCTCATCGTCTCTATTAGCCATTGTTGCACAAATTTGAGAAGGAAAGCCCCTTTATCAATCAATTCAAGCTGCGTACAATCGTTTTTTTACTACCAAATACTACATGAAAACGCAACCTCTGGCACAGGTTTGTGCAAGGCTTCAAGCTGCATACAATAGTTTGGCTGCAGAAAATACCAAATTTCTTAATGAAAACGCTACTTCTAGCTAAGCTTGTGCGAGGCTTGAAACTGCGTACAATAGTTTATCAGTATCTATCAGTATCACCCGTTTGCGCCAGTTCTCGGTAATTATTTGTTGTTTAAAGGCTGCTTTCACTGCTCGTTACATCCCCTTTCTGTCGTCACTGGAGCGCTCTTTCCATTGGTGTCCGTGTTGGGGCCACGCAATGGGCGGGACCAGGCTATCAGCCTATCTATAGTAGGTTTCCCTGGAAGCTGAATGGCTCAGCCCTAGCTCTGGGCTGGTAACCGGTCTCGTCCCAAGTTTGGTCCACTAGTACGCGCACCCCGTGTGGCGATGTTGGCAGTGTTCTGGCATTCGAATAGCTCTATTAACCTCCCTCACTTCACGATTCAACTGTTTCTGGGTCTACCTCATCGTTTGTCTCTCAAGATGAGAACTCAAACCCAACAATTTAGTCGCTGCTCGTCGTTTGTCTCTCAAGACGAGAACTCAAACCCAACAATATAGTCGCTGCTCGTCGTTTGTCTCTCAAGACGAGAACTCAAACCCAACAATATAGTCGCTGCTTGACAGCACTACATGTCGGCCACGAACACTTTTCATACCACGACACGTTGAAACCACGAGTATTTTTAACATCACTTAGTACTAAGGACTCGACGTTTGCTCCTGCCCAGGGACTGCCATCTTATCGTAGTGGGCAGGTTTGCGTGCTTTCATGATCCCGAGAGCTATGCCGGCGGAAGCGTATGCTTCTGGTAGGGCCACCCAAGCCGGACTGGTCGAGGAGGAGAAGTCAGACGAAGTGCAGTCCAAACCCCAATCCCCTTTCCCCCCCACTGTCCCATTGAATATTTCTCCTCCCACTTGGCCCTGCCCTCCCTTGCTGGACTCCCGTATGACAACTCACGCGACGTACAATGGATCTGATTCGGATGTGGCTTTATTCTTCATCGTCCTTCATCTTCATTATCACCCGCTCATCGTGTCGATTAGCCATAGTTGCATAAATATGAGACGTTAAGCCCCATTAATCAATCATGCAATAAAACAATAGGCCTAAGTAACGAGTTACATTATCTTGGTGGTGCAAAATGACCTAACTGGTTGAAGCGCCCTTAAACCCAATAAACTCAAACTCAACTCGACGTTTGCTGTTAGTCGGCCAGTAGATTCTAAGCCCCATTAATCAATCAACTAAACAAGTGCGAACGGCTCATTTTGAACAAAGACAACATCAAATTCTCCTGAAATAATATGTTCATAACCTTGAAAATCTTCCTCCAAGTAAGTATTTTAATGGAAGGTATCACATTGTGCGTTCATTTTCATTATCAGCTTGCTCGCAAATTTGTCAACAAAATCTGAACAACAGTCGACAATAGGTTTAAGGTCACACCTTTCAGTTGCTATCCATAGTGGATATTTAACATCTAACTGCAACACTTCATTGTCTTGAAACGAGCATTCTTCAAGTGCTTCAGCCTGAGTGCTTCAGCCTGAGTGCTTCGACCCGTCTCGGCCCGGGGTAGAATAGGCCCAGACTGACTGCTTGTCGTAAGAGGTGACGAAATGAGACCCTGTCCCTTTGCCCCCCGCTGTCCCACTGATAATTCTCCTCCCACTTGGCCCTGCCCTCCCTTGCTGGACTCCCCTTCTGACGACCCCATGATGTAGGTGGAAATTATTCGGAAGTCGTCGTATGACCTAAGCTGTCAAGTACGTCATAAATAAAATATTTCATTACTTATTTGTGAGATGGATTAGTTCACTTTTAATGAGATGGTGTGTCAGTATGATAGTATCACACTTGATGTCCATTTTAAATTAGTTTGATAACTGAATAGGATAGACATTAAATAAATAAATATAACAAACCACCTCGAATCTGAATTGGATGGACATGAAATAAATATCCAACATGAAATAAAAGGCCGAGATCCAGGTTTTCTCATTGGATGCTTATTAATAGGTCCGTATGACGAACAGTGGGGCCATCCAGGTTACAAGAAGGTTCTTGCGCTTGCAACAGTGCATACCTTACTTGGTAAAGTAAACAGAAAATAATAATAATTGAAAATTATTGTTTCAAGACTTTCTTATCACCAACTTCAGTAAGAAGATGGTTTACGTCCGCCGTCGAATAAAGGTCCCTAATTTTTGTCTTGTACTTTTCACAAGGCACTCGATGGCCTGTTGACAGAGATGTGCCTTCGGTCGATGTTTGGCACACTCCCAATAGAGCTAAAATAATGCTTTTTGCTTCTTTCAGTGTAGTGCTAAGAACTTAACGTGCAACTCCTCGTACATAAAATTTACGTATTCTACGATCTTTGTTGCGAAGGCACTTCCACCGTGTTACGTTTTTCACGAAATGAGCAACGTCAACTCTAATGAAACTCTTCGGCAGTTCATAAACTCCTGGATCGCCAGTTAGAATTTTGAAGCACATCTCACAGTAGGCACGAATACTTGGTGTCAGAGCAAAAGCCCTGTAAATTTAATTCTTAAGCGCCACAGAGTAGTCGCACACAACGACGTCTGGTATTTCCCCACCAGAGCGGAGCCATTTGCATAGCCAGAATGATAATCCATTGGCGTTGTGGCTTTCCGAGAGCATTTGAGCGACAGGGATTTGGCCTTCGTGCTTGCTCACCTGGTAGCCTTATTGCACCAGTGTATAGAAAAATGTGCCCTGATGACTTTGGCTAAGATTAAGTTGCGTTTCACCATCCTGCCGTTCTGCGGTAGATGTCATTTACCGCTTCTTCGTTATCTCTTCGAGAGTCTATTTTTGCTGTTACAGTAGGGGCATTTGATCTCGATGATCCCAATTCCGCAGCAAGACCACTCTACGATGCCACCAGGGTCAGTTTTATGGAGTTTGATGTACTTGAGGAATCTGGTTACCGTTTTTAATATGTTTACTTTGCTAGCTGCATTGACCTGAAACACGAGTGACATTTAATAGTATCGGTACAAAGAAATTCAAAGAAATAGAAACCAATAGATATAACTCCCTGGCAGGTAGTTTGCAGGTAGTCTTCAATCGATTGCTTCTTAAGTAGATAAGGTAACCACTCACTGATGTTGGCAGGCCAATCTATGCTTCGTAGTGGTGGCATCATGGCATTCAGGAACTGGCCAATTGAGTTCCTGTGACAAAACAAGCGTTAGGTTAGGTACAATCCTGTGGTATGTGCTGTGCAACCACACCAGTGTGACATAAGTTGGTGTTACTTACAAGAGCTGCTGTTTTGCTGCTTCAGATGTGCCCGTCATCGCATCCATGTGATCCTTCCAATCAACTAATAGTTTGTGTGTTAGTGGTACTGTTGTCTTGGCCAATTTGACCCAATTCGCAACAAGGTCTGTCTTTTTTTCATTTAGCACATCACGGTTGACTTGTTCCCTTTTTCTTCTTTGAATATTCTGAATAGTTTTTACTATTCTTCCTGTAATGTGTGTCCGGTTGAAACTCAATCGAGATCTGATTCTGTGGTTAATAATTAAGTCTCTATTTTTAGTAAGATTAGAAAAATATCAGTGAAGAATTGTTAACTAGTTGGTTGTATTCAAAATTTAAGATTAACTGTACGAGAGTCATTTTACACTTTCTATATCAATTTATTCAACGAAACCACAGGGTTCAACTGAATTTTCGCACCTGATCTGGTGGTCGTTCCTGGTTTATTGTTTGTAGTAGTTCCGTTTTTGGCAGTGATCTCTTTTCCCTTTTTGACAGTAGCGTTTGTTCCCTTTTTGACAGTCGCCTTTGGTTTCACTACGGACTCTAAACACTCATCCGAATGGTATTCTTCTTCTACTTCTTTTTTAATGACAAGTTCGCCAGTGTTTTTATCATCAACCTCATCTTTTTCGTCTTGATCATCGCTTATTACAACGATGTCTTCTTTTTGAACTGCATCGTGCTTATCTTCAACATCATTTTGACGTTCATCTGAGTCTCATCTCCTTCTTTTTCTTCCTTGTCCTCATCTTCATGCTCATCACTATCACTGTCTTCTTCGCCGGCGAGGAATTCCTGATCGGCCTCACTTTCGGAGTTTTCTTCCGATACCTCAGAATCATCGGCATTTATTTGTAACGCCCGCTGCCATCGAACTTTGAATTACCTTGGGCAATTATCGTCCAGTGCAATCTTATCGGCAGGAACCAGTTTTTTACGCTGTAGCATAGCCATCACTTCCTCCACGGTTTTTGGAAACTGCTAACGACCGAAATGGGTTAAGGGTTTCTCTAGTACTTTGGTCTTGGCCAGCAAACCTTCCATAACTCCTGTAAGGGCTGCGTTCTCGTGGTAAATGGATGTCTGTGTCTTGTGCGGTAGTGCGCAGAAGCCGTGGCCTTGGTATGGCCAAGTGTCGAAGACTTCCTCTCCCTGTCCCAGATCTCCGACGGCGGTATGGACGTCAGTGAGAGTGGCCACCTTATTCAGATATTGTTTGAAGATTCTCTTCACCGTTTCACCAGCTTTTGAGCAGATCGATCCCTGGGAGTTATTAGGAAAGTAAAGTGGACTGTTTCATCCCGAAAACTTGCACACGAAAGTGGTAATACCTGTAGGTGCATAAAGAAGGAGGTAACGTCAGTACTATTACAGGAATGAAAACGGGAGCCGAACTAGTAATGAAAGTCAGAGGTTATGCTTACACTGGAAGACATTCCAAGTCACGTTTCCCTTGAATGAGAATGTGGTGACGAAGGCCTGTAATCCGTTCATTCTTGTGGCCCCTGACCGAGATGAGTAAGGTATCGCCACACATGGTTGGTCCCCTTCCCTTCCAACTGTTCAATTCCCGTCTAGGCCCGGGGAAGAATAGGCCTAGAGTGACTCTGCTAGTCGTTAGAGGCGACCCAAAGGAGACCCGTCTCGGCCCGGGGTAGAATAGGCCCAGAGTGACTCTGCTAGTCGTAAAAGGCGACAAAAGTAGACCCTGGCCGTCCCCCCCACTGCCCCACTGAAGATTACTCCCCCCACATGGCCCAGCCCCTCCCTTGCTGGACTCCCGTATGACGACCTACGCGACGTACAATGGATCTGCTGCGGATGTGGCTTTATTTTTCATCATCATCTTCTCATCTTCATTATCACCCGCTCATCGTCTCGATTGGCCATAGTTGCGAAAATATGAGACGTTAAGCCCCAATAATCAATCATCAATCAATCAATCCAACTGTTCAATCTTCTTGTCCGTTACGTTTATGGTATATTCCAGCTCTTTAATTTTTTTTTCATCTAGTTTTTCCCTCGTCCTTATAGTCGGCCAATTGTTTGTTATACATTATTGGATAATGCTCCATAATGTTAATTAGAATCTCATCCGCAGGCCTCGATTCCTCCTCATCACCCACGTCGGCATCATCGACAATATCTTCGTGAAAAACTACCAGAGTACCATCCATGTTGAACGCCATTTTTATTTTAGGTTAAGAATTTGTTTAGTAGTTCTTCTCTTGACCCTGGTGGTCTACTGAACTACAGAACCTCATTTGACTCCGTTTTTTTACTTGTGAATTAAGGATTTGTTTCTAAGTTGAAACTTATTATGTTTCACACTACAACCAAATTATAGTAACAGTATATTTGTGTACTAAAACAAATGGTGGCGTCAGTTCACATTCATTTCTAGTCGCTGTGTAATGGACATCATTTAAATCATGTTTCTACGATGGAAACTGGCGAAGTTTTTCCTCATTTACGGGTCGCTATGAATAAATGCCCCCATTTTATTTATAACGGAAGTGTAATAGGAGAAGTCAAACGAAATGCAGTCCACAACATCCCCACTCCCTTTTCCTCCCTTTTCCCCTTTTCTACCTGCCCTCCCACTGGCCCTTTATCTCTTCAAACGCACAACTTCATATTTCCAACTTCATATTTCACCCTCCCATCATCATCGTCTCCCTGCCCAGGGACTGCTACCTTATCGCGGTGGGCAGGTTTGCGTGCTTTGTTGATCCCGAGAGCTATGCCGGCGGAAGCGTATGCTTCTGGTAGGGCCACCCAAGCCGGACTGGTCGAGGAGGAGAAGTCAGACGAAGTGCAGTCCACACCCCAATCCCCTTTCCCCCCCCCCCCCCCCCCACTGTCCCATTGAATATTTCTCCTCCCACTTGGCCCTGCCCTCCCTTGCTGGACTCCCGTATGACGACTCACGCGACGTACAATGGATCTGATTCGGATGTGGCTTTATTCTTCATTATCATCTTTCTCATCTTCATTATCACCCGCTCATCGTCTCATTTAGCCATCGTTGCATAAATATGAGACTTTAAGCCCCATTAATCAATCATGCAATAAAATAATAAGTAACGAGTTACATTATCTTGGTGGCGCAAAATGACCTAACTGGTTGAAGCGCCCTTAAACCCAATAAACTAAACTAAACATCATCGTCTCGATTAGCCAAGCTGCAAAAATATGGGACGTAAAATCCTAATATGAATATAAATCACTGAAAGTTAAGCATTGAAAGTTAATGAAAAAATCATATTCTCAATACGCGAATTTAAGAGGACCCCCCGATATTTTAACTGTAGGCCTAACCGCCTAATCCTAATGGAATCAATAATATAATCTTAAATTTAAGTAAATGCAGTAATTTAAAAGCAGCCCTATATATTGTATTTGAAGTAAAGCGTTGGTGATCCAATTGGCTACCCCTCGCGGTTTGGACCCAGACAGTGGTTACTTTCCAGTTTCCACCCTGGCTTGGGATTGATGTCACGTAACGTGTTTCATAATCGCCGACTAATCGTCTTGGCCCCCTTTTCTTATACTGTTGTATAACCGTCTTC
This sequence comes from Isoperla grammatica, assembly GCA_945910005.1. NCBI lineage: Eukaryota > Metazoa > Arthropoda > Insecta > Plecoptera > Perlodidae > Isoperla > Isoperla grammatica. The sequence goes on from OX246749.1 coordinate 12,173,886, forward strand.
CCTTCGGTAGTAGTTGTAAGAAGATCATACAACTTCTAAAAACAAAACAATAACATATTCGGATTAGGTCCAGTTATACAAATTAAAGAAACCAGCTTGGTACCGTAAGTCGTTTATTATTTGTGGCCATCCCCACTGTTTGCATTACAGGGGGACGGACCATCTGGTGTGGCGCGGTGCGACTCAAGTTTCCAGCCAAACAGCGGCAGTAACGTGATGCACTGCCGCAGAGGAAGTTTGAAGATTTGTTTGATATTCGTAGTCCTGTTGGGTTTGGTGTTGGTATTGGCTGATGTTGGGTTGGGGTTTATCTAAAAGCCCAGCTGCAACCAATTGCTCCCTAGCAATATACAGATATTCTTTTCCTAGAACAAAATTTTGTTTAAATAAGGCATGGAACCAACATAATAATTAATAATACCATGTATCACCTATAATATAATACATATAATATAATACCTCAGTATAACCTCGTCGTAAGTCTCCACCAGATGTCGACATGTTGTCTGCATGTCTTGTTTCGATGGCTTGACAACATTTGAAAAGTAATGTAGAGGTAGTTAATAGCTGTAGTTATTGAAACACCAAATATTACACGAATGCACGAAAAGCTTAAATTAAGCTTAATTTTAACCATCGTCAGAACAACACGCTCGGTGACGTCAAGTTGAGAAGTGTCACTATCGTAATCTTGGAGCATTTCCGCAGCTTGGCTAAGTTCTTCCAGTTGGAGCAATGTCCCAACACCTGTCTATGCATTTAGTGCTGCGTCGCTGTGAATCATTTAGATGAGGGTGGTTTTTTCTTGTGGATGTATTGATGAAACTTGAACAGCAATGTCAGTGTAGGTTTTTGGTTCTTCCCCGATTGCTCCGCATGTCTTCGCCTGGCTAACGAACGCATCCCGAAGCTCCAATAAGGCTTCTGCTGCTGTAGTTTCATCAGGTTCATTTGGAACGGGGGCAGCGCATCCTCCTAAACATTCCCTGAAAAACATACCACAATGTAAATAATTGTAATATAGGGCCCTGATAAAATAAGCAATTCTTTCATGTCCTCTTAACTTCAGATGGTATAACTGCCGAAACCGTTGTTTCAAAATACCAAAGGTATGCTCTATTGCTATCCTACCAGAGCTGTGCACCCTTGTGCAGCTTGTCAATCTCTTCGAGGGCCACGGTATGCTCTATTGCTATCCTACCAGAGCTGTGCACCCTTGTGCAGCTAGTCAATCTCTTCGAGGGCCACGGTATGCTCTATTGCTATCCTACCAGAGCTGTGCACCCTTGTGCAGCTAGTCAATCTCTTCGAGGGCCACGGTATGCTCTATTGCTATCCTACCAGAGCTGTGCACCCTTGTGCAGCTAGTCAATCTCTTCGAGGGCCACGTATTTCCTGATACTGGGCAAGACAACTTTGGGAAGATGACCCTTCAGGGACTGCCAAGTGCGGCCGGGACACACTCGATCAGACTCCATCGACTGCCAGAATTTGTTGCCCTTCAGTAACTCGTACCCAGATTTTTCAATGACGTATGTTACAAGGTTGTTATGGGGGGTTGTTGTGTTAGAGGGTGGAGGGGGGGGGGGGCTATATAGATACAATCAGAATAGTGAGACCATAGTGCTTGGAATAAGCTAATATTATCCATTTACCCTGGTTTCATGTACTGGTTCTTTGCTCCTCTTTCTTTTGAACGTTGTTTTATTCAGTTCTGCATCAACATCATTATGCACTCTTGTAACTGGTTTATTTGTATTGGAGTTGATACCTTCTGGTATTTCCTTCTTGCAAGCAGCAAACTTGAGCTTTTTAGCTAGAACCTCAGGATTGACGGGTTTCGTGGACCGCTCACTCTTAAATTTGGTCCGCAATTTTTTACTCTATGATTCCTGAAATACATGCAGTGATCAAAAATTTGAAGTACATGTTTTAGAAACTTTCTTCAAATCTTTCATGAAATATTGTAAAATATTCAGATCTTGTACAATATTATGAATGACACGCTACTCAAATCCACAATTATTGGCATTCAGCCCTATAGACTTCGTACCAACAATGTAAGTTAATGTTATGGCTATGGTTGATGTTTGTGAGCATAAAATAGTTGGTGGTCAGCTCGCGTGTTCTGCCCCAACGCTGACGCTACAGATATACTTCTGAAACTAACAACCCGATTCATAATATGTAGGCCAGCATTCCAGACATTCTTAGGGCATAAGCATACACTTGACCAAATATCTACAAATATAAATGGAATTAAATCATTTTTCATACCCAGGATTGAGATAAATAATCTTAGCGAATCATGGGGGGTGTAGACTGGGCCAAGGGAAGAATAGGCCCAGAGTGGATCTGCTAGTCGTGAGAGGCGACGAAAGGAGACCCTGTTCCTTTCCCCCTCACTGTCCCACTGAATATTTCTCCTCCCACTTGGCCCCGCCCACCCTTGCTGGACTCTCGTATGACGACCCACGCGACGTACAATGGATCTGATTCGGATGTGGCTTTATTCTTCATCATCATCTTTTCATCTTCATTATCACCCGCTCATCGTCTCGATTAGCCATTGTTGCATAAATAAGACGTTAAGCCCCATTAATCAATCACTCTCGTAGACTATGATGATGTGGTTGTGGGCGAATGTTGTGGGCTTTGGTGGTTGTCGACTCATCGATTACAAGGGCGCAATGTAGGCTTGTCGCCATAATTTGAGTCTTGTTTCTGCCGGCTTTCACATACAAACGTACACCCTACATCACTCTAACCCACAGCACATTGTAACCCCTTCAGCCGTGTACACAAGAGGATATGGCGCGGTTCGCCGAAACCACCACCTTCTTACCCATAAGGCTCTCCAAGACGTACACACACACGATACACACGTGCGATAAATAAATGCCAGGTGACCCGAGTTCCGCTGCGGGGTTGTATCAATCTTCCAAGTCTTCATCTCTTGCTTGGCCAATGGTTACTAATTGAGCAGAAAGCTTTTCGCATTTCACACGTTATAACCTGCTTCCGTTCAAAGCCTCAAGAGGTCTTCAATGGCTCATTCAAGCTTTAAAATGTTCTTTGATTTAATTTTTGAAGAGAGTCAATGAAACTAGCTTTCCTGGACACCAATCTGTCTTCAAGTCCTTTCAGTCCATTCTCACCTCCCAATCTATCACTGAAGCAGATGACTCGATACATTGTCTGTTGCCACTAAGCCAGCGCTTACGTTGAGAAGATCCCCTTCGGTAACATCATAAGGATTGACCAATGACCATTTCTACGGATGTGATATTAAGAATCTTTTGAACATCTCTTTCGTCACGTTCAATCTTTGATCTGGAGGAATCCTTGTGTCCACTCAATCAATCAACAATCCGGTGTTAAATTATTAAAATATCGGATTAAATAGTGTTGAATTCAGTGTCTGTGTAGACGGGCTTGTACAAATGCATATAACCTGCCCAGGGACTGCTACCTTATTGTGGTGGACAGGTTTGTGCGCTTTGATGATACCTGGAGCAATGCCGGCGAAAGCGTATGCGCCTGGTAGGGCCACCCTAGCCGGACAGGTCGAGGAGGAGAAGTCAGACGAAATGCAGTCCACATCGTCCTCACCCCCTTTTCCCTCCTTCCCTTTTCCACCAGGCCTCCTAATTGCCCCTTTCCTCCAAACAGCCCCCTATTTCATCTTCATATATCACCCACTCATTGTCTCGATTAGCCTCGTTGCAAAAATATGAGACGTTAAGCCCAAATATCAATCAATCACGAATGCATATATCGATAACATGGTGGCAAAATAGTACATTTTATGAGCCCTCTGCACGATCTAATTTATTTGGGTCTCCAACAATCTCGTTGCATTTGTCTCCAAATATTTGGGTGTTCAAAAGTTGCGGTTTAAGACAAAGTGCCAACCGTCCAGCATCCAGAGTGAGGTGGCCAAAGTAAGCGAGAGGCGACCTGGACCATGAACGTCCCCAATAGAGGAACCCTGGAGTGCGCGTGCATCGGAGTCGTATCCCGACTCAACTGTTGGACCCATGAAGCAGGTGCGGTGTTGCCAGCTCCATCAGTGGATCGTCGGCCAGACCAGCAACAGTTGGACCGCGCCATCGTCATCCACACCACTTGCAAGAATATCCAGTCTACGTTCCTCCTTCCCTGGTTCCAGCATGCATGCAAATGCTGGGTAATGCATTGCACTGTGCACCTTAGTATGGTACTTCCACCAAGTTCTCTTCGACATGCATGACATGTTCAGTGCAGATTGATATTCTTGAAGCTGAGAGTACCCTCCTCCTGATGTGAGAGTGGCAGAGACCAGCTCAGTATTCACGTCCATGTGATCCTTTGGGTTCGCCTTCTCAGTAAAATCCTCATCTCCATTGAGATCCGTCTCGGCCTGGGGTAGAATAGGCCCAGAGTGACTCTGCTAGTCGTAAGAGGCAACAAAAGGAGACCCTGTCCTTTACCCCCCCCCCCCCCCCCCCCCCCCACTGTCCCACTGAATATTTCTCCTCCCACTTGGCCCCGCCCACCCTTGCTGGACTCCCGTGTGACGACCCACGCGACGTACAATGGATCTGATTGGGATTTGGCTATATTCTTCATCATCATCTTTTTCATCTTCATTATCACACTCGCTCATCGTCTCGATTAGCCATTTTTGTAAAAATATGAAACGTTAAGCCCCATTAATCAATCAATCCATTGAGCGTATGAAAGTGCTATTTCAGTGCCTGCCACGTTTGTATAGGTTTATTAAGTGGTACAAGTAATTGTTAGTCTGATGCTGGTGCTGGTGCTGGTGATAGTGGAGGAAAAGCCTGTTCTGTAAGTCTGGCGCCCGTCTGTGCCCGGGATATTTTTCAACCACTCATAGTCTCATTTAGCCAAGCAAACGAGTCACTCTGCAGGGTACACGGAACAACAGATTGCTTGTAAGCTGACTGGTGTTAGGAGTACCGTGGAGAGTTTTGTGGAGAAACACCAAATCCCTTTTCTGCCTTCCTTTCTTTAAACTATCAATTCCAAGTTTATTAAGGGCACAGTCCGGTGAATTTCCTGTCTTTTTAACCATGCTATGTTGAAAGTGGTGATTTTGAGATAATTTGTAATAACCAATGAAAATAATAGTTTTTTTTTTTTTTTTTTTTTTTTTTTTTTTTTTAGAATTATTGGCAACAATGGAAAACTTCATTGTTAAAACAGGGTAAGACTAGAAACGCTAAGGATTCTGTAATTGGCCATCAATTTTAATTTTTAAACACTTTTAAGATTCATTTACATAATGTCTTGAAAACTGGGATGGCATTTTGTTAATTTCATTATACTTTGGAAAATATGATTTTTTTTTACAAATTAGGATTTTACCAACAAATCGTTAGTAAAGAATTTTTAAATTGAGCAATCATAATTCAATCACCAAATCCCAACCCAATTTTGCTTGGAGCATATCCAATATAAAAAAGCATACTATGATTTGGAAAGCTGCATAAGCATTTATAAGTATCAGTAGGCCTGCTAATATAGGCTGGACGCCGTAGGAAAGAAAGTTGTGTCGTCACAGATGATGTAATAGCAAGTGACCTCACACCTTGTAATACTAACTTAAATGTAGACTGCTACTCATTGCCTTACCAGAAGTAAACATGTATTGTTATTTCATAGGTTGGTGGACATGGGCCCTGGATTAAATGCTATTTTTCTCCCTCTTGGTATGTGTTTGCGGTTTAATTATGCAGGAATAAACTTTAGTTTCTTATTATCTAATTTATTATATTCACTTATAAATTAACAACTACTTAATTATGTTTGGGAAAATTCAAAGTAGTTCCGTCCCATCATGCTAGGCATGAAGGTATGAAGAAGGAACATCTACGGACGACCTACCTTTGTCATTTGCTTTGTCTGTCTGCATATTGTCGTACCCTAAAGGCACAGGGAACGCATATGACCACTCTGAAAGATCCCGAGTAATGTTTTCAGTGTCAATGTTTCTTGATATCGGTAATAAATTTTCATAAATAATATTACAGGGTAAATCAGCCGAACACGGGCGTCACAGTTATAGAAAAAACGCCGCCATGTTATTCCCGCGTGAACTCAACTCCTGTCAAACACGAAACGGCAATAAAAACAACAGACCATCAAATGACAAAGAAATACATCAAGTATCCTAGCAACACACAGAAGTCAAAGCTTTCTTGATGGTAGTAATTTTAAGTCACGGCCTACCAAAGCTACTATTTTCTAACACCGCCTTGCCAATCAGTGTATTATCTCTCTGACAGGTTTAGTGCGCGGATGAGCACTGCGTAAACGTCCACATATCACTACGCCGGCCAGAGTAATTAGTTATGACGACACAACTTTCTTTCCTACGGCGTCCGGACTATACCATTAGGGTACCTACACGTATTTCAATTTATTATGTAGGCCCACCTTAAAATCCACCAGGAGCGTAAGTCTCGCCCTCCTTTCTTTTTCTGCTCTCTTCGCATCGTATCTGCGCAACTCGTACCGTCTGACGATACGTTTGATATTTCTGTCGCAAACGCCAAACAATTTATTGCTTTCTTCGCAACTCGCGACGTTTCGCCAGATGCGTCGTCATTGGTGACTCGCTTATGTGCGCAGCTTGATGTTTCACATTCACAGCTTTCAGTGTGCCTTCATTGAACTCGACAATTGCATCTTGAACTGCGGTTTCTATACGACGTCTGGATGCGAATGTGTGTTTTGGGCATCGAAGCCATTTGCGGCTATGCAAACTTTCATTAGCATTTTGCGTTCTTCCGGGGAGACAACGTTCTAGTAACTCGTTCCCCGCTAAATGCTGGTATACTGGCATAAGCTTCTGAACCACTTCTTGAGTCAGAGGAGTGTGAATGTTATCAACATGCGAACCTGGTAGCACATTGTCAGCTAAGGCTCGTTGATAAAAGCACCACGAACTTTGTCCAGGGGGGCATTTGTGGTGTTGAGGTTTGTTATCTGTTGACATACAGTGATGCAAGGTGGCAAATATTGCGGTTTTCATCCCAACAATGTTATTTTTATGAGTTTTTATCGCATTTGAGTAGTACCGGGTAAGTTTTACAATTGTGTCCTCTTTTAGGCTGTCGTAGGCCTTGCCACCTAACGTTACACCCTGTTTGCGGTTGTCTTTTACTAAGTTTCGTAAAGCTATGCCTAATCGCTTAGCTACATGATTGATGCATTCTTCTTTGGACAAAACTACATCGGGCCCATAAACTTCCTCTTTCACTAGGTGAAGAAATGTTTTTGAATCTCCATCAGATAAGAGAGTTGTGTACCGGAGATTGTAATCGAGGAAACGCTTCCATAAAATGTCACAGGCATACATCTCCATGCCAGGGGAGGACCCACCATAATTTATTTGACAGGTTGGTTTATGCTTCTCAGCCCAGCTCATAAAAGCCACACTACGCTCACCTAACTTCTTCTTTGAGGTGGAACACGCAAGACAAAACTTGGAGAGAACTACAAAGTCAATTGCATATCTGGTTAGCAAATCAATAACTATCCCAATGCCAAACTTCGAAGTGAAGCCCCTCTTATGCCATGAGCCATCGTAGCTCACAGATATATTTATAATTGAGTTATCATTTAGAGTGTTGTCAAGGTCCATGTAAGCTTGCCTAACTCTTTTATGCACATCATCTAGAACAGACTTGGTAGCTATGTAACTAGCTGTGTAATTAGCCTTTGCATAGTCATAATATGATGACCTGGACATACAGTTAGTGCCTACATGAATTGAAAACTGTTCCATACTCTCATACCCTTTCCCCATTGCCACAAAAGCTTGAACAACCCTCTTATTTACATCAAACTGTGGTCGACTACTTGTTGATTGGAACATCGAGGGTCCTGCGCGGGGTGAAGAGTAGTTCGACGCTTGAATTTCTTCGCAATTACTGCATGTCACATTTAATTTATGTGATAGAGCATGGTTTTCTGTAACATTCAACTTTAGGCTGATGTAGTGGCAAACTTTGCAAGGCATACCACTGAACAGTTCATTCAAACTATTTACATCAGCTATAATGTACTTGGGTGTTAGGCCTAGGTGATCAGAACTAGGCCTAGTCTTACCTTCAACAATGTCCACAACAGCAGGAGGCCTAGGCTCTGTAGGACAGTTTTTGAATAGATTAGCTTGCCTCAAATTATTTGGGACTGTGAAATCTTCAGTAGATGCGTCTTCTCTTTTTAAAACAAGGGCTAGGCCCTGGCCTTCAAGTTGTTTTGGTCTGTCATTTAGGCCTACCACAGTAGGGGGCGTATCACAAATGGGGTTATGTTCGACAATATCGGTCTCTAAGTCCACTGTTTTACACCGTTTAGATGATTTGTCCTTATTAAGACGTTGAACAGAACGTTTGCGAGGCATATTTCAATCAGAAATATACTCAGTAACACAGAAACTAACCGCAAAATGCTTCACAACAGAATAATACACGTAGGCACGGACGTAGTCAGTTTTGAGCATCGAGTTCCCAAGACAACGCACATAAGCAGGAAAGCAACGTTTGAAAACAAAAATGTAGTGCCATCTATAGAAAAGTGTCGAGTTTTCGTTGGCTCGACTGTTCATAATTATGGCGCAATATTCAAAGTACAAGGAAAGTTATTGATGTTTATACACAAACGTGCGAGTTGCAAGAACACGTTTGAACGCAAAGTAATGGCACTTTACGCGAAGTAAACAATAATATACGACGCTAATACAGACAATAGTATACAACAAGTATGTTTTATGGAAAAATAAACCTTTGATTGTATTAACTAAAAAAAAAAAAAAAAAAAAATTCATATTTTTAGAAAATTTCACCGAACTGTCCCCTTAAGTATTTGATCATCTGTAAGCTCTTTAAAAACAGGTACTCGAGATTTGGCAATGTAACATAAAAAAGAAACAGCATTGTTCAAAGGTTTTAAATTAGTTTTGCAAGCAGATGACCAGATCAGAGAGCAGTATTCAATTATTGGTAAAACACATGTAATAAAAAACAATCTGAGAGTATGCACATCGCTCTAGCATGCTGGCCATTTTTATTTTAAGTTTTGCTAATTACCGGCCTAGAGCTTGAAGACCTGGAACCACCTCTCTATCGTTGATTTTGATGGGTGTTTGAAACCCACATTATTTTCCCAAGTTTAAATCGTAATCATCCTCGAATTAGCGGTCTTCTCGTCCCACTTCAGCGCGATCCTTGCCACTCCAGGATTTGTAATTATCAGCAGGATTTTCGCTAATGTGCAGTGTTGTTTTGGGAAGTGTGCAGGGAAGTTTTGTTACAGCATCGAAATATTCATGAATAATGTGTCCAAAGCCCTTTCTTTAATACTCGATAATTTCTTGCAATTCTGTATTTTTCCTTGTATCCCTTGCATCTGTATTTGACAACATTAGGTTTCATTTTGTTCCATTCTTCGCGGGATATGGCGATGGTGAATTTTGTTTCCGTCGTGGTATTATCTGCATCACTGGCAGTTTCGCTCGAAGTTCGACTACCGTCAGTGGTATGAGTTTTTTCACTGTTGGTGGTTCCATTTGAGTCACTGACTGTTTGTTTTGTTTCTGGTGTTAGTAGTTGCACTCCTAGACGTGGTTTAATGCTGTAGCAATTACACATACAAAGAGTGTAAAATGATTTTTTGCTTACTTTGTAGCCAATATTTCGACTTACTTGTTCCCATAATGGATCAGAAGGAGGAATAACTTTCGTTACACTGTAAATTTTATCTTTGAATTCTTTCAAAGCTTCTACCAGCTCATCTATAGGCAGAGTCACTGTTCTCGGCATTGAAATCACAGAGAACCTAGAAATTAAACATATATTTAAAACCATTACATAGACTAGAGATCTCCGCTTACCGGGTGAACGGAATATAAAAGGTTTGGTGAAGCCGCCCCTAAGTAGACTATATATTTTACTATAATACGAGTTTGTACATATTATGTTAACAATAAAGCCATATTGTGACCAAATGCCCTGAAGTTAACACATTTTATAAATACTTTATGGTTTTAGTCAATATAATTAATCTGGAATCTACAAAATAAATGTCTATGATTAGCACATATAACTTCAAAAATACTCAAAACTCAAGAGTGACTTTTACGATGTCAATATTGAACTAACTGATTAAATATAAAATCCAGTGTATCCCGCGTAGATTGCAAAGTATCCAGAGTTTCCCCTCCTGGTAACTTAGCTGGTTGGGAATTTACATGGCCAAATGTGTCTTTCTTGCATGTTCTATGCTTTTTCTTCCCGGCATCTGGCAAAAAGGCATTTTTTTCTATTGCAGTTCTCGATCAGTGTCTCGATTGGTTTGGAGAGATTGTTATTCGTTATTTTATCAGTGCCATCCCTCCAAACATCTGAGAGCGTATGTGGCCATGCCTCTGCAATCTTTTGGGGTGTGGTTATATTGATGGTGGCTTTTTTGGGATGTTTTTCTACGTTAAGAATTTCGATGCATATCAACCTTACAATTTCGTGCCTAGTTGGTTGGTCACAGACTTTTTTCTCATGTACCATTTGCTTCATTCTAAGGGAAAATTTAGCTCCCGGAATCTTAAAATATTCCAGTCCGTTTGCGTGTGCTGTTGGAGTTGTAGGTGTTGTGGCAACTGTTGGTGGCGTGCTTATTGTGGCACCTAACGAACAAAGCAGACACTTATGTAAAATAATTACGTGTAATGCCACTTGGTACATGAAGAAAAATGTTGCCTTTACGCAGCTTTCATTGCAACCATGATATTATATGGGCAATGATTAAAAAAATTTGTTCAGTGAAACTTCTGTAACAAAACATTTACATAATTCTTGTTTATACATAACTGTGTACCTTCATAGTAATGTAAAAACTAAATGACAATGTTTAATACCTTGAAAGTGCCGTCAACGTGTATCTCAGTGGACCGTTCCAACACTTTTTTTTTTTTTTTTTTTTTTTTTTTTTTCACTAATTCAGCTTTACTTATCACGTTCCCCGCGCTCTCGCGCATACACGTGTAATTCTCTCATCTTTCATTTCTATATCCATTTTTGCTATTTCTTTGAGCTTGGATATCCATTTGGAGAGTTATCCATTCTCTAGGTTTGTTCTCTTTCATCTTGCTATCTTCAGACTATATATTTCCAACAGTTGTAACATCCTATTGGAGGCCAACACCACCTTAGTGGCCCTGTAACACAGTCCTGAAAAACGGTTCCCTAGCCATCCATTCAGCAAAACCGAAGTGGGCATTGTAAGTGTGAGCCAGTTCCTGACCCACACCCAAGAGGGTCGCAGGAATGGGCGGCAACACCGCGCTACGGCTTCTGGTCATCATACTCGGATGCCTGGCATAATTGAGTGGCACTTCCATGTCACGGTATCTGAAAATATATTTTACATATTTTTATCCCAACTTTTATAAGCACACATTGTGTTCAAGTGTTCAATATCTAAAACGCTATGTAATGTAAGACTACACCTTTGCACATTGTTTTGTTGGCAAACGATAGTGTATTGGTGTTGAGGTTTTGTGCCTTGATGACTTTTGTGATGTCACGACTCAACAAATGGTGACATCCTTCATATGATTTCCCACGGTCAAAATCAATTGTTTCAGGAAAAATACCACTGGCAGTGTATGGGGCTAAAAGGTATTGGTGTCTATAGGTCAATGTTCGAGTTATATCGAAGAAATTGTTTGCTTTTCTTGCGCAATCTCTGAAATACGAGTGCTTCGATTCCATTCGCATCGTCCACACTTGAATCATTGGTCCAAATTGATGAATTAGTTCGGCATAGTAGAAAAGGTAGTGATGCTTTGGGCAAAGTTTTACAGAAGGGAAAAGTCGCACACGATTTTGTAAGTATCCTTCAACTGTTGCCTTCAGATATGCCAGACGTGTGATTTGTGGAGAAGTACATAGTTGCACTATCTCTATTAGCTGCAACAGCAATTTCCATACTGGACTGTCAACCATGTTGCTGTTCAAATACTGCAACCTGTGCCTTAGCAGGCATACTTTGATGAAAATATATCAATTGCTACTTACCCCCTACAGCTAGAACCAAGGCCTTAAAGCTGCTGCCTTTCTAGTTCACCCAGAACAGCTTCTTGTCCCAAAGTTGCTCGTCCAAGTGTTGGATCTCTGTTATTGGCACAACGCCCTCGTACTTATCGTCCACAAACCTCACGAACGCATAACCTCCTCTCACTTAACATAATTGATTTTCCTGTTTATCACAACAATTAATCGATGTATTCGATTCCTCACATAAACAGATATCTTTTAGTTGACTGCACCGTTTTCACTAAGTGCAAGAGAAAGGGTTTGTTCTAATTGCACCTCACGATTAGAACTTCCCTGGGAAGCTTCGGTGAAGCCATCGTTATCTAAAGCTTTAAAGAATGCTCTCGTTTGGGAATTAATTGCACCTCACCATTTGAACTTCCCTGGAAATCTCCAGCAAAGCCAAACAGATATCTTTTAGTTGACTGCACCGTTTTCACTAAGTGCAAGAGAAAGGGTTTGTTTTAATTGCACCTCACGATTAGAACTTCCTTGGGAAGCTTCGGTGAAGCCATCGTTATCCATAAGCTTCAAAGAATGCTGTCGTTTGGGAATTAATTGCACCTCACCATTTGAACTTCCCTGGAAATCTCCAGCAAAGCCATTGTTAATACCACGTTTTGCATTATTAATTCGGTGTTTGACCGACAACCTATGTTTACCTTTTTTATATTATTTTCACCTTAGTTTGAACACCTTCATTGTTTCTTATCCACATCTTGTACAAATGGTCAACATTCATTTCGTTGGCAGGTTTGTTCTCGTAGTGCTGGTTTTATCGGTGTATCAGGGGGCTGCGGCCCCCTTTGGCCGGAAATTGAGCTTTACCTTAATTTCTTTCCCAAATGGAAACCGCCAATTTCACGGATGATCTTGCCAGGGTTTTATACCCCCAAATGGCAACTGCGTAGGTGCGGACGAACATAGATTGCCCCTCCGTTTCTCTCTTCAATTTTAACATTCACGAATGCCAATTTGGAAATCCACATATGATGGCCATGATGTATCTCCACTACTTACTTACTACTTACTAAATGTGTTCGTTTTAATTGACATAACAAACAAACTGGTAAAGTGTTTGTCCACAGCGACACAAGATGGCCAAGTTTTGACAATACTTCCTTGTGTAAAATGTTTCTACCATTTTCATTCTAAGCAGTCTCGTAACGAACAGGTAAGCTGTTCGGTTACCAAATCTTCCCCAATCGTGCTATACATAATATTAAGACACTAGGTAATTCACATCCACACATTGAATAAATATACAACATAAACAAACACAAGCGGGCGGACTAGACTCACCTTGCAAACGTAATTGTTAATCGCGTGGGGGATAGATCCGAGCCCAACACACTCGGGGTGATATAGAACCAAGCATAGTCTGCACTCGTCTAGGCATGTCGTATTCTGCGCACATTTCTGCGCACATCCGATAGGTAAATGCATACAAAAGCAAGGTAGTTAGTTACTTATATGGGTTATGTTCATACCTTATATTCCTTGACTATCATAGTAAAATCCCGTTTCAGGATATATGATAGTATTGCGAAGACACCGGGCAGCTGGTCTTGCACTGCATGTTTAGTTGTGTCTAAGCATAGAATATTTAAACCTCTTGGGTTCACTAATATTTTGTAGTCCCGAAGAGCAAACAATAATCATTAATTTGTATGTAATGTTTGTTAAATCCATAGTTACCAATCTGCAATAATTCAAGCAGAGATTTAAGGAGTTGGATCTTAGAATAGTATGCTTGTTTCACAACTAACCTGTGGCTTCTACCATTTGTTGTGTCTCACTTTTGTTAGAACCTCCATCAATTTTGTTACCAGACTGCAGTATGTCTACACTTCGCAGCTCTTTCCTTTTGTTTCTATAGCAGTCTACTAATTTCCCCTTTGAAATCTTTTGGCCCGAGCCCTCACTTAGGGGTGGCACAAGACGAGCCAATGATTTCCAGCAGGTACGGAACGGCTTCAGCACGAAATGGCATATTCATATACAGTAGAGTTCCGCGGGAGTTTACACCATGACCACACCATTTTCCCCCGTTTTGGACACCCATAGATACGTTGAAAGATAGCTACCCCGGGATTTCTTCTTTCCCTAGAACGATCGGACCTCATCGCCTTGAAGAATGTGATGAGTGTATTGAGACATCTGAATTCCTCGTCCTTCACTCGAGTTTAAATCCTGCCCAGGGACTGCTACCTTATCGTGGTGGGCAGGTTTGTGTGCCTTGATGATCCCGAGAGCTATGCCGGCGGAAGCGTATGCTTCTGGTAGGGTCACCCTAGCCGGACTGGTCGAGGAGGAGAAGTCAGACGAAGTGCAGTTCACACCCCAATCCCCTTTCCTCCCCTTTCCCCTTTCCTCACGCTCCCTCCTACTTGCCCTTTTCCTTTTTCTCCAAACAGCCCCATATTTCATCTTCATATATCACCCACTCATTGTCTCGATTAGCCTCGTTGCAAAAATATGAGACGTTAAGCCCAAATAATCAATCAATCGAGTTTAAATGGAGATAATTGCTTGACTAGACTTTGCTCTAGGGGTGTACCAAGAAAACTACCTGAAATGTTGGTATAAACTCCCGCGAAACTCCACTGTAGTTTGGGAACGTACCCTATATATATATATATATATATATATATTTATATTTATGTACTAGACGACATAAAACATTTACTTAGACTGGAAAACTGATTCTTTTTTTTTTTAGCCCGTGCCAGGTAAATTCGACGGCCACTTCCGGCAAGATTACTCTTTCCAAAATTCGGTTCACGGTCTCTTTGACGATCTTCCCCCCAATTTCGGACAGTTCTCTTATCTGCAGGGTAAATAAAAATAAATTAGCACCCATGGACCTGATGACAATGTACCCATTTCAGGCGGGAACTAAATGTGCTTACAAAGGTAAAATCATGGAACCTACCGCAGTTTAACATTCGTCATCCTTAAGCTTACTCTCCATCATATCCACATCATGCGAGAGTTTAAGGGGGAAAGCCTCTAGTGTGGTGTCCTGTTCTACAGAAGTGGTCGCTTCTGACGAAGTTCGAATTTGCATCGTTTTCAGGGTCTCGCCATGTTGTTGTTGGACAACCTTGATATGAGCCAACATTTTTAGCTCCTCCTTTTGAAAGTCTAGAATAAAATATTGCTTAGCGACATGTTCTCTATTGAAGCATAATAGGCCTATGTAAATTAGTTTGCCAAATGATTGGCTTATTGACAAATTTTTTGTAGCATTGCTTAGAGCTAAAACATACATAGATTTCTGTATAATCTTGGGGTCAGAGCCTTGAACCTGCAAGTCCTAATGAATTCTCCAGCGACAAAAATCTCATCATCCTTCCCATCTTCTCTTACTTCATATCCTTCGTCTTGAACAATCATTTCCAGATCCTCCGCCATGTCCCTCGCCGCATTTACAGCTATCCGATTTAGGATCCAATCTTTTTTTAATCTTCAATATTATTATAAATATATGTGCAACACCGTTCACATGGATATAGTATCAACTAATTCATACCAACCTCCTGAATGGACGTGTGTTGGGTGTCTCTAGGCTTGTCAGGCTCGTCTTGAACAAACTTGTTTTATCTTCTGTGTTTTTCTTCTTTATAGCATCCTTCTTGTTAGGTGATGCAAGGTGAGAACATGGTTCTTGTAATGGAAATCATGATTAAGTATAAGTAGGCCAATGTAAAATATACTTTACTTGGAATCTAGGCCTAAACTAATAACACTGCCTATATGTCCACTTATAATAAAGGGTAGTAGCCCGTAAGCCTGCACTACACCCAGACCAACTTAAAGCTATGCTATGCTAAGGATATTATGATTATTGAGGTTATTAACAGGGTAACGTAGGAAATGTCTGTAAAACATTGATTGTGTTGTTACAATCGAACAATCAATTATTGCAGTTACAAGGGCCAGTTTGGGCCTAGGCCTAGGCAAGCGGCAATACCTATTAACATTCCACATTAAACATGACTGTGGTCGCAAAGAACGTCACAAATGTTCTACATGTAACAAAACGTTTGCATACAAACAAAATCTAAATGCGCATTAGAAGCACGACTGTAATAACGAAGAACCTCACAAATGTCCCAAGTGTGCCACAATGTTTGAAGTTAAACGTTGTCTGTATTCGCATATAAAGCACGACTGTGGTAACCAAGAACCTCACAAATGTCCCAAGTGTGCCAGAATGTTTGAAGTTAAACGTAGTCTCTATTCGCATATGAAGCACGACTGTGGTAACTAAGAACCACACAAATGTCCCAAGTGTGCCAGAATGTTTGAAGTTATACGTAGTCTGTATTCGCATATGAAGCACGACTGTGGTAACCAAGAACCACACAAATGTCCCAAGTGTGCCAGAATGTTTGAAGTTAAACGTAGTCTGTATTCGCACATGAAGCACGACTGTGGTAACCAAAAACCTCACAAATGTCCCATGTGTGCCAGAATGTTTGAAGTTAAACGTAGTCTGTATTCGCACATGAAGCACGACTGTGGTAACCAAAAACCTCACAAATGTCCCAAGTGTGCCAGAATGTTTGAAGTTAAACGTAGTCTGTATTTGCATATGAAGCACGACTGTGGTAACCAGGAACCACACAAATGTCCCAAGTGTGCCAGAATGTTTGAAGTTAAACGTAGTCTGTATTCGCACATGAAGTACGACTGTGGTAACCAAAAACCTCACAAATGTCCCAAGTGTGCCAGAATGTTTGAAGTTAAACGTAGTCTGTATTCGCATATGAAGCACGACTGTGGTAACCAGGAACCACACAAATGTCCCAAGTGTGCCAGAATGTTTGAAGTTATACGTAGTCAATGCGCATATGAAGCACGACTGTGGTAACCAAGAACCACACAAATGTCCCAAGTGTGCCAGAATGTTTGAAGTTAAACGTAGTCTGTATTCGCATATGAAGCACGACTGTGGTAACCAGGAACCACACAAATGTCCCAAGTGTGCCAGAATGTTTGATGTTAAACGTAGTCTGTATTCGCATATGAAGCACGACTGTGGTAACCAAGAACCACACAAATGTCCCAAGTGTGCCAGAATGTTTGATGTTAAACCCAAGCCGGACTGGTCGAGGAGAAGTCAGACGAAGTGCAGTCCACACCCCAATCCCTTTTCCCCCCACTGTCTGATTGAATATTTCTCCTCCCACTTGGCCCTGCCCTCCCTTGCTGGACTCCCGTATGACGGCTCACGCGACGTACAATGGATCTGATTCGGATGTGGCTTTATTCTTCATTATCATCTTTCTCATCTTCGTTATCACCCGCTCATCGTCTCGATTAGCCTCGTTGCAAAAATATGAGACGTTAAGCCCAAATAATCAATCAGCTGACCTCGCCGCGGACAACCTTTGTGCCAGCCTACCACCCACCCCCCAGCTCTCCAGCTTGTTTACGTAGCCATAAGTCAGCGTAACAAGTGTCAGGTCAAATGTTTGTCAGCGTCAGCCATGACTGATAATAGATTGAAAGCCCCATCACTACGGCAAAGTTTCAGTCATCGATGGAATTCCTTTTTCTTTACACTTCAGGGAATGGTGCACACAAAGTTTTGGCTGAAAAGCGAAAAACCCTTTTAGCTACCAGCACTACTCATCCGAATGTATCTCTGGCAACTCTTCCGCGGGTGTTACCCCGGGCCGACGCAGGCAGCACTAAGCGTCGCCTCCACCTTCCCACTTGTGCGCCCACGCGCCGACCCCTTCGTCCTCCCCGACGCCTTCCGACCCTATGTCGACGCCAAGCTGTTGCAGCCACCGCTGCACTTTGCAGTTGATTTCCTCCGACGATGGTGCGTACAGGTCAACGGGCTATAAATAACGAAATAATGATATAATTAAGAGGGTTATTTCAAATATATTGTCATAAATGTTAAAATAATAGTTAAGGAACCTCTTTGCACTCCCCGATGCTACCCCACTCGATATCAATTCTCTGCTCATGCATCCATCGATGCACGTCGCGCGTTGCCTCCTCTGGCGTTGGTATGTTTGCGTACAAGTCAACATCTATAAATAAACGATATAATGATATAATCAAGAAGACTATGACAAATATATTACCATAAATGTTAAAATAATAGTTAACAACGAACTCACATCACGGGGGACTCGCCGCACTGTCGTCAGCGATGAAAAGCTGCGATCGTCTGCGTCACCCTCCACCACCTCCTCCTCCTTTACTCGCCGCTCCACGTCAACGAGAGCAAGAGGGTCGACTTCCTCCTTCAAAACGTTACAGGTACATTTCAGCGGCGTCGCCGTAACATCCTATAAGCGTACATTATATCTAACGCAACATTATAGCTATTAACATTAGGTATTGCAAAAAAAGAAAACGCTTGCGGTATACTCACATTGAGGGAAACACACTCGTCGATACGTCCATAGTTAAAAGCGTCTGAAGTGTCGAAGTGTTCTCAAACGAATACACACGCACAGCAAATATTTCTCACGTCAGAGTCTACCCTTCAGCCACTACTATCAAACTAACTATCACAAAATATCGTGGACTTAATCATTCTACTTTTGTGTATTTTCCTCTGCACACAGGACATATTTTTTATTTTTGGATGGCAGAAGCACACCTTGCACAAAATACGTTGTGCCCGCACGGTGAAAATTTGACCCTTCGCCGCCTAGCCACACATATTATGCACACATCGACCATGTACACAGATGACAAGTCTTCTTCGGGCGCTGCAAACAAGAAAACATGTTCATATTTTTTTTTATAACTTATAATTACGTATTAGTGATGGTGGTGGATACACAATTAAGGATAAGATCAAAACTTGTTGTCATTGACAGTCTTGTGTCTCTCATGTAAGTAAGCCTGATCGAAACAATCCCGAAAAGCAACTGAAACGAATAAACTTAATTTACGTATAGGTCCTTGGGCGTCGCCAGGACGTTTTTAAAGTGGGTGGGGGTGGTAGTCAAATTAGCCAAGTTGCAAAAATATGAGACGTAAGCCCAAATATCAATCAATCAATCAATCACCCACAAAAACCAAGACAAGGTTTAAACACAATACACCATTCGTGGTTTTCCAACATGATACAAGTGGAGATCATGATATTATTGTTACTAGGACAACGCTACAGATGAATCCCGTTGAAAGATTAGAGTAGTAGGCCTTTATCATTATTGCCCCTTAAAATTACCTCATCATTGCGAACATTATTTAAAATTTAAGGTAACATTTTAAAAAATATCAAAAATATGTATACCTATTTTGATAACATTTAATAAGCTATAAGGTACTGTTTCATGGCGCTCCTACCTTTAAATTTTATCATCGATTCATCAATGGCTACTACTTGAGTGGGAAAGAAACACTTTGCAAATGTATCGCTATAAGTCCATACAAACCCCAGTTGACAACACAGAGACCTTCGAGATCTGAAAGTTGGATCGTTTGGACAAACACTGACATTCCTTCCTCTACTCAAGCATCGACCGTTTACATGATTAATAGCGATTGTGAGATAATGCAAGGCTCGCCGACCGAAGGTAGTTACGTATCGAGGCGAGAGTGGGGATACTCGTACTTTGCTCAGAGGTTGGTGCAAACACTACCCGAGCTTATGCCCTTTGGCCTACTAACAGCGAAGTAAATGAACTATAAGTGAATCCAATAGTGGACGCAACTTATACAGTTTATCAAACTCGTTGGTTCCTCTTTTGGGTTGAACTACATTATCATTTAGGCCTAAATGTTATTATCATTATCATCAAATTGCTTACTTAAAAGTTAAAAATATGTACACATATGAACGACACCACTCAAGAAGAAAACAATCAGTCATAGGAATACACACCCGTCTG
>OX246749.1:12194069-12276569 GCA_945910005.1 Isoperla grammatica
AAGAGATCTTTTCAAAATACCAAAGCTTTAATAACCGATAGTAATGAGTAATGACCACATTGGTTGTACCACTGATTTGTACTGTTATATTGTTTTTAAACTGTGACATGTGCGAAACAATGACATTGTAATATGCACGAATAAAAAAAATGAAATGAAAAAATACAGAGCCAATATATCAATATTGTTATTGTTTTTTTTGTTTTTTTTATACTTCTTGTGTTTTGTTTGCGATTGTTTGTTGTAGATAGATAGATAGATAGATAAATGTCTTTACTTTCAGGCGTGATTTAGGCCAGTTGGGCCTTCTCTTACATCCAACCTACTATTACTAAGTAGAAATACAAGTGCGTTTGACTAAATAAATAAAGATCTCTGGAAGTAGATTGAAATATTAACATAAGTATATTTTTTTTAAAGAACAGTCTAGTCCTATTATTTATATAGATATTAACGTCAAACTTGTCAGCACGTGTGTAAACCTGTCAAACACGGCAATGAACAAAACACACAGCTCTGCTCCGGATGTGGGGAAAGGCAGTGCTACGGTATCGGTGTGTAGTTCACGATTTGTGACCTCTTTCTACAGTCCAAGGTGGTGGAATAACAGACACGTAGAAAGAATCAAGGCACACATGTATTCTCAAAGTAGTTAGAATGTTTCTTCTTTGAAAGTAAATTTTATAGCGATTAGAACACCAAGTACAACTTGAGGGGCATAAACCTAGGAGAAGGTAACAAACAATACAGTTGCCAAATCAAAAACTGGCCTCAACAATCTGTATTTTATCACTACCGTCATCGCAGCGAGTTTTGCCCCCCCCCCCCCCCCCCTCGACCCATCCACAAGAACACCGGTTACCAGGCTACTCCTCATCGGAACATACAAGACCAACAGACAAAATTATTGCGAACAATGGAAAGGCTGGTGGAAAACAGTCGGGTATCACGTTTGTTTATCAAACAAATATTAAATAATTAAAACAATAACCCTAGGGGTCATAAGGTCCCCAATTGGTAAACACTCCAGGTGTTCACACACCAACTTCATTTTATTGTCCTCCTTTCAAAAAACAGTTTTGTCACTGAATAGGATCGACATTGATTGATTGATTCAGCTTATCGTTCCGTTCCTGCTAGAGTCAAAGGTCGTTCGCGGGTTTTTGGTTTGGTCAATGTCGTCTACGCGGTACATTTTATTGTTGTACCTCGCGGGAACAGACTGTCTCATGATTTCCTTTGCATGCAACAGAAAATACTTATCATTTAATACTATTATTAAAAAAACATATTTTTGTAGTTAACTATATAATAAACCTTTTTTTCTAGAAGTAATTCTAATTTTTTGGGGTCATCTTATATTTGGGGTCGCCCTATATTCGGGACAATACGGTACTTTACACCCCAACGATTGGGAGCGTTTGGGCGGTGTTGGGTCTGTGAAGGATTATCTCGCTGCAGTGACAAGCTAGTAACAAGCGCCGTCTTGTCGATGACACGGCTCACGACGCTAGTCTCGCTACTGATGCCAGTGAAGATGTTGACACCGATGACGAAGCCCCCCCGGAACCTTCCAAGCTTAGCGAGGCAATTGTTGTTGACGAACACGTCCAGAGCAGATGCACAACACATTGTACAGCCTTTGCTCGCGACAAGGCCTTCAAACAAGGGATAATATACGACTACTTTGAAAACCCATAAGTACGTAAATGCCCCCCCCCCCCCCCCCCAAACGGATAACAAACGGATTTGCAGCTTCTGACGTTGGGGCTCTGGCATTGTGTGACTGCGTAACATATTATGTTAACCATTAATGTAGTTTTAGACTTGTTTTATGTACTGTTTACTATCTAGGCCTATAACCATTGCTGTGTTTAGAATTTAACTTTTGAAACATTTTTGATTGTTTATTTAACTTTTTGTTGTGTGTTAACCGCTTCACCGTTATGGACACACACGGGAGTATGTCGCAACTGTTTCACTTCTAAAACCACAGAAAATGAGTGGATTATCAGATGCTATGATACGGGAGTACGGCAAGTACCTAGGCTCCTGTGCAACTCCCAAACTGGAAAACTCCCTCACAGAGTCATAATTACCAGCCCATAAAGCACAAGTTTAGAAATGCTGATTATGGTATTCAGCTGACTTCAGGTATCACTAAAAATACTTCAGCCCTTGATATATTCAAGTTTCTCTTCGATGATACTCTGACGCGCCTAATAATGGATGAGACCAACGACTTTCAAGTCAAAGTTCTCGAGGATATGCGAGCGAAGGACGTTCTCTCCCCGAAAAGCCGCGTTCATCAATGGAATATTCTCACAATCGATGAACTGTACAGTTTCCTTGCTGTTGTAATCCTCATGGGTAGGCCTATAGATCTCAAACCCACCATTGCATCATACTGGTCAACCAATCCGATGCGCAAAACCCTGTTCTTCAGTGAGTGCACGTCAGTAAATAGGTTCCTGAACATCATCACTTACATGCACTTCACATCAAACGAAGTAGGCCTAAATGGTGATAAGGCAACGCACATCAGGCCAGTAACCGATCACTCGTCTCTCCGATTCAAGGAAGCCCATCGACCAGGCGAGTCAATTGTAATTGACGAGAGCCTCGTGCTTTTCAAGGGACGGTTGGGCTGGAAACAGTACATCCCACACAAAAGCGATCCTGTTTCGGCTTAAGTCTTTTGACTTGTGCGAAGCGGTAACACTGGCTACTTGTATAGTCCGATCCTATACACGGGCAAAGGCAACGACGAAGACAACGAAAACATGGCAGTGTTTGGCCTCTCCGGTACAGTCGTGCTAAAGCTAGCATCTGATCTTCTCAACGCAGGTAGAACACTCTAGGTTGACAATTGGTGTTCCTCTCCTCGATTGTTCACCGAACTGTATTGGCAGGAAACCAACGCCTGTGGGACTGTTCGCCTGAATCGAAAAGAGATGCCAAAATGCTCAAAAAGGGAGAAACGGAGGTGCGGTATTGCAACCGACTTGCAGTCGTAGTTTGGAAAGACAAACGAGCCGTTGCAATGCCGTCAAGTTTCGAGCTACCACAGCTAGTGGAGACTGGGAAAAACGACCGAACAACGGGAGAGCCAATCGTTAAACCCAATGTTGTGCCGACTTACAATAAGTATATGGGTGGGGTTGATCTTGTTGACCAGGTCACTGAAGCGTACCCATCTATGCGCAAATCAATGAAGTGGTACAAAAATTTTTTTTTGCACCAAATGGACATTCGCTTTATAATTCTATGGTTATTTGGCGTTTGTCTTCATCCTGAAAAAACCACATACCACTTGGAAATCCGTGAGAAAGTAGCCTCTGGGAATTTGGAAACTCACCGCACGCCATCGGAGAAGCACACAGGCGATAGAAAGTCGGCCGAAGAAACTCCTCCGAGACTCAAAGGTCGTCACTGTGTGGCAATGATTCCACGTGGCTACAGCTAGCAAACAACATCCCGCGGTGGCCAAAGCATTCAACAACTGTTGGATATCTAATGCGCTTGACGGCACCGAAGACGGCGCTCTGTGGGGGAGTGACGAAGACGACGATGTTGATTATGAAAATGTCAACCTCGTCTTCGAATGAGTCATCATCTTATCAGTCGGACTTAGATTCTGCAGTACTGGACACAGATTCCGATAAGCGTCGTCTTCTTAGAGATTAGTTTCACGTTTCACTTCAGCAATAAATAATATGAAGGGAAGTAAACCCTCGACAACGAGACAGTCAAGGTCACGGAGGACCGGAACCGGGCGCGCGTTTATGACTCGTGTTTCTTCACGCTATGGCGTGCCACATATAAGGACCGCGCGACCTACTACACAATAAGGCACCATTGAAGTGCTCTTGAATCCCAGATCGTGATGTCGAGGGGTTACTTACCTTCTCATTAAATACCAAATTGCCTTATTTCATACCTAATCCATAGTGCATGCCTCTATAGCCATTAATCAATTCCTGTTTCCCATGATGTGAAATAGGCTACCTAGTGCATTTATCAAAAGCACAGGCCTAATTAAGAGCGAAGGATACCTCTACGTCAAAAACCGCAGAAAATTTTCAAGTTTTAATTATATCTCAAGATTGAAACACAACATCAAAAATCTGAGACTACATAGCGCTGTGGTTTGGTAAGCCCTACAGACTGAATGATAAATGTATTTAACGTTATCATCAGTATGACTGTGATAAGTAATTCCTTAGTAATTTAAGTAAATCGTTATCACAGTCATACTGATGATAACGTTAAATATATTTATCATTCAGTGTGTAGGGATTACCAAACCACAGCGCTATGTAGTCTCAAATTTTTGATGTTGTGTTTCAAATCCCTTGCTTTACCCCAAAAGAATAGTACTCTTGGACAAATGCACGCCGATTTCCTTGGTCCTCGCATCTACAACCAACTCCCAATAACTATTCGAAGCCTGACTTCTGTTGCAAACTTTAAACATAAATTGCAAACATGGATACAAGAGAAGGGTAGGCAATTCTTTGCCGACCAAATTACAATGAATATTCACACAATATCTTAAACATTACGTCTTGATATCAGCTCTAAGTACACTAGATATGTACTTATATAATAGCAATCAATATATTTATATAGGTAACTCACAAGATATGGGAATAAACTTCTCATATTGTCCTAGTTTTATGAATAATACACATACTTATTTTCATAAAATTACTTTTTTATATGTTAAGCTCGACCATCCTACATCATACTTTACAATTTTCCATTTCCTTAACATTTTGTCATCTTTAAAATATCTATCTTAAATAGAAGACTGACGTTTCACTATAGTTTTATATATCATATTCACTTTATATTCATTTTATATTCATTTTATATCCGTTCATCTGTTTATTATCTATAAACTAATTTCCATACTTCTACTTTCTGAAAAACCATCTTTCTTTTATTAAGAAACTAATTTAAACCAAAGTCAGCCCGCACTCAAGAATTATTTCTTAAGCGGGCTTTCTCACTGACAACCAATGAAAATACGTGTTACATTGTATGTAATTATATGTATTGTATTACATGTGTATGTACTTTTCTATGTGTGAGAATAAAATGGAATTAAAATTGAAATTGAATTGAATCTTGAGATATAGTTAAAAAATGAAAATTTTCTGCGGTTTTTGACGTAGAGGTATCCTTCCCTCTTAACATTTCTGTGTATTTTAATTCGATTTTTAATTTTGAGCTATTTATCTATCTACACTAACATAAAACAGGTGCAACTTAGCCTATACGTGCAGGCAAACCAGCTTTTCCATTTTAGACATCTAAAAACAGGGGTGCGACTTATATTCGAGTAAATACGGTAACTTGCTCACCAGCTACCTGTGCAGGGATTCTACTTCTAGTCAGTCTACGTTTTCCCTTCGAAGCCAGTCAGCCTGCTCCTCTAACAGAAGTCCAGATATGCCTACTGTTAATCTTATCCAGCCTATTGTGACTCAGCTATTCAATAAGAGCAAATCATTTCATGCCCATCATCCCAGAGCTATAGCTACAACACAACTGCTAGCAAAAAAGATTGCACTGGATAACCAGCCATTTTCAACAGTTGAAGATAAAGGATTCCAGCATGTCATCAACTTCCTAGAACCTTGATATAAAATACCTGGACGCAAATTTTTTCATCTGTAGCCATACCACAACTGTATGAAACGACAAAAAATACAGTTCGTGGAATATTGCTTAATGCTGAACCAAAGTCTTTAAGCATTACTACAGACATGTGGTCGTCGACAGCAAATGACGACTACTTAAGCCTAACAGCTCGTTTTATAACGCCAGACTGTGAGCTAAAACATATGTCTCTGGATGTTATACCGTTCAATGCTGGGACTCATACAGGAGATAACATCAGTCAATTCCTTCATGACACTTTAGCAGAATGGGATCTAACTGAAACAGTGAATGTCATTGTTCAAGATAATCCTAGAAATTTTGTTCCCGCAATGGAGAAAGGCAAGTTCCAACACATTCCGTGCCTTGCACATTCACTCCAACTAATAATAAAAGACGGCATATTCAACAACAAAAAAATCGATGATTTGTTAAAAACATGCAGGGGTTTAGTTGCGCACTACAAACACTCTGTACAGTCTTCTAAAATCTAGAAAAAGGCTCAAAAAATTCTAGGAGTAGCCCAGCACAAGCGTATCCCAGATGAGCCTACCCGCTGGAACAGCACACTGGACATGGTCACCAGACTATTAGAACAACGTAGAGCAATCACGTATTCCTCCAAGGATTGAACGTTCCAGTGGAACTCACCGGTAACCAGTGGTCATGCTTGCAACAGATTGTGAACATGCTACAAATCTTTAATGTAGCTACCAAGCCTGTGAGTTTACAGACGACAAGTGTTTCTGAAGTGATCCCAATTATAAATGGGATACGTCAAAGCCTTAAAAATAAAGCGGCATGTATGATGGGATCAAATATGACATGTTGGCGTCTCTGAATCTACGTTATGGTTCATGCGTACAGAACGAACTGTATGCCTATGCCATCAGTACGGTTCTAAACCCAAAGTTTATAAAAGACATTTTCCTCAATAAAAACTTAGCCGATGAGGGAAGTGATGCCATTGAAAGAATGTTGCTAGGAAATGTGCGGCGAGAAGATGAAGAAACGATGCCCAAGGATGGACCGCAAGAGAACGAGAAAGCACGACATTCAGACGCTTTGTGGACATTGTTTCAAGAGGTGATGGAAGCAAACAAGATAGAAGAGCCACAAAGTGCAGCAAGTGAAATTGTTGCGTACTTACAGGAACCCCGCTTAAACTCGTTCAATGACATTCTAGAATACTGGAAAGAATCGCGATACCATAACCTCAAAAAAATTGCTCGCAATTATTTGGCTATCCCCTCTGCTACTGTTAGCTTGGAGCGCTTATTCACCAATTCAGGACTAATTTACGACATAAAACGTAGTCGCTTAGACCCTGAGAAGGTCCAAATGCTGGTTTTTCTCAACGAAAACTTGCAAGATAGACTGAAAAAAAAAACTAGGGGTGTGCGAGTACTCGAATTTACGAGCTTTTTCGAGCTTTTTCTTAAGCTCGAAACCGAGCCGAGCTTCATTTTCGGCTCGATATTTTCGAGCCGAGCTGTCTAGGCCAATGTCTGGGCCTAAAACTGTCAGTCGTCGCGCGGTTTTAATTATATACTTCTATAAATGCAGACTGAAGAATCCAAAAGGCAGAAACGAATATTTAGGTGTCTGCAAGTACGATGAAGTTAGAAAAATGTCGAGGTTTTAGGCCCAGCATAGACATACCCAAGAGAACGTATAGCCTAGGCCTATACTTTTCTGGGTACCCGGCCTAGGCCTAGGCCTAGCTGGGCTTTCCCTATCTCGTGAGAATAAAATGTTACAT
Organism: Isoperla grammatica; assembly: GCA_945910005.1. NCBI lineage: Eukaryota > Metazoa > Arthropoda > Insecta > Plecoptera > Perlodidae > Isoperla > Isoperla grammatica. Next base: position 12,201,499 of record OX246749.1, read on the forward strand.
CTATAGATGCAGCACGACTTTTTGTTATTCTGCGAGTAGAAAAACGGATGCTTTCTGTTTTTCACAGTAAACAATAAACATTTTTGCTCTAATTTTCACGAAAGTTCTAGCCAAACTTTGTTCCGCTTTGTTGGAGACAAGCATCATTGAGCAATGGTATTGGTAAGGGGACTGCAACCGTCCACAAAGTCCACACAAACCGTCCGAGTACAAAGTAACCCCAACTGTATTATAACGTTATTTATATCCTATTGAGATATAGAATTTCGATCTGTTTGTAGCTTCAGTTACAATAAAATCAATATTTCACACGAAATTTAGTTAACTTTAGTATGTCCTAATATTCTACTGAAATAAAAATGCATTTTAAAAAACAAGTCGAAAAGTTGAAAAGTTGTTAGCTGTTACTGTATATGCATACAGCTCCCTAATATTACAACTACCGTGCGATCTATGGTCGGAACTGTGAACTAAATGGCCATCGCAAGCGCAACCCAAGATCGATAAAACAGTTCAACTAAACTGTTTTACCAACGTACCGCGCGACCTATCGGTAGACAGAGAAACCAACCATAACTAGGAACCCCCGGTTATTTTGGACCGTGCAGTATCTAGTACCTATGAACTACGGTAGCTACATTTTGTGTGGTGACAAGCACTTTATAAAGAGGGAAAATATTTTTGTGATTATGGACGTGCAAGACGAGATTATTGATGATCCAGAACCAATAGCTGGCCAAGTGTATTGAATCAAGAAGGTAGGCCTAGGACTAATTCTAGTACTTCATCAATTTTGAATTTTATTAATTTTTATTAATTAATTAATTTTAATTAATTTAATTTAATTAAAGGTTTTTCAGACCCGATACGTGTGGGCAAAAAGAAGGTAACAGGCACAGATACAACAAGGGACCCAAGGCCCGCTCGTAAAACAAAGAGGCGTAACAAGACAATGCTAATAGGCACACTTAATATAATGACCCTTAATGCCAAGACAGAAGAAATCGTAGATTTAATGAAGGAAAGAAATCTGGCAATATTGGGGCTAAGTGAGACCAAGTGGAAAGGCGAAGGTACTAAAATAGTAACGAGTGATTTTAAACTGGTATGGTCAGGAGGCAGTGTTGGGCGAAATGGTGTTGGTTTCATGATCAGCCCAACGATCACGGACAATGTTGTGGATGTCAAATATGTCAGTGACCGGCTTATATCACTCAAACTACACCTCAAAAATCAAATTTTTAACGTAATACAGTGTTATGCACCACAAGTGGGATTAACAGTAGCAGAGAAAGAGGCATGGCTAGAAGAACTAGAGGAAGCGGTGATCCCCACAGAAGGAACAATAGTAATGGGTGACTTAAATGCTAAGGTAGGGAGAGACAGGAATAGCTATGAAAATGTATTGGGTCCGTATGGCTTTGGGGATAGAAATAAAGAAGGCGAAAGCGTCCTCAACTTGTGTGCCAGAAACAATCTCAAGGTGGCCAACAGCTGGTTTCAAAAGAGAGTTAGCCACCAAATTACACGATACGCATGGGATGGAGTCGGAAGATCAGTAATTGATTATTTCCTATTGGATAAAAAACTGATGAGCAACGTAACTGATATCAGTGCACACCCTAAAATAGCCCTGGACAGTGACCACAGGTTGCTAGTAGCAACATTCAGCATAACAGTATTCAATACTTGTGCAACACAAGAATCTTTAACAAGACTGAAAGTGTGGAAACTACAGCAGGAAACCGAGAGAGAAGAGTTTCAACGTCAAATAACTTTGAAGGTACCCACAAGTGACCTACGAGGAGTTGAGGAGGAGTGGGCAGACTTCAAAAAAGCGTTAATCGAAAGTACCGAAAGTATCTGTGGCAGATCTGGGAGAAGAAAGAAAACAAAGGAAACACCGTGGTGGAACGAAGAAGTGAAAGAGGCAGTGAGAAGGAAACGGGAAGCGTGGTTGCTGAAGGAGAAGTGCAAGACCAAAGACACCATGGAAAACTACCATAAACAAAAATACAATGTAAAGAAAAAAGTGGAAGAGGAGAAAAATAAAGCAATGGTAGTTTTTGGCAACAAATTACAGCAGGATTACGAGGGAAACAAGAAAATGTTGTACGGATTAATTAAGGAGAAACGAAGCAAGCGGGAGGAGCAAAAGTTTATGCTTGACGAGCGAGGAAGCAGCAAGTTAATAACTGATCCTCAAAAGATTAAAGAGATGTGGCAGGCATATTTCATTGATCTACTGAATCCAAACACGTGCAGCAATAATACCCTTGTGGAGGTTGAGCGGCAAGTATGCCCTCTTGAAGAAGCATATAGCGCAAAAACTGCACAAGACAACAAACCTGCAATACTAAGGCGAGAGGTCGAAGACGCTATTAAAGGAATGAAGAATGGCAAGGCTCCTGGGTTTGACGAAATTACAGCGGAGATGATTAAAGCAGCAGGAGCTATTGGGGTAAACTGGGTGTGGAGACTTGTGTGTACAATATGGAACAACAAGGAGATACCTACAGACTGGACAAAGAGTATAATTGTACCATTTTTCAAGAAAGGAAACCGTAAGTGCTGTAGAAACTACCGAGGCATATCATTGATGAGTCAGGTAGCTAAATTATATGAAAGAATACTTGAAAGAAGACTACGCATACAAATTGATGGGAAATTACGAGAAGAACAATATGGGTGCAGGCCAGGCAGATCCACTACAGACCTAATTTTTACTATCAGACAACTAATGGAGAACCAATGGGAGAAAGGTGGGGAAATGTTAATGCTGTTTCTTGACCTAGAAAAGGCCTTCGATAAGCTGCCGAGGGAAAAAGTGTGGGAATCACTACGTAAGAAAGATGTAGAAAACGACCTCGTAGAACGCATACAATCTACATACAAAAAAGGCACCAGTTGTGTGCGGACAGCATTTGGGAACACGGAATGGTTTGAAATCAACAATGGTCTAAGACAAGGAAGTGTACTCTCACCAACACTGTTCATCATAGTAATTGACGAAATACTACGGGTTGTCAAACCGGAAGAAGATAAAGGACCAAGAACAATGATATATGTAGATGATATAGTCATATGTGGCAAGATACTAGAACAAGTACAAGAAGAACTGGATAAGTGGAGCAAGGCAACAGAAACATTTTGTATGCGAATCAGCCAAGAGAAGAGCGAACTGGTAACCATGACAAAGAGACGCATACCCGGAGATGGCAAACTTTTACTGAGGGACAAGGAGTTGACCACAAAAGAATCTTTTAATTATCTAGGAAGTATGATATCTAAAATTGCAACAATAGATGCAGAAGTTTTAAGAAGAACCACATTGGCAGAAAGCTTCTACCAGTCTGTCAGGAAGCTACTTTGGAAAGATGAAATCCCAAGACAATGCAAACTTCTTATATACAAACTATACTTTCTACCAATACTGACATATGCCACAGTTACATGGACCATGGGATTCAAAGCGGAAAATCGAATAGTGGCAGCAGAAATGAAGTTCTTGAGAAGCACACTGGGTGTGACAAAGCATGACAGGATTAGAAGTAGTGTGATCAGAGAAAGATTAGGTGTTGAAAGCGTGAAGGTAAGATTGGAGAGAGAACGTCTTCGTTGGTTTGGACATATGAAAAGGATGGACCTGACTAGGATACCAAGAAGAGAGTTTGAACAACAACAAGAAGAAGGGCATAAGAAGAAAGTAGGCAGACCAAGAGACAAGTGGATAAATCAGATCAAAGACAGTGTGGAGAACAGAGGAAGATCATGGAACGAAGTTGAAGCAGAAAGACTATGGGAAAACCGTGCGAGATGGAGGGAACTACTAAACAGCCCTCTGGTAACGGAAGAAGTGATCGAGGAAGAGGTTGAGGAGGTGGTTGTGTCAGGCCTGGCTAGCCGGCAACGAAGACATTAGCCCAAGACATGGAGTACTCTGCTACTCCCCCCTACCCGATAAATTAATGTTGGAAACGGGGTCAAGATATATATATATTAATTACTCTACACCTAGGCCTAGAGAGGTCCTGGATCAACCCATACAAAGTAGGCCTACTGGCCAGGATGGTCAAGAAAAGGCTCCAATTTGGCATTACTTTTTTAAGTCTCCTGATGGTGGAGCAATTTGTAAAACTTGTTCTAAAAATTTGAAAACAAAAACAGGAGCCACAACTAGTCTACACAGACATTTAAAACAGCACCCACAGTCTTTTTCAAAATTCGAAAAATACCAGGCAGCAGTGACACAATCAAAAGAAATTAAACAGGCTGCAGTGAATGTAAAACGTCAAGGATAAATTGACGAATGCTTTAAAAATCAACAGAAGTGGACTGCAGACCATCCTAAAGCACTTGCTATTACAGGTGGCATTGCACAATGGATTTCAGCGAACATGCATGCTTACGCAATAGTTGAAGAACCCAAATTTAAAGAAATGTTCAACATAGCAGAGCCACATTACCAAGTCCCAAGCCGAACTACATTTTCCAGAAACATTATCCCTAAGCTCTACAGCAATGTCAAACAGAACCTACATAAACAAATATCCAGTGCTATTACCAGTGGCAATTTGCATTCATTGTCTTTGACAACTGATATGTGGTCATCCAAGGCAAATCAGTCATACTTAGCATTGACATGTCACTACACTGATTGCGATAGCTTTGATATAATTAACTGCTGTTTGGGTAGTGTGTATTTTCCAGAAAACCACACAGGCCTTGAAATCACAAAGAAAATTTCATCTGTGTTAGCTGACTGGAACATAATATATAATGATGATGCGACGTTACCTATTTACATGGTTAGTGACAATGCAAGAAATATGGTTCTAGGTATAAGCTACACAAGCTGGAACCATATTTCTTGTTTTGCCCATACACTGCAACCAACCATATCAGACGCCATCAAAAAGACCGAGGGGCTTGAAAAAACACTTACTAAGGCAAGGGCATTGGTGGGTCATTTCAAGCGCAGCCCACAGGCCACTAAAAAACTTCACACTATGCACAAAATGCTGGGTTAACCACCAAATGAACTAGTTCAAGACTGCCCAATGATTGATTGATTGATTGATTAATGGGGCTTAACGTCTCATATTTATGCAACGATGGCTAATCGAGACGATGAGCGGGTGATAATGAAGATGAGAAAGATGATAATGAAGAATAAAGCCATATCCGAATCAGATCCATTGTACGTCGCGTGAGTCGTCATACGGGAGTCCAGCAAGGGAGGGCAGGGCCAAGTGGGAGGAGAAATATTCAATGGGACAGTAGGGGGAAAGGGGATTGGGGTGTGGACTGCACTTCGTCTGACTTCTCCTCCTCGACCTGTCCGGCTTGGGTGGCCCTACCAGAAGCATACGCTTCCGCCGGCATAGCTCCAGGAATCATCAAAGCGCACAAACCTGCCCACCACGATAAGGTAGCAGTCCCTGGGCAGGTCAAGACTGCCCAACAAGGTGGAACAGTCAGTTTCACATGCTCCAAAGACTGCTGTTGCACAAAGGGTCCATTTCTGCTGCGTCTGCTGACGATGTCAAAGTGAAATCTTTGTCAGCGCAACAATGGAACTTGTCAGCAGTATATGTCGAATTGTTACAGCCTTTTGAAGAAGCAACGAGAACAGTTTCAAGTGAAACTTTACCGACGTTCTCAGCTGAGATACCAATTCTGCATGGTTTGGTTTCATTTCTAACTGAACACATACTGTAAATGGAAACCTACCATGCACACCATTTGCAAGAGCATTGTCACAATCTCTGAGATCTCGCTTTCCTTGCTTTCTAAGAGTAGAAAATAATCCACAACTAATTGCAATGGTGGTTGATCCTCGCTACAAATGTGTAATAGTGCCCGACCATGATAAACCTAGAGTCTTTGCTCTTGTAGCTGCAGAAATCAAAAAATCATTTCAGAGACCTGATGGGCCTACTGATATGCCTGAAGAACCAGTTAGTCAAGGTAAGAAAATATGCCTAGGTTTAAACATATATTCAGTTGATTTCTGTGTAGTGTGTAATACAATTTATATGTATTATGTTTACGTTGATGGTTAACATTAAACTGTTCTATTTAGAGCTTAGGCCTACTTTAAATTTAGTCCATGGCTTAGTCTAGGCAACAATGTAAAAGTAAAATGTTCTTTTTTCATGTACAAATAGTAAGGACAGGATCCCTGTGGGCAGCATTTTCAATTATCACCAAAGCAAATTCCAATCCCAATTCAATAGAAGATCAGATCCAAAGTCAACTGGAAGTATTTCTCAATCAGCCTACAATTAGCCACGAAGAAAATCCCTGCAAATGGTGGAAGAACCACATTGCTGAGTTTCCATTGTTGGAGAAAACTGTCAGAAAATATTTGAGCATTCCAGCCAGCGAAGTGGCCAGTGAGCGTGTATTTTCTTCAGCAGGAAATGTGGTTACTGAACGAAGAAAGGGTTTAACTCATGAGCATGTTGAGGAACTGGTTTTTTTACATCAAAACTTGGCTCACTACAGAGGGGCCAACCAGTGACAATCTCAACGAGTAACCACACCTCAAATCATACTTGATCTTCAATTAAACTATATATAATTATAATATTATAATAAGTTAATAACAACTTAACAAGATATTAAATAGTTTATGTTAACCTTTGCCTTCCGAAAGATTTTTTTAGTGTTTTCTTTAACCCCTTTCAATCCAAATTTTCACAAATCTGTATTAGGGTTACATTTACATATGTTATAAAAAAAGATGTACTTGATCTTAGATGTACCGAAATTTCGGTATCTCTACACTTCGGTATCTCTACACTTCGAAATCTCTACACTTCCTATCGCATTGCATCAACTGAAATAAAATGCAGCCGTAAATTAACAATTAAGGCTATTTCAAAAGCTCGGCTCGGCTCGAAAATCAAGCTTTTTTTCTCATACTCGGCTCGGCTCGGCTCGACTTAAAAATCATAGGCTCGCACACCCCTAAAAAAAAACTAATCTAAACAAGTGAAAAGTGATAGTAGGAAGAAAGTTTAATGAAGTACATTTTATTAAGGTTCCTTATTACTTTCTTATACTTTTGTAAGTTGTGTGGGGGTGGTGTACGTATGTACCGATTTCTGACAGCATTCTTATCGATGTGTCTAAAGTAAGATAATCATTCTTTATAGTTTTTAGACTGATAATATTCTTTTTGATATGCCTAAAGTAAAATGATAATTCTTTTTAGTTTTGAGACTTTTGTAAATTGCTTTTAAAACTATTGACTCCATGCATTTCCTGGTTTTCCCATTTAGAGATTTAATTGTTTATGAAACTGTGTGTGTGGTAAATGTTTGCTAAAATATTTTTACTGAAATCTCTGTTTAAAAGAAATTGCACTACGTATTTCATATTTGTCATACGTGGACTGTCTAAGTATAGGCCTAAGCCTCAATAAAATAAAATGTGAAAATGATAACATTTTAATTTTTTTTTCACTTTTATTCTTGGTTGTGTGTTTGCTGTAGTTTGTAGGAAGTAGGCCAAGTCAAATAGGCCCTACTATATAAATAAAGTGGTATCGGTATTGTTTAGAAAAAAAATGGTATCGGTATCGGCAAACTATAGTATCGGTCCACCTCTATCTTAAACTAATAGTAGTATTATCATAAATATTTACCCACTTGTAGAGCGATGTCATATCTACGCATGGTATTTAGTACATTTGTCACCAACCTATTCAAAAACACTGAACCCATTTTTAAACAGATTCTCCGTATTATTTCGCCAAACATTTTCGACGAAAGTAATTTATTTGCATAATTCTAACGTGAGTTTATTATTTTTGAGCAGGCTTGTCGCAAATGTACTTAATGCCGTGCATAGATATGACATCCCTCAGCAAGTAGGTACATTTTTATAAAAATCCCATTATTTGTTTAAGAGAAATTAGTCGACTAAAAACGTCAAAACTACTTCCGAACGCTTTCAAGAGAACGTGTTCACTCACCGTCGGTGGGAGCGTCCCGCAGGTCAATGTCGAACGCTCTGTACTTGCGGCGCTTGGACGCGGGCGGGCTGTCGTTCTCCTTCTCAGCGGGCGGAGGGGGGGGCGGGGGCAGGTTCCCCTCCTCGCCCCCCTCCACCTCGGGCGCGATGGGCAGGAACTGGAGGCCCTCGCTGTCGCCCTCCTCGTCCGACGAGCAGAACGCGGCCACCGGCTCTATGGTCGACACGTCCACCTGCGGCAAGTAGTAGCTTTTATTAGTAGTACATTTCATTACATAGCTGGAACAATATTGACCCATCCAATCAGAGAGATTTACGTGATAAGGGTATTTGGAAATTTGGCTCCCATGTCAGTAAGACAAGTTGTTAGTACAATGTAGCTTACGACTAAGAATAGAACAATATAATAAATATAACAATAGTATATCATTCCCAGGTCAGTTAGACTTGATGATAGTCAACGTCTACGATATCGGGTGTATTCGCGTAATGATGCGCACGGCGGCCATACTGGAGGCCACAATGGCGTCACGTGATTGGTAGTTCATTGTTATAGTTCTTCCAGTATGAGAAGACGGGTTGTTGCCGACATCGGCCTGAGCGGTAGGTTGTAAACTTAAAAGCCACCCTAACTGACCACTTGCGACCGCTTCCTGCGTTGCCAAGATGTGAATTTGGCGAAGAATGCGCATCTCTCTCTATCTGACTCTCTCCGTAATATCTCTGTAGCCCTAAATAGGAAGCAATAATATCTTGTGAATAATACTTGAATGCTTGAATAATGCGTTGTGAATGAAAATAATTTACGATGTTACCAGTGAAAAGAACCCTTCGAACTTGCACTGACAACCTTGCAGCCAATTATTGTGCCCAGGCAGCTATTAGGCGGTAGGCGGTATTGGGAGTACAATAAGATTATCTGCATTGAAAATGTGAACAAACAAGGTCCATTGTCCCTTTGAGGGAAACGAAACACATCAAATGTTACTGGATACACTATACAATAGCTTCGTTTCTTTGTCCTGCACTCTCTGCATGTATGCAACGAGTGTAGCACTCTCGCGTTTCTTTGTCCCAATGCAGCTACACCGCTAGTTGTTTCTTTGTCCTGCACTCTCTGCACGTGTGCAAGGAGTGTAGCACTCTTGCGTTTCTTTGTCCCAATGCAGCTACACCGCTAGTCGTTTCTTTGTCCTGCACTCTCTGCATGTGTGCAAGGAGTGTAGCACTCTCGCGTTTCTTTGTCCCAATGCAGCTACACCGCTAGTTGTTTCTTTGTCCTGCACTCTCTGCATGTATGCAACGAGTGTAGCACTCTCGCGTTTCTTTGTCCCAATGCAGCTACACCGCTAGTCGTTTCTTTGTCCGGTGTAGCTGCATCGATGCAGGATATGCAGCACCAGCTCCCGAGCAGATGGAGCATTGAAATGCAAGGAAGTTACCGCCAAGTTTAAATATTGTCACAAAATTACGATGAAAGAAGCTTTCACTGTTGATTTGTTATTATAAAAAAGACATTAAATGTGATTTAGAATGGTTCTCAACAATGTACACTACATGTACTACTACATGTTTTTGTTTTTTAAAACTCGTATAAATCTGAAAGTGTTGCACTGCTTGCAAAAATGTGTTTCTTTGTATCTACGCAGTGTAGCTCGCACAGCCTGCATTGTCGCGTAGTTCCTGTCCAGACCGCCAACTTACACCACGATTATATGCAGGACAAAGAAACAAACCTAATGTTTCAGCTGGCATTTAGTTGGAGTTCTACTGTTCTCCAACTTTGGTTTACTATTATTACTGAAAAGCCACTTAAATAAATTCTCTTATTTCCACCACTCTTTTAGTCGTTTACAACGGCACTCGTAATCGTTTCCGGCCTGGGCTTTGATTAGCTTACTCGGTACGGGCTCGGGCCTGGCTTCTATATTTAGACCTCAACGTCACATACCTCAAGGTCGTCCTCCTGCTTCTCGGGCCCGAGCTGGACAGACTTGTCATCGTCCGAGAGGTCGAACTCGGACTCTCTCTCCTCGTACTCGACGTTCTCGTCGAGCTCCTTGAAGTCGGGGGCGAACGCCGACCAGTTCTCCACCTGGTTCTGAGCCCAGACGGAGACGACGCCGCTCGATATCGACGCTATGATCGGCCTCACGGGATGCCACACCACGTCCAGGAGAAGCTCGCCCTACGTCGGTGCACACACAAAGAAATAGATATCGACGCTATGATCGGCCTCACGGGATGCCACACCACGTCCAGGAGAAGCTCGCCCTACGTTGGTGCACACACAAAGAAATAGATATCGACGCTATGATCGGCCTCACGGGATGCCACACCACGTCCAGGAGAAGCTCGCCCTACGTTGGTGCACACACAAAGAAATAGATATCGACGCTATGATCGGCCTCACGGGATGCCACACCACGTCCAGGAGAAGCTCGCCCTACGTTGGTGCACACACAAAGAAATAGATATCGACGCTATGATCGGCCTCACGGGATGCCACACCACGTCCAGGAGAAGCTCGCCCTACGTTGGTGCACACACAAAGAAATAGATATCGACGCTATGATCGGCCTCACGGGATGCCACACCACGTCCAGGAGAAGCTCGCCCTACGTTGGTGCACACACAAAGAAATAGATATCGACGCTATGATCGGCCTCACGGGATGCCACACCACGTCCAGGAGAAGCTCGCCCTACGTTGGTGCACACACAAAGAAATAGATATCGACGCTATGATCGGCCTCACGGGATGCCACACCACGTCCAGGAGAAGCTCGCCCTACGTTGGTGCACACACAAAGAAATAGATATCGACGCTATGATCGGCCTCACGGGATGCCACACCACGTCCAGGAGAAGCTCGCCCTACGTTGGTGCACACACAAAGAAATAGATATCGACGCTATGATCGGCCTCACGGGATGCCACACCACGTCCAGGAGAAGCTCGCCCTACGTTGGTGCACACACAAAGAAATAGATATCGACGCTATGATCGGCCTCACGGGAGGCCACACCACGTCCAGGAGAAGCTCGCCCTACGTTGGTGCACACACAAAGAAATAGATATCGACGCTATGATCGGCCTCACGGGATGCCACACCACGTCCAGGAGAAGCTCGCCCTACGTTGGTGCACACACAAAGAAATAAATCAGGGTGCACGATTTTTTTTTATATTGATTAAAATTTTTTTGGATTTGTCAGGTTTTTTTCCCCCCCAAGATATAAATCAGATTTTAATTTATTTAAATCAACGATAAGACATGTTCTTCAGGAAAGGGAGAATCGCTCTCCACCTACACTACCTTATCGTGGTGGACGGGTTTGCGTGCTTTGTTGATCATGATCGAGCTATGCCGGTGGAAGCATATGCTTCTGGTAAGTGGGGCCACCCTAGCGGGCCGGACAGGTAGAGGGGGAGAAGCTACGGTTTGTCTCTATCCAAGATACACGCCGGTAAAGAGGACTCCTCAAAGGGAGGCTTATTTCCCGCTCACTGTGCAAGGTTGTAAACGTCAAGCTTGTCACCAAGAAGGATGCACAGTTCAAAAAAAGTGACCACCAATGATTTCTATTCAAATAACAAAAACCACCCGCTTGGGAATAGCGAAGACGGGGGCTCAGGATTCGGTTCTTTTTCAAAGGATCGGTCACAATTATCTCTTGCTCTAGAAAAATGAACATCACTAAATGAAACTGCTATTTTACTACTTTTCTTACAAATCCATTATGAGAATGCCTAATCCCGAATATTTATGGTCGAAGGTCCACATGGTTTGGAGCTGTCTTTACTATGTTAGAAGATAAGTGGATAGCCAAATAAAGGAGATGACTGACAGCATTAGTCTCCAACAATAAGAAACAGTTCCTTTTAGATCGCATTTTGCCGGCGTGCATCTTGAATTGGGATAGAGACTAGACGAAATGCAGTCCACGTCATCCATTTTCCTCCCCACCCTCCTACTTGTCCCTTTCCTCCTCCAAACCTCATTCTTCGTATTTCGCCCACTCATCGCCCCCCCTTCCCATGTTCCACTAGTGCCCTTAAGCTAAAAACTAGGGTTGCCGTTCGATGTGAAAATCGGCATCAATAATCGGCGGAACGGAATCGATAATCATATCAAAATATATCGGTATTGTAGACCTCAATCGATTATCAAATCAAATGCCAAAATAATGAAATCAAACTAAAACAATCCCAAAAACCAATAAAAAGGAGTATTTAATGATAGAAATGTGTTAAAATCACGGACTATTAATCCACGCACTTTTTATTATAAGGTAGGCCTAATGCAATTGCTTGGTTGGTCGTTGGGGTGCCACTTTTTTCACGTACTGATTGTACGCAGACGTGCCTTGCGAGGGTTTAGTCAGGTAAAAACACATTCCGTAAGGGGGCGAGAGAGATAGCGCTATCCCAGCTGCCATTATATAGGACACCTATCGCTCTACGCCCCCCCCCCCCCCCCCCCCCCCCCCCCCCCACCTCCAACAGCACAATAATGGCATCAACAATACAGACCGGCTCACAACTTTACAAGAGGAGACTACGACTCACGGCGTGTGCGTGACAAACTGGCTCACGTTTCACTGTCACTGCCGTGGAATGCGTTGCGCACGCGTGGATGAATAGTTGTTCGTAACCCCTAGAGAGCCCCCCGGTCGGTGAAGTAGTATTTACTATTTTACCGACCTAGCGAGCGCGCTTCTATCGTCAGCTCCGCGCACCGCTACGAACCGCCCAATCACGATTTTTTAACAGCAGCGCGGCAGTTTTAAACTTCGATGATACTATTCAAATCGATAATCAAATCATATCATATCATAATACTTGAATCGATTATCATATCATATGACTTGAATCGATTATCGATCGATATTTCGATTAACAACGGCAACCCTACTAAAAACCAATAATTTTTAAAAAATATATAAGAAGTGTAATAAATCAATATTTTGCAAATTTAATTTTACTGTACCACCACTAACCTATAGTTGGATATATACACTTACAGTGGGACATCTAGCTTTGTCGGTTTTTGCAAATGTCTTTCTTTGATTTGTGGCCGGTTAATGGACAAACATTCTCTCATTTCCTCTTCAACTTACAGAAATCTTTTTTTTGTCTCTTTGATTTAATGTTCGTTAATGCTGGAACGCCTCACTCGCACAGATACGACGGTGATAACTGGTGTATAGATTTGATCATGTTTTATGAAATGTTTCTGAACTGTTATTTGGGGTTGAGGGTGAGGTGTTAATCTGCAGTAGCCTACAAAGTGTTGCATCGTCGATGTAATATATATGCTTCAGGGAAAACTCAATCGTGGTCAGACTATAACTGTATCTTTTCGTTTGTACTGATATAATATTTAAAATTGTTTTTTTCTTATTTTCAAAATATTCAGAAACAAGATATTTTCAATTTCAACGAAAATTTTACAGCACCCCGGTTGGGAACCACTGGCTTAGGTGATACAATGTCTTCCGAATCAGGTACATCTATACCGCGGGTGTCGTCATAAGGGGAGTCCAGCAAGGGAGGGCAGGGCCAAGTGGGAGGAGCAATCTCCAGTCGGCCTGGGTCTCTTTTAGTCGCCTCTTACGACTAGCAGAGTCGCTCTGGGCCTACCTTGGTGCCGTGCAGGATCTTGACCAGGTTGCCGACGCTCTTCTCCCACACGTACAGGGCGTGCTGACGTGCCGACCCGGCGCAGATGTACTCGCCGTCGCCGGAGAAGCAGCACTTCTTCCACATCGTCTTGTTGACGAGGTCCTGCAGCTTCTGCAGCGGCTCAGGCTCTCCGTCGGCCCCACACGTCAGCACCTCGGCGCTGTCGTAGACACGGATCACTCGGTCTGCCGTGTTGACCAGGAGACAGCTGGGGGACACACATGGGACACATGAGACACACGTCAGCGCTGTTTAGACGCGCATCACTCGGTCTGCCGTGTTGACCAGGAGACAGCTGGGGGACACATGAGACACACGTCAGCGCTGTCTAGACGCGCACCACTCGGTCTGCCGTGTTGACCAGGAGACAGCTGGGGGACACACATGGGACACATGAGACACACGTCAGCGCTGTCTAGACGCGCATCACTCGGTCTGCCGTGTTGACCAGGAGACAGCTGGGGGACACACATGGGACACATGAGACACACGTCAGCGCTGTCTAGACGCGCATCACTCGGTCTGCCGTGTTGACCAGGAGACAGCTGGGGGACACACATGGGACACATGAGACACACGTCAGCGTTGTCTAGACGCGCATCACTCGGTCTGCCGTGTTAACCAGGAGACAGCTGGGGGACACACATGGGACACATGAGACACACGTCAGCGCTGTCTAGACGCGCATCACTCGGTCTGCCGTGTTGACCAGGAGACAGCTGGGGGACACACATGGGACACATGAGACACACGTCAGCGTTGTCTAGACGCGCATCATTCGGTCTGCCGTGTTGACCAGGAGACAGCTGGGGGACACACATGGGACACATGAGACACACGTCAGCGCTGTCTAGACGCGCATCACTCGGTCTGCCGTGTTGACCAGGAGACAGCTGGGGGACACACATGGGACACATGAGACACAGACATGTCAGCACTTTGGGGCTGTCATAAGACGCTCAACTGCTCTTCATCTCTCACTCATAAAACAGTATTAGGGATGCGGTATGATAAGTCATATCGATAATCGTAGTTTTAAAAAAAGTAATCGCGATAATATCCTGAGCACTTATTATCACCACGATATACTGTACAGTAAAACTTCTTTATGACAAACTCTTGGGGGTCAGATTATGATATTGTTATAAGGAATATTATAAATACCTTTACATGCATAAGAACATTTTTGGACCTCAAAAACAGTTTGTTAGATAGATAACTTTGTTATAAAGATGTTTGTTATAAAGAAGTTTCACTGTAATATTTTATGTCATACAACCGTCGTCATATATATCGTGACAAAAAAAAAAACTGCACAGATATGTTGCACATTATAAAGCATTTTAGAACCGAAAAGATAACTGATGTGTCTGTCTTTCCTGATACATCGTAAAATTGCTTAAAAGACTGCCTTATCTGTTATCGTTATCATGCGAGCCAGGTAGGCAGAGTTCGCTGCATGTTCATCTTTGAATCCCATCTCTTTTAAAGATCTACATTCTTTTTAACATGTGTCTTTTCTCCAACTCTCTCTCTCGCGTAGTCGTGCAAGCGCACACAAGAGTGAGAACAAGTGTCAGGAGAAACTAGAGGTTTGCCAAGTCATAACAACATAAAAGCAAGACTATCTATTGCTGCACTCAAGCCCCCCCCCCCCCCCCCCCCCCCCCCCGGCGCAATCTATGCTTCCTAATGGGACCTGTTGCTTTGGCAAGTCTGTGATTGCCGCGGATGGCGGAAGGCAGGCTTTGGACCGGCGGTCGGTGGCTAATGTGACGAGTTATGTGGAGGGGTTGTCTGGGGGGGGGGCTGCGAAGAGCCGCTCGTGGCGACGGCTGTTGCAGGTTCTACAATTAGTTTTGTGAACGATAATCGCGCGCAAAGTTCCGCAGGTCTGTCCGTAGGTGTTCGCACTGTCCAATTACCGATTCATATGTTTAATATTTGAAATATAGATCTTTGATTGGTTATGGCTCAATCGTCAATGGTGTTCGGAGCCTACAGGGTTGGTTCGGTCGCTGTCAAAGTCCCCAACTGAAAATCAGTCTTGTTACTGAGTGGGTCAACTATAAATACGAATGTATTTTTTTTTATTTAAAGTACAATGAGTCGATGATAGACAATGTCACTGCCGATAATCACGATATGCAGCGCTAAATAATATCGTGCGATTCTCGCGATACGACACGCATATTGTCATCGTATCGATATAAGATTATCGTCTGCATCCTTAAAGTATTCTGTCCAAGGGGTTTACAAAAGGGTTAAAAATCCATAACGTTTGCCAGAAATCTAGTCCCGGGACCGGGTGGAACAGACTTGGGTCTACTCACTCTCCGCGTCGCGCAAACTCGATGCTCTTGACGGCCGTCGCGCTCGTCGTCCCCTGGGTGACCTTGAACGAGGCCTTGATCTCGAGGTCGTGCGCCGACAGCACGAGAACCTTCCCCTTGGCGTTGCCGGTGTAGACGTGTTCGCCGCGCCGGTCAAACGAGGCCACGATGTTCAGGTCAAACTGGAACAACACGTTTCGTGTTTACACTTGAACGTTTTCCGGTCAACCTCCTCCACCAAAAACGAAAATACAATTTATTGGGGATATCATAGGGTACCTGGGTTACCCGGATCCATTTTTAGGATTCAAATCCAAATCGGGTAGTAATATTTGTAATAAAAAAAAAAAGCAACAATATTTTTTAAGACTACTTTCCTTGAAGCTACAGTGAATTCCTGCTTGTGGGCGTGGCGAGCTGGTCGCTGGGTAGTACGCGCTGTCATTACTGCCAGCGAGTTCTGTGATGCCATATACACACTTCCCCCCCCCCCTTAACGTTCCCACGCGCAGCAGCCGCACAGAGCCCAACCCACACAGCGGTCGACAGCTGACACGGGGAGAGAACGGCCTTCAACCGCGTTGTTTCGTGGGGGGGGGGTTACCAAGATAATATAATTTAGGCTTTCAGGATGTCTGAGACCGGATCCGAATTTTCCTACCCTATGACCTCCCTACAATTTATGTTTATTTACCTAATTAGGAAATTATAGGCTACTAGCAACACCAAAATACAGTTAAATGTAGCAAAATGATGAATCGATGGACAAACACAAGATGTAAACAAATAGAATGTAGGCCTACTGATTTTGGAAAACAAACCTTCAAAAAAAAAAGCGCACACACAACTTTCACAACGTTGTCGCCCATCACCGAAAGCTTTAACTGCGAGCACAGTTACAGTCGCTACACTTGTTTTTCTTGAAAAAGATTGCATTTTTATTACTATTTTGCCTACTGGTTGTTCGTCCATCAGTTCATTTCATTTGCTCCATCGATGTAGTCCGGATGTGACGTCAGTTGCGGGTTCCCTATAGGGATGAGCTAAAGGCTAGTAGGCTACACATGAGGGGAAGAATAAATAAATGAATGAATAAATTCACATTTAGTCTACCCACTTAGTAATGAAACTGATTTTCAGTGGGGGACTTTTAATTTAAAGCGACTGAATAAATGTTTTTGGTAAAAATGGGATAAAATCTCATTTTTACCCTTTCGGGTACATTAATTTCACAATTTTATCTCAAATGAAACTTAAGTTATTAAGAAATCGAATTTCAATTTTCCAAATTTACACACCGAGTAAACAGTGGGTCCGTGGCTTAGTTGAGAACAAGAAAATCAGTCGACTTTTGGCGATCCTGTCATTTCACCAATGATGCACACCCCCACTTCCTGGTTAGCACAAACATATGAGATGAAATCCCTGAATTCATTGTACCAGAAGCCACAACAGATCAACCTTACGCGCACAATTCTCGGAAATCCAATGTCTAGTCAAAAAAGAGGCGTCCATACAACAAACAAACTGTTTCACATGATTACTTTTCGACAGATGGGGGTATTGTTAAAACTTCCGAAAACTTTTAAGACAGCTACAGACAACTACAGCAACCCCCCCCCCCCCTCCCCCAACCACCCACTGCGCACTGGTATAAATAAGTTCACAGTTCGGGCCCAACAATTTCAAGGAAGCAGCCGTCCCACTCGGGCTGTACAAATTACTTACTATACTAGTACTACAAATTACAACTTATTATAAAGACAGTGAAATACCATACGACCTCGAATTTAAGACGACCCCCTATTTTCAAGAATTTAAAACTGGGAAAAATCATGTACATTCATAATCTTAATATATGCGAATATAAGACAAACCCCAGACATTTTAACTATAAAAAAATGGAAATAATTATAGCCTTGAATTCAGGTAAATTTACAGTAGGTACTTTTTTCTAAGTTTTTTTGCCAAAGTTTAAAAAAAAGACAAAAAAAACTAGTAAAATTGCCAAGGTATGGGAACGCAGTTTCTCGTAAGTAGCTACTCACGTCGTCGTCTAGCGGCGCGACGCGGTGCTCCCCGTCGGCGTCCACCAGCACCGCAGCGTGGCGCATCGGACACACGAGGAAGACGCGGTCGTTGCGCGGGTGGTACTGCACCTTGAGTATCGGCGACGGGAAGCGATACTTCTGCTCGCACTCGCCGCTCAGCACGTCCCAGACGCAGACGTTGTTGTCGGTGGACGCGCTCACCAGCTTGCGGCCGTTGCGCGACCAGCTGAGCAAACAGACAGAGTGTTAGGGCTGACGTTTCATGTTTGCGCTCACCAGCTTGCGGCCGTTGCGCGACCAGCTGAGCAAACAGACAGAGTGTTAGGGCTGACGTTTCATGTTTGCGCTCACCAGCTTGCGGCCGTTGCGAGACCAGCTGAGCAAACAGACAGAGTGTTAGGGCTGACGTTTCATGTTTGCGCTCACCAGCTTGCGGCCGTTGCGAGACCAGCTGAGCAAACAGACAGAGTGTTAGGGCTGACGTTTCATGTTTGCGCTCACCAGCTTGCGGCCGTTGCGAGACCAGCTGAGCAAACAGACAGAGTGTTAGGGCTGACGTTTCATGTTTGCGCTCACCAGCTTGCGGCCGTTGCGAGACCAGCTGAGCAAACAGACAGAGTGTTAGGGCTGGCGTTTCATGTTTGCGCTCACCAGCTTGCGGCCGTTGCGAGACCAGCTGAGCAAACAGACAGAGTGTTAGGGCTGGCGTTTCATGTTTGCGCTCACCAGCTTGCGGCCGTTGCGGGACCAGCTGAGCAAACAGACAGAGTGTTAGGGCTGACGTTTCATGTTTGCGCTCACCAGCTTGCGGCCGTTGCGGGACCAGCTGAGCAAACAGACAGAGTGTTAGGGCTGACGTTTCATGTTTGCGCTCACCAGCTTGCGGCCGTTGCGGGACCAGCTGAGCAAACAGACAGAGTGTTAGGGCTGACGTTTCATGTTTGCGCTCACCAGCTTGCGGCCGTTGCGCGACCAGCTGAGCGAACAGACAGGGTTAAGATAAATAATTAAAATAAATTCGTATTTATAGACATTACCCACTCAGTAAGAAGACTGATTTTCAGTGGGGCACTTTAATGTACAGCGAGACTAAACCAACCCTGTAGGCTCCGAACAACATCGACGAGTGAGCGATTACCAATCAAAGATCGATATGTCAAATATGAAACACATAAATCGGTGATTGGACAGTGCGAACACCTGCGGACAAATGCCAGAACCAATAAGGCCGATTCAGAGCCACTTTGAATTTATTGAGTGCTTCGTTGCTAGGACGGCTCCAAAGTCACTGTTAACTTATTCAGATTGTTTACATTCGTAATTTTCATAGTGTTGGCTAACGTTTTATTAAACTAATCTCGTTCAAATGGTTAACCGGGACCCCCGAAAAAGAAAACTGTTCAAAATACTGATTAATAGTATGTTTATGTTTATTCACCACAGCACAAAGTCCCACAAGTGATATAATAATAAGAAAAATTTAAAATTTAAAAAAAAGCAATACATACACAAAGAACAGAATAAACTTCATAAATGATCCCTTGTACTCCTTCACAGCTACAAAGAAGACACTTGAAGTCTGTTGATACTTGGAGCAGTAATGAACGAGGGTCATTTACCCCCCTCCCACTTCAGAGATGCCCTTCCCCAACAAAAACATGTTGAATGTAAATAATATTAGTTTATGGATCAAACAGAAATGTCAAAATCACGATTACTTTCATGATATCGTTTATTTATTTATAACTTGACTAACAGCTGCTGCTAACCCTGTGACAAATTGAAACATCTCTCGGCCTCCGACCCGGGAGATTCTCAAGCGGAAACTACACGAATACCTCCTTAGAAAAAAAAAAAAATAATAATAATAATAATAATAATAATAATAATAATAATAATAATAATAAAAAAAAAGAGGGTGGCAATGAATTGCTGCTTAAATATCAAGAAGTTTATTGGGGAGGGGGAGCCGGGATCACCCAACAACTTTGCGCGAGCTTTCGTGCCGACGCAATAAACTTTCGACAAAATGGGTGGGAAACAAACTGAAACATTAAGACAATGTGACGTTGAATTTCCCACCAAAATCCTTAAACGTTTAATTAGCCACGGGCGTTTAAACGTTGAAATTATCCCAGCCCTAACACACTCGACCCTAGCTTTGACTACTCGACAACTATCGATGTACGCCGGCCTCGTCGGCTTCCACACGAATGAAAAGCTAAATGAATAAGTAAACCTTGACTCACCTCAGAGAACAGACGGGGTGGACGTGGGCGCTGATTATCTTGGCGATCCCTCTCGTGAGGAAGTCCCAGACGACGATGCGGCCGTCGTTGCATCCGACGGCCAACAGCGTCCCTCGCTTGTTGAACGCGCACGTCACCGCCAGGGAGATGCAGTCCAGCGCCCCATCGAACTCCTGCACGGAAACAAGGATACCAAATGAAGTCGTATGAAAAAAAATTCAAAAAAATAGAAAAATAAAAATAAATTATCATATTATTAATTTACCTTAATTTATTTTACCTTTATATTAATTATTGTTTTTTTAATTTTTGTATATTTATGTATTTATTTTAATTATATTATAATTAAGTATATAAATATATATTAGGCCTATATAATTATATATTATATTGTGGCAAGGCATAAAAAGTTGAATTTGGCCTTAGGCCTACTCACTTTTCTTTTTTAATGAGACTAGGATGATTCATGATGTTCACAATCCAAAAATATTGTGCTCGAATCGGTACGGCAAATGAAACTGAATTAGCCAATAACAGCGCTCAAACACATTTTGAAACAATAAAATCACTTTAACACGAGAAGCAAGATTAAAACTGTTGTAATTTGACAATATTCCGGAGCGAAATTTAACGTAAACTTATTTAAAGTGGAATTTTAAAAAATAGTCCTTACTACTTGACAAGCTAGTTACATATTTTCTGTATTGAGAAGCATGTAGGCCTAGGCCTAACCAGTAATGCAACGGCTATGTTTTCAACAAATGAGAAGAAGAAAACCAAATCTTGTTCTTCTCGAACAAAGTTTTGCAAAAAAATAAAACTATCTTTCTATGGATCTCTAGATATCGGCCCTTCTCCCACTTTAACACTTGGAAACTAGTTCGGACCTTGAATCATACAAATCAAAACATGGCGAAAGAAAACCATAAAATGAGTGTGTTTACGCCTACTGTACATTAGCGATTCCTGGACCACTGCCTACAAGTAGGCCTAGTTAGCTTGACTCAGACCTGGTGCATAGGCTACTAACCTCAGGGTAGTTTTGCCCGAAAGATTCTGAAATAAGACAGAGAAACACCAACAGTTAGTACTGGTACTGTCAAAAACAGCGATACGAGCCATAGCCAGCAAGAAAGAAGTGGACTTCGAGGTACAACAGTATAAACTACAAATTCTAGGACTACAAAATAAAAACAAATTGATAACAAAGCATCCCGGGCATGATTTTGGCAATATGGCCGACAATGGCAACTGGTTGTTGTCTTGAAATACGTGAAATAAAAGGCAATAAAAATACATCAAGTTTTAATTATTTTGTTTGAACACATAATAGCCTACATTTATGTCGAATTATGAAGTGTAATAACATGAAATGATGTGATCAGATGTATTCATTTTAAGGCGTTGATTCCGTGAAGCAGTTGGAATGGGATTAAAAGAGTCTGAAAGTATGACACATGGATCACGACAGTTTGACAGAGCAGCTTTGCTGAAGTTTTTCAGCTGGAAGCGGTTCGAATCTGTTTGGACGATATTTGTTGCCACTAATACATACAGGCCTATACATGACCACCTCATTTCGGGTTCGATAAGAAAGGAGTTATTTTACGCAAGGATTATTCTAGGTCTAAACTATGGTTTTAAAGCAGTGGTTTCCGTTTTATTTTTGTTATACTCGACTCAATACTTGTGAGTACATAGCTGGAAACTCGACTCGAAACCAAAAACGTAGTGCTCGCACATACTTAGAATCAGTAACTAATAACAACTACTTAAAACAGATCTCAATGACTCGCAGATTATGTCAATCAATTCATTCATTATCGAGCGAAAATTGAGTTACGAGACGTGGAAGTGAGGTGTTGTTTCTCGAGTGAAATTTTAATGGGGATTGTAGCCCCATAAGGCCATAATCCAACCCCTTCTGTGCTACGTCACAGACGGAACGAAACTTGCCCTGCGGGCGAACTAAGCCTCGTTGAGCGGTGGGACGTTGCGTTTTATGACTCCACATAGTATGTTTTGATTTAGTGGATCTTTAAGATCACTGTAAATACCATCACCTATGAATCATAAATATCTGAAAATAAGCTTCAAAAACACTTGTCTATCCTAGGCCTATTCAGTTCGCACACATAAATGGTGAATGTATGTAAACCCTAGGCTAGTCAATCGTGCAATCATTCTTATGACCTCTTCGTGTTTTTATGTTGCCGGGAAGTATTGCATGGCCTAGGCTAGGCCCAGCCTACACGACGAAATTCCAAATGCATAGTCTTCAATTTAGTCTAAACAAAGATCCGTAAAATAGCATAAGCCTAGGCCTACCAAGATCTAAAAACAGCTCAGGGTAATGTCTGGGCCATCTGGAAACTATGTAGGCCACCCTAGGCCTAGGCCTTGCAAGGAATGTAGGTGAATAGAAGGCCTAACCCCCATCAAGTGGAAACCACTCTTAGTCGAAACCAAACCGGAAGTGACTTTATGAGGTGGGTTGGGTTTTGTCTACACGGTTGTTTGAAAATAGTGTTCGTGAGAGCTACGTTTGTGCGCTGCACGTGGTCACGGCGGTCCACGAAGGGTCGTGAGGGGCACTACCTGACCAGCCAATTAGGATACTTTGCTGAGCAATGTTTTTCTCGCATCTCCCTTGTCAATATGGGGTAGGGGGGCGATGCACCGTAACGCACGCGTCTCTTCAAGGACGGTAGGGTGGATCGGGCAACACCGAGAACAGTTTTCAAGTCGCACACATTGATCTGATACTCCGTCTTCAGCGTCTGGTTTGGTTCCGACTAAGATTGACGTCCACTATAGGCCCTAGGTCTAGGCGTCTTATTTCTAAGCTAGAGCCAAGTGACTGTATGGGCCTAAGCCTAGCCTAAAGTTCATTTCAAACCAACAACCACGCCTGTAAAGTGGATGCCTCAAATGGAGGCTTATTTCCCGTTCACTGGTTGTAAACGTCAAGCTATCCACCGAAAAGGATGCACAGCTTTACAAAAAGTGGCCACCGACCAACGGATGTCCAAGGGTGTAAGCCACCTGCTTGACAACAGTGAAGAGATTCACCATTACCTGAGACGATTCTCTAGTTGTCCTCGGAAGCGTCGAAGGTCTATCTGGTTCGAAGCATCTTTACCATGTTAAGAGGATAAGTGAAACAACGAAGCAAAGACTAAACGTGTTATGTAACTAGCAGAAGACTGCTAAACCAAAGAACCAACAAAATAAAGGGGATAATTGACATGCTTGGTCTCAAACAATACGAACCAATTCCTTTTAGTTAGCACTCTGCCGGCGTGGATGTTTGATTTGAAACTTTAGGTTAGAGGTACGGTCTAGGCCCTACCTCTCTTTACTACGATTAGAAAGAAACGCGCAAGATTAGTATGGATCTTAGGATAAGTTTCTCTATGTTTAAGCTATACAAGACCTAGGGCTAGAAAATAGATATCTAGGCCTAGCCTAGGCTAGGCCTAGACCTACCACGCCACGCTGAGGCATTGGTATTGAAGCCAACTTCGATGAAAACAACTACGATAAAACTTACCAAGAAGCTCTAGATTCATTACGAATCACTTTAACATCAGTAGCTTTTAATTACGACATCTACTAGGCAAGCTTTTACATAAAGCGATACAAGAGCGCGGAAACCTAACCAGTGTCAGCCACAAACAACAAATAGGCCTCTCAGGCGTAGGCCTAGGCGGTACTCGGTAGGCCTAGGCCTAGCCATCTTGGGTTCAAATCACGACCACCAGAATACGTAACTTACAAAACAAACTGTTCTTAAAAATGACAGCTATTCGTCTAAAGTATCTGTGCCAAGTAACTTTTAGCTAATCAAGTGAACAATGAGTGACTATGACCGATTGATTATCCTTCGTGTAGATGAGATCATTGTGAAATAAAACAGAGATGAGATAATAAAAAAACAAATGTGGCTTTACTTTTCTTTCTACATAAGTTGGCTAACGTGCATTACATTCCAGCTCACCGCCCTCTGAATCTGTGTTTGCAGACAATGCAACAGGTAGTGACAACGCGGGATCTTCAACATGGTACCCATAAACGAATACTAGAAATATTATTAGACCATGCCATGGTGTAGTACATACCAAATCATGCATGATATGGCAGAAAATATAATGTTGGACAGTGAAATGTTGTACATGTTATTTGATAACTAGTTCTTATTTCAGATGACACTACTACTAACTTATTTCATTCGTCTCAGAGTCCTGAAGACCTAGCTATCATGATTAAGCCAGCATCAAAGTGTCGAAAATACCAATGTCTCACAGTAATGGCGCCCTTTGATGACAGAGCGATATCCGCGACTGGAGGCGGGGGCGGCGCCCCCAATTTTGACTACACATTGCATGGAATATCGCTCAATTACGGCTAAACCGTTGGTCTGATAACAAAAATCATGATGAAGTATATGTGTGTGCAATTGCTTAATATTTTCGGTGAAATAATTATTCATGTACGCTACATAGTTCTAAAGTTATCGGCAATTAAGTATAAAATTAATATATTATCATTATATAAAACCATGAAAAAACCATGTTATCAAAATATTACAAACATATTCATATACATATAGATAGATATGTCTGAGTGTTACCTTATCGTTGAATTTTTGTCATAATTTTATCTCTAAACAATTGGTACTAGTGAAGTGTTCAAGACGAGAATGCGCCACAGTTTAATACATTTATTTATTTCTAATATATATGTTGTTTTGTCACAGCAAGAAGATTGAGCATCACGCTGGCTGGAGTGTTGAAACATGACACTCAACGTTTGGAGAGAAACTAATCCTACAACTGAAGACAGGTAAATATATATTGTTCCTTCTCAAAAGTAAATAAGAAGAAAGAAGAAGTGGCTCTGTTGATTGTATAGTCAACTATTCTTTCCCTAAAAAAATCTTGGATGTACCTCAACAAAAGTATTACCAAATATTAATTGAGTAGTGAATGGCAGATTTTACCGTACTTTTGTAGAGTAAATAGTAAAGTCGTGTAGTAATAGACTACAACCTTAAATAGATCAAAATATTTATAAGATTTTAAATGTGCTATACACCCAAAAAATGAATCTGATAAATAACGGTAAAAAGCAGATTCTGGGTTCGTTGTAAGTGAAAATATAATAGTCTTCTCTAGTTGGTGGCATTCTTGGCTGTGCTAACCTTTGATTCAACATCTCGACACTCAGCGAGAGGTCAAATGCTGCCAATAAAGATATTTTCTAATTTATTTTCATCTATTCTTGAATCTAGAATCTTGAATAGCAAAATATAACTGCATGTGTGTTATATTATGTAACACTTAAATAATGTAAAACGTAAAATTGCAACTTATCTGACGATGAAATTAGCTATATTAATTAATTAATTGACATTCTATTGTGTAATAAGCGTATTGTTTTTGTAGTGTGCACTGGTACGATTCAAACGTAGGTTTATTGAAATATCAAGTTAAATTTAAGCTTGATTTAAAGTTAATTTAGCCTTTTGTAGCGCACTGTCAAGAGACCGCACTGTTAAGAGCCTGGGGCAGCAGAGCAAGGTGGTCTACTAGAACTGTCAAGAGACCGCACTGTTAAGAGCCTGTGGCAGCAGAGCAAGGTTGTCTACTAGAACTGTCAAGAGACCGCACTGTTAAGAGCCTGTGGCAGCAGAGCAAGGTTGTCTACTAGAACTGTCAAGAGACCGCACTGTTAAGAGCCTGTGGCAGCAGAGCAAGGTTGTCTACTAGAACTGTCAAGAGACACTGTTAAGAGCCTGTGGCAGCAGAGCAAGGTGGTCTACTAGAACTGTCAAGAGACCGCACTGTTAAGAGCCTGTGGCAGCAGAGCAAGGTTGTCTACTAGAACTGTCAAGAGACACTGTTAAGAGCCTGTGGCAGCAGAGCAAGGTTGTCTACTAGAACTGTCAAGAGACACTGTTAAGAGCCTGTGGCAGCAGAGCAAGGTTGTCTACTAGAA
Organism: Isoperla grammatica; assembly: GCA_945910005.1. Taxonomy (NCBI): domain Eukaryota; kingdom Metazoa; phylum Arthropoda; class Insecta; order Plecoptera; family Perlodidae; genus Isoperla; species Isoperla grammatica. The sequence continues at coordinate 12,227,801 of OX246749.1, forward strand.
CTGTCAAGAGACACTGTTAAGAGCCTGTGGCAGCAGAGCAAGGTGGTCTACTAGAACTGTCAAGAGACCGCACTGTTAAGAGCCTGGGGCAGCAGTGCAAGGTTGTCTACTAGAACTGTCAAGATACACTGTTAAGAGCCTGGGGCAGCAGAGCAAGGTTGTCTACTAAAACTGTCAAGAGACACTGTTAAGAGCCTGTGACAGCAGAGCAAGGTGGTCTACTAGAACTGTCAAGAGACCGCACTGTTAAGAGCCTGTGGCAGCAGAGCAAGGTTGTCTACTAGAACTGTCAAGAGACCGCACTGTTAAGAGCCTGTGACAGCAGAGCAAGGTTGTCTACTAGAACTGTCAAGAGACACTGTTAAGAGCCTGGGGCAGCAGAGCAATGTTGTCTACTAGAACTGTCAAGAGACACTGTTAAGAGCCTGGGGCAGCAGAGCAAGGTTGTCTACTAGAACTGTCAAGAGACCGCACTGTTAAGAGCCTGTGGCAGCAGAGCAAGGTTGTCTACTAGAACTGTCAAGAGACACTGTTAAGAGCCTGTGGCAGCAGAGCAAGGTTGTCTACTAGAACTGTCAAGAGACCGCACTGTTAAGAGCCTGTGACAGCAGAGCAAGGTTGTCTACTAGAACTGTCAAGAGACACTGTTAAGAGCCTGTGGCAGCAGAGCAAGGTTGTCTACTAGAACTGTCAAGAGACACTATTAAGAGCCTGTGGCAGCAGAGCAAGGTTGTCTACTAGAACTGTCAAGAGACACTATTAAGAGCCTGTGGCAGCAGAGCAAGGTTGTCTACTAGAACTGTCAAGAGACACTGTTAAGAGCCTGTGGCAGCAGAGCAAGGTTGTCTACTAGACCCGTCAAGAGACACTGTTAACAGCCTGTGGCAGCAGAGCAAGGTTGTCTACTAGAACTGTCAAGAGACCGCACTGTTAAGAGCCTGTGACAGCAGAGCAAGGTTGTCTACTAGAACTGTCAAGAGACACTGTTAAGAGCCTGTGACAGCAGAGCAAGGTTGTCTACTGCAACTGTCAAGAGACCGCACTGTTAAGAGCCTGTGGCAGCAGAGCAAGGTTGTCTACTAGAACTGTCCAGAGACCGCACTGTTAAGAGCCTGTGGCAGCAGAGCAAGGTTGTCTAATAGAACTGTCAAGGGACACTGTTAAGAGCCTGTGACAGCAGAGCAAGGTTGTCTACTAGAACTGTCAAGAGACACTGTTAAGAGCCTGTGGCAGCAGAGCAATGTTGTCTACTAGAACTGTCAAGAGACCGCACTGTTAAGAGCCTGTGGCAGCAGAGCAAGGTTGTCTACTAGAACTGTCAAGAGACCGCACTGTTAAGAGCCTGTGGCAGCAGAGCAAGGTTGTCTACTAGAACTGAGAAGAGACCGCACTGTTAAGAGCCTGTGACAGCAGAGCAAGGTTGTCTACTAGAACTGTCAAGAGACACTGGTTAGAGCCTGTGGCAGCAGAGCAATGTTGTCTACTAGAACTGTCAAGAGACCGCACTGTTAAGAGCCTGTGGCAGCAGAGCAAGGTTGTCTACTAGACCTGACAAGAGACCGCACTGTTAAGAGCCTGTGGCAGCTGAGCAAGGTTGTCTACTAGAACTGTCAAGAGACCGCACTGTAAAGAGCCTGTGGCAGCAGAGCAAGGTTGTCTACTAGAACTGTCAAGAGACCGCACTGTTAAGAGCCTGTGGCAGCAGAGCAATGTTGTCTACTAGAACTGTCAAGAGACCGCACTGTTAAGAGCCTGTGGCAGCAGAGCAAGGTTGTCTACTAGAACTGTCAAGAGACCGCACTGTTAAGAGCCTGTGGCAGCAGAGCAAGGTTGTCTACTAGAACTGTCAAGAGACCGCACTCTAAAGAGCCTGTGGCAGCAGATCAAGGTTTTCTGTTATAAACATATAAAAATATTGCCCTCTTTTCAACACGGTCGCGAATGCCTTGCAACCAGCCTAGTCAAATGGCAGTAGAGGTGGCTGTAGTCCAGCATCAAAGTGTGGGCGCCTGCTAGACGCAAGTGTAATGCATCTAAGTATTGCCAGTCATAATATTGTGCTATTTCGAAAAGAAAATTATAGTAATCTGTTCGTTTTTAGCTTGTAGAATAATAATTTGGAGTGTTCGTAACTCCAGTAATAGGCGTTTAAAAGTTATACATAAAAACAAAATGGCCATCCCTCAAAAGGTTTTTCCTGTTTATCTTCACAACCGTACGTTTTATGGCAAAACTTTATATGACCAAGGTTATTTGCAATAAAATTCTATACAACCATGATATTTAGGTATTTGCATAAGAAATACTATTTACTTTAAATTTAATTTATTTATGTGCATCTGAACTGAAATGAACTTATTGCATCAAGTTATGCGGAACTGTCGCCAATGTGTTCAAGAAACGCGAAATAGGCACGAGCCACTCAAACTGTCTCGTTCCCCAGAAGAGCATGGGAAATTCGTGTCTAGAATCACAAAGTTAGTTTACTGCCCAGAAATCAAAATTTTGATTTTGGGGTCATGTCCGTAAGATGGTCGAGTAATATCCTTTTTCAAAAAATCCTCAAGATAAGGTTGCGTGGTATATTTTAAGTAAACATTAGTTGGTTGGCCACTTTTCGAGTCATGGATGGGGCACTTTTATGTCGATTAAAATATGAAGTTATTTCTTACAGCTACAGCAATAATCATATTCCAAATATGATTTCAGATTCGTAGTTAGAATTACGAAGTTAGTTTTATTCATATTTTTGAACTCCAATATTGCCCAGAAATCAAAATCATGATTTTTGGGTATTGTCCCGAAAATGGTAAAACATTACCCTTTTAAAAAACTCTTCAATGATTAGACAGCCTGGTTTATTTTAAGTAAAGATAAGTTTGTTGGATACTTTTAAAATCTTGGGTGTGGCATCCAGAGGTGCCAGAGGTACTTAAAACATTTTGCACTTTTCTGTTGATTTTCTTTCCTGTAAACTATTCTTTTTATAGCCAAACGGAAAAATATAATGGTTTTGATAAATATATACTAAATATTTAATTTTCATCATCGTGTTAGAAATGTCAAATGTAGCTTTATCAGTATTTTTGATTAGTTTCGAAATGTGCCTGGAAATCAAAATCTTGATTTTGAGGTAATTGCCTCCAAAATGAAAACCAATGACAGTTTTTACCATAATTCAAACGTTGATTTGAACGCCATTTGACCGTTGCCGGCTGCTTCTAGATTAGGAATAAACTACAAATGGGGGTGGGAAATGCGGGGCTCTCATGCTGTTACCCCCCCCCCCCCCCCCCTCCCCCCTCCCCCCGCAAAGCAAAGTAGGGACACACCGTGACACCATCCTCCAGACAGAAACCACTTTATTTCACAATACAGTCAACTCCGTGTATGTTATTGTATTGATTATTGGTCGCAGGGGTCTTGGTGACATCCGAGGGCACTAAGGACACTTCTTGGGCTGGACGAAGGTCCCGCTGCTGTCCCCTGCGTTCTGAAGTGCTGGGGGCTCTTCTGGGACCGAAGCCTTTAAGGGGGCTGGAGGTCTGGAGTCGCTGAGGGCTACTGGTCGCCCGCTGCCTTGGCCCCGCCCATGCACGGCTGACACAAACGTCGGGGTGGCTGAGAGCTACTGGTCGCCCGCTGCCTTGGCCCCGCCCATGCACGGCTGACACAAACGTCGGGGTGGCTGAGAGCTACTGGTCGCCCGCTGCTTTGGCCCCGCCCATGCACGGCTGACACAAACGTCGGGGTGGCTGAGGGCTACTGGTCGCCCGCTGCCTTGGCCCCGCCCATGCACGGCTGACACAAACGTCGGGGTGGCTGAGGGCTGCTGGCGACCGCCTTGCGCCCGCCCCTGCACGGCTGACACACGCACTTCGCGGGATGGTTCGCGATTGCCAACTGCTTCACCACGTCCACCAACATCCGGATCTGCGAGGTCTGGTCGAGCAGCACCTGTTGCAGCAGGGCGATATCGCCGTCCTCGTCCGCCGGGGCAGCTGGGGCGGGTTCGGTTGGCTCCGCCGTCACCTAGAAGTGCACGCGAGTAGTATGAGCCGCTTTTCACAGTTCAACATTATCAGCATTTATTTAACGGGAAATTAGGGCGCAAAGACTAAAACCATGCGTGGAGATGAAATGGTACGACGTAGTATCTCCATGTAACGTAAAAGGAATTTAACAAATCATTTCATTACCGGTTAAATAACGACTGTGCATTAAAACTAAAAAAAAATATACCTTTTGATTAACAATTTGTAAAAAAACCATCTGTTAAATCTTGACTTACTGATTCAGTTGACCCCGCTGATGGAGGCATTTCCTCTATCGGTACTTCCTCTACTGGAGGCGGCACTTCTTCAGTCGGTTCTTCCTCTGCTGGCGGCGGTTCTGCCTCTGTCGGTTCTTCTTCTACTGGTGGCGGTACTTCCTCCTTCTCGTCGGAGATTGCCATTGCCGTCTCGAGAGAGTCGTAAAACACTTCGTCCAAGTCCGGCGCCTCTCCGCTCTCCCCTTCAGCCGGTAGTGTGGGCGGGGCGGCCTCCTCCCCCCCCTCCTCGATGATCACCTCGAGGCCGTCTGTCACCGGTATCTCGATGGCGTCGGCCATTGCCCCGTCCAATATCTCCTCGATATCCAAACCCACTTCTTCCATCAGCTCTTCATCAGCGACCGCTGCGCTGTCATTTGTATCGGGCTGTGACTCTGTCTAAAAGAAATTCAAATTGCTTATATCATGTTTTTGTTCTTTTTTCTTTAATAAATTATTCATTTTTCTTGTTTATATTGTTGTTGGTGCGTTCATACCTGCGGTGGTTCAGCGGCCTCTTGTAGTTCTGGAACCTCCTCTGGGGCTGGAGCCTCCTCTGCCAGAGCCTCCTCTGGAGCCGGACCCTCTTCTGGGGCGGAAACCTCTTCTGGGGCCAGAGCCTCCTCTGGAACTGGTTCCTCTTCTGGGGCTGGAGCCTCCTCTGCCAGAGCCTCCTCTGCCAGAGCCTCCTCTGCCAGAGCCTCCTCGGGAGCCGGACCCTCTTCTGGAGCTGGACCCTCTTCTGGGGCGGGAACCTCCTCTGGGGCCGGAGCCTCCTATATAACGTGATAACAGCCTGATAATGGGCATGTTACGTGTAATGGTACTGAATGCTGCCTTACAAAGCAGCCAGTGTCAATGAGGTCTGAGAACAAGGACTCTGTAATTGATAACGTGCATTGCCATTCAAATTTGAAACCATGACACATTTTTAAAACCTTGAGAAGCCGCAGATTGTTACCTTATGTTGGTACATTCAGTTGGCTTAGCAGTCAAACACACACATGACCATCTGCACACACCAAAAGAGTTCTGGGAGATTATTGCCAATGCTTAAAAGAATAACACAAGTGAAGAAAAAAACGATCCGTCTGAAGATGTCAATTTAAAAATAGTAGTAGCCAGAAACAAAAGTCGCCCTATCCATGGAGACGATGCATCGTGGAGTCTGTCAAGACCAGAGACCTCACTTCAAGCCAGCCCAGTACCCGCTGTGTGGTACTGTAACCACTAGGCCACCCTATCCGTGGAGACGATGCATCGTGGAGTCTGTCAAGACCAGAGACCTTACTTCAAGCCAGCCCAGTACCCGCTGTGTGGTACTGTAACCACTAGGCCACCCTATCCGTGGAGACGATGCATCGTGGAGTCTGTCAAGGCCAGAGACCTCACTTCAAGCCAGCCCAGAACCCGCTGTGTGGTACTGTACCCACTAGCTCGTAGATTGGTGAGTTTTACGTTGATGCTTCCCAGCCTAAAAAGGACACAACTCGGTCTACCCCATGGATACACTTGACTCAGATGAAGGGGTACGAGTCAATGGAAATGAGAAGAATAACATACGATCGGTGATCCTGCACGTGTAGCCACATTATTTGGAATCTTACAGACAAATCCTCGACTAGCAAAATTCTCTCCAAGAAGCTGATCAAAATGAAGAGAATATCAAATAAATGAGCACTTTTGTTTACATTTAATCTAAAATAAAAATGTAATTAATTTACAAACATTTTAAACTTAATGGGCTGAATGTGTAATCCCAATCTAATAAAAAAAATTTTGAAAGGAGTGAATTTTTTTAAAGGCCTAGGTTCATGAAATAAAACACCCTTTTCTATTTGACAAGACATGATTTTTGTTTTAATGCATAACGTTCTTTACAATATTGTTGTGAAAGTATGTCGCGCCCCAGGGCACTTGTTGTCACTGTTTGTTGTGACGAATGCCAAGGTCTACTTAAATTGCTTAGGTCTACATATTGTGTCTGGCGATGGCGTCGGCACCAAACCAGACAAGGCAGATCAAGAAGTGGCCTGAGCCGAAGGACAAGCACGAGCTACGCAGCTTCCTAAGCCTTTGCACCTACTACAAGAGGTTCATGAAGGGGTTTGCCGATATAGCCAAGCCTATGCACAGGATCTCACGGGACAGACAGGCTTTCGTGTGGACACACGTACGCCAGGAATCCTTCAAAAGATTGACGGATCTGCTCTGATCCGCTCCCGTTCTAAAATACCCATTGGCCAGAGGAATGTTCAGCGAGGACACTGATGCCAGTAATACCGGCTTCAGCGGTGTGCTGTCCCAGGTCGAGCACGAACAAGAGAAAGTAGTTGCTTACTTTAACAAAACTTTATCAAACACAGAAAGGAAATACTGTGTGACCCGAAAGGAACTGTTGACAAATGTGAAGACCATCGAGCAAATCCATAATTACGTCTGTGGCAAGAGTTCCTGATCCACACAAATCATGCATCCCTGAGGCGGCTTTTGCAGTTTAAGAATCCAGAAGGACAATTGGCGCGTTGGATCGAAAGACTGCAGGAGTACAACTTCAGGATTGAACACAGGAGAGGCCACATTCACTTCAATGCAGACGCACTGTCCCGACGACCTTGTTCGGGAGACTGCTAGCATTGTAGGAAACATGAGGAGAGGGACATGGTTGAGCCCACGGGGTGTCACAGGACCCGTGTAGAACCTGATGAGTCCCAGGATGATGAAACTTGGGAGATCTCTCAAAAGGAGGATGACTGCCTCAAGGTGCTCATCAACTGGAAACGGCAAGAAGTGAGGCCTCCGAGAAACAACGTCTCATCAATGAGCGTCGTAGTAAAAGCTTACTGGGCGCAGTGGGACTGCTGATTTTGGAACACGGGATCCTATAGCGAGCGTGGGAGTCTCCGGACGGGAAAGAAAAGAAGATGCTAATCATAGTGCCTCAGGCCAGGGTACCCGAGTTGTTGAAGAAGTCACGGAGGAGCAAGTAGAGGAACTTGGGTATCAACAAAACAGTGACCAAGGTCCGGAAACGGTTCTACTGGCTAAGGTGCCGGATGGATGTGATCGACTGGTGTCATCGCTGCGACGATTGCGCACGGAGTAAAGGACCAAAGACCCGGAGCAGAGGACGGATGCACCAGTATAATGTCGGGGCACCATTTGAGCGCATTGCCATCGATGTAGCTGGTCCTTTTCCAATAACAGACCAGGGCAATAAATATCTCCTGATTGGCACATACTACTTCAGCAAGTGGCTGGAAGCCTTCACCATCCTGAATCAGGAGGCTGTGACCGTAATTGAAGCTCTGGTGAAAAATGTCTTCTCCCGATACGGTTTTCCACTGGAGTTACAGTCGGATTAAGCAAGAATCTTCTAGTCGACTGTCTTCCAGATAGTCTGCCGTCTCCTGGGTATATGAAAGACCAGAACCACACCACTTTACTCGCAGTCAGATGGAATGAAGGGACGATTCAACCGGACCTTCGAGAATTACTTGCGGATCGTGGTGAATGACTACCAAACAGATTGGGATCGACATTAACCCTCTTCCTTCTTGCCTACCTATCGGCAGTTCACGATAGCACTGGCCAAACCCCGGCTCGTATCATCTACGGAAAAGAACTGAGGCTACCTGTGGATCTCATGTTTGGACGTTCTGAGAAAATACCTCTTCAGGTGGATCCATCAGGCGGTGAGGGACCGAATTAAGCTGGAGAGCGATCGTATAAAAACCCGATACGACGTGAGAGCGAATTCAGCTGGTTTCCAGGAAGGCGGCCAAGTATGGTTGTTCAATCCAGCGAGAAGAAAGGGACGATCACCAAAGCTACTACGGGACTGGGAGGGACCCTACAAGGTTGTAACGCGGATAAATGATGTTGATTACCGCATACAGATGAGCGCCCGTTCCAAAGCGAAGTCAGTTCACCTTGACCGACTGACTTCCTACCATGGTGATGCGTCTGTGCATCTTTGATCGGGACGATCAAGGTTAAGGAGGGGGCAGTGTTGTGAAAGTATTTCTCACCCTAGGTCACTTGATGACACTGTTTGTAGTGGTTCGCCCGGGAAGGCTGTGATACCAGGGAGCGTTGACGAGCAGTATGCTTGGCGCGCTCTACGTCGAGCTTTGGGTCTGCGGGGAACATTGTTTGGGGGCGGACGCTTGGAAACGTCAGTGTGTGTCGGGGGGTGGGATGTGACAGTTGTTCCTGCGTATTTTCGTGATCATCGGGTGTGAAACCTCTGTGTTTGATCGAGTCTATTCAACAAGGTATATCTATCATGAGGTCATATGGCTAGGTCCTTACCAGCTCGGGGAAGCCTGGAGGTGTCCATGCAACAAGGTATATCTATCATGACGTCATATGGCTAGGTCCTTACCAGCTCGGGGAAGCCTGGAGGTGTCCATGCAACAAGGTATATCTATCATGACGTCATATGGCTAGGTCCTTACCAGCTCGGGGAAGCCTGGAGGTGTCCATGCAACAAGGTATATCTATCATGACGTCATATGGCTAGGTCCTTACCGGCTCGGGGAAGCCCGGAGGTGTCTCGTAGTGGGTCTGGCGGAACTCTGCGGCCAATACATTCAGCTGCTCATCTATGATCTTGAGTGAGTCCTGGATGCTGTGCTCGCATTGGGGGCATTCCTGCAACAGGTGTATTATTTGGTGTTTAACAACTAGGTCACGTGACGCGGACTGTGGGCGATTAGGGCACGGGGGGGAGACCAACACATATGGGGAAGCTCAGTTGTAGGAGATGATGATTTATGGGGTGTGTATGAACAACGACAATGTATACTTGAGAGCCCCCATTGTGGCCATGAGTCACCTCGAGGAGGAACCCACATCGAATGCCTCATACCCGGCCTACCCCGGCCCAGACGGGAGTGGTACCTTCGAGTGCTGCATCATGTAGCTCAGCCGGCGTTTGGTCTCGGCCAGGCTCTGACCGGGGAGGACGTCGGTGCTGGTCGACTCGACCGGCTGAGTTGTTGGCGGCGGCGCAGCGGTCGTGGCCGGCGTCTCCCCGCAGTGACACTCACGAAACGCAGGGGTCGTGGCCGGCGCCTCCCCGCAGTGACACTCCCGTGGCGCAGCGGTGGGGGGCGGTGGAGGCGGCGCAGTGGGCGTGCTCGGAACACCCCCGCAGTGACACTCCCGAAACGCAGGGGTCGGGGCCGGCACACACCCGCAGTGACATGCACGCGGCGCAGGGGTCGGGGGCGGCGGAGTCCCGGCGCAGCAACACATCCGCGGCGCCGGGTCGAAGATGGCGAACAGTTGGTCGACGACGCCGCGCGTCACCTGCGCCGTCCTCATGATGTCTCTCTGGCGTTGTTTGAATCGCTCCATCTTCGCCAGCCGGACGCGCTCGCTGCAGGCGATCGTCGCCATCTGCTGCAGGTAGACCATGTCCTGGATGCTGCCCAGGGACGACGCCTCCGACCCGCTCACGTCGATAGAGATGTCGGACTCTGCGATGGGCGGGCAGTACGGGCGACACCTCACTTGGAAGTCGTCCTCGGTGTCAGTGTCGTCGGTGTCGCAGACGCACGTGCAGGACATGTCCTCCTCGGAGATGGGCGGCGGTGGCCAGCAGCTGTGAGGACAGCGCACCTCGTCCTCGGTGTCCTCGTCGGTGTCGCAGACGCACGTGCAGGACATGTCCTCCTCGGAGATGGGCGGCGGTGGCCAGCAGCTGTGAGGACAGCGCACCTCGTCCTCGGTGTCAGTGTCGTCGGTCGTGGAGGCGGGACACACCATCGCGCGCGTCGTCTGCAGCTTTTGTCGCAGGTGTTGCTCCTTCGCGATCAGCGCCCGGTTGTTCAGCTCGAACTTGCGCATGATGCTCGTGAGCATTGCGTACTCGCACGGCCACTCGTTGAGCACCACCATCTTGGTCGTGTGTCGGCTGCTGATTGGTCTAGACGGCCGGGCTCACCGCGTGGTACCTGCGCAACATGATCGTGATTAGTGCGTACTCGCACGGCCACTCGTTGAGCACCGCCATCTTGGTCGTGTGTCGGCTGCTGATTGGTCTAGACGGCCGGGCTCACCGCGTGGTACCTGCGCAACATGATCGTGATTAGTGCGTACTCGCACGGCCACTCGTTGAGCACCACCATCTTGGTCGTGTGTCGGCTGCTGATTGGTCTAGACGGCCGGGCTCACCGCCTGGTACCTGCGCAACATGATCGTGATTAGTGCGTACTCGCACGGCCACTCGTTGAGCACCACCATCTTGGTCGTGTGTCGGCTGCTGATTGGTCTAGACGGCCGGGCTCACCGCGTGGTACCTGCGCAACATGATCGTGATTAGTGCGTACTCGCACGGCCACTCGTTGAGCACCGCCATCTTGGTCGTGTGTCGGCTGCTGATTGGTCTAGACGGCCGGGCTCACCGCGTGGTACCTGCGCAACATGATCGTGATTAGTGCGTACTCGCACGGCCACTCGTTGAGCACCACCATCTTGGTCGTGTGTCGGCTGCTGATTGGTCTAGACGGCCGGGCTCACCGCGTGGTACCTGCGCAACATGATCGTGATTAGTGCGTACTCGCACGGCCACTCGTTGAGCACCACCATCTTGGTCGTGTGTCGGCTGCTGATTGGTCTAGACGGCCGGGCTCACCGCGTGGTACCTGCGCAACATGATCGTGATTAGTGCGTACTCGCACGGCCACTCGTTGAGCACCGCCATCTTGGTCGTGTGTCGGCTGCTGATTGGTCTAGACGGCCGGGCTCACCGCGTGGTACCTGCGCAACATGATCGTGATTAGTGCGTACTCGCACGGCCACTCGTTGAGCACCACCATCTTGGTCGTGTGTCGGCTGCTGATTGGTCTAGACGGCCGGGCTCACCGCGTGATACCTGCGCAACATGATCGTGATTAGTGCGTACTCGCACGGCCACTCGTTGAGCACCACCATCCTGGTCGTGTGTCGGCTGCTGATTGGTCTAGACGGCCGGGCTCACCGCGTGGTACCTGCGCAACATGATCGTGATTAGTGCGTACTCGCACGGCCACTCGTTGAGCACCACCATCTTGGTCGTGTGGCGGCTGCTGATTGGTCTAGACGGCCGGGCTCACCGCGTGGTACCTGCGCAACATGATCGTGATTAGTGCGTACTCGCACGGCCACTCGTTGAGCACCGCCATCTTGGTCGTGTGTCGGCTGCTGATTGGTCTAGACGGCCGGGCTCACCGCGTGGTACCTGCGCAACATGATCGTGATTAGTGCGTACTCGCACGGCCACTCGTTGTGCACCGCCATCTTGGTCGTGTGTCGGCTGCTGATTGGTTTAGACGGCCGGGCTCACCGCGTGGTACCTGCGGCAGTAATCACATTTTCACAATTATAATCATTTGCTTTAAGGGCGCTTCAACCAGTTGGGTCATTTTGCGCCATCGAGATGTTGGTTGGCAAGTTAAAATAAGGAAACAAGCCCTAAGCAATGATTGAATTTTATGTTATTTAAAAAAGTTTGACACACTATTTATAACGGTTTTACTGTATGATAAATTTTGTTAGTTTATCCCAGTTGTCATATGATCATGTCAAATTCTTCATACTACTGGGAAAGCTTTCTTTGTGTTTCAACGCATGGTGTTTGGTACATTCTTCCAATATGTGATGTAAACAGTCAGAAGAACATCAAGTGTGTCACATTTTGGACAACATCTTCCCTCCTAAACAGATAGCCATGCCCAAGGCGAACCCGTGCCAATACCACCTCTTCCCGGCGAGAAAGAGGGAAGCAGGAAGCCGATTTTTGTAGTGCAATGTGGGCATCACACACACACTGTGTAACTTGTTTTGTTGCACTTGGTCCCAAGCAGCTTTGTCCTTTGTCTACAGGAAGTTGTTTGAACAGACACTCTTGACATCTGGAACGGGGGCGATATCGGACCAACATGGCGATGCTGACGGCAGCCTAGGCGGCCAGTTCGTTTCCTTCGACTCCCACGTGTCCAGGTACCCAGCAAAACTCGGTTGTGTAGGTCGTCGAGTTGAGTTTTTCCAGAAAAAAGTGAATGTCTTCGACCAAATGACTTATAAATTACATGACACAAATTGCTTGAAGACCACTCAGGTGATCGCAACAAATTAAAATCTTTTCCTTTGGACAATGTGATATATAGGCCTACTGCAGAGCTTTGCGAATGGCGACTAACTCTGAACACATGTCGTGTTAACCCGAATTGTTCAATTAAAGTGGAGCAATAGTAGCTACACCCAACCTTGTTATCAATTTTGAAACGATCTATGAACACCAAAGTAAACCCTCGGTGTTCGTGGCAAAATTTCCAGCAAGTCAATTTTGAATTTTAAATCCAAAATAGAAAATGTATTCAAATTACAAAGATCAAAGATTACAAAGATTTTACAAATGCATCATTGTGAGGCGAAGGCCGCTATGATGGAAGGTATCAAGCAATCTAAGAGTCGTGGCAGAACAAGTATCAACATGTGCTGGGTACTTACATGTTGTGCTTGGTACTATTAACATGGCAGAACAAGTATCAACATGTGCTGGGTACTTACATGTTGTGCTTGGTACTATTAACATGGCAGAACATGTATCAACATGTGCTGGGTACTTACATGTTGTGCTTGGTACTATTAACATGGCAGAACATGTATCAACATGTGCTGGGTACTTACATGTTGTGCTTGGTACTATTAACATGGCAGAACATGTATCAACATGTGCTGGGCATTAACATGTTGTGCTTGGTACTATTAGCATGGCAGAACCTGTATCAACATGTGCTGGGTACTTACATGTTGTGCTTGGTACTATTAGCATGGCAGAACCTGTATCAACATGTGCTGGGTACTTACATGTTGTGCTTGGTACTATTAGCATGGCAGAACCTGTATCAACATGTGCTGGGTACTTACATGTTGTGCTTGGTACTATTAGCATGGCAGAACATGTATCAACATGTGCTGGGTACTTACATGTTGTGCTTGGTACTATTAGCATGGCAGAACATGTATCAACATGTGCCGGGTACTTACATGTTGTGCTTGGTACTATTAGCATGGCAGAACCTGTATCAACATGTGCTGGGTACTTACATGTTGTGCTTGGTACTATTAGCATGGCAGAACCTGTATCAACATGTGCTGGGTACTTACATGTTGTGCTTGGTACTATTAACATGGCAGAACAAGTATCAACATGTGCTGGGTACTTACATGTTGTGCTTGGTACTATTAACATGGCAGAACATGTATCAACTAGTGCTGGGCATTAACATGTTGTGCTTGGTACTATTAGCATGGCAGAACAAGTATCAACATGTGCTGGGTACTTACATGTTGTGCTTGGTACTATTAACATGGCAGAACCTGTATCAACATGTGCTGGGTACTTACATGTTGTGCTTGGTACTATTAGCATGGCAGAACATGTATCAACATGTGCTGGGTACTTACATGTTGTGCTTGGTACTATTAACATGGCAGAACATGTATCAACATGTGCCGGGTACTTACATGTTGTGCTTGGTACTATTAACATGGCAGAACCTGTATCAACATGTGCTGGGTACTTACATGTTGTTCTTGGTACTGTTAACTTGGCAGAACATGTATCAACATGTGCTGGGTACTTACATGTTGTGCTTGGTACTATTAGCATGGCAGAACATGTATAAACATGTGCTGGGTACTTACATGTTGTGCTTGTTACTATTAACATGGCAGAGCATGTATAAACATGTGCTGGGTACTTACATGTTGTGCTTGGTACTATTAACATGGCAGAACATGTATCAACATGTGCCGGGTACTTACATGTTGTGCTTGGTACTATTAACATGGCAGAACCTGTATCAACATGTGCTGGGTACTTACATGTTGTTCTTGGTACTGTTAACTTGGCAGAACATGTATCAACATGTGCTGGGTACTTACATGTTGTGCTTGGTACTATTAGCATGGCAGAACATGTATAAACATGTGCTGGGTACTTACATGTTGTGCTTGTTACTATTAACATGGCAGAGCATGTATAAACATGTGCTGGGTACTTACATGTTGTGCTTGGTACTATTAACATGGCAGAACATGTATCAACATGTGCCGGGTACTTACATGTTGTGCTTGGTACTATTAACATGGCAGAACCTGTATCAACATGTGCTGGGTACTTACATGTTGTTCTTGGTACTGTTAACTTGGCAGAACATGTATCAACATGTGCTGGGTACTTACATGTTGTGCTTGGTACTATTAGCATGGCAGAACATGTATAAACATGTGCTGGGTACTTACATGTTGTGCTTGGTACTATTAACATGGCAGAACATGTATCAACATGTGCTGGGTACTTACATGTTGTGCTTGGTACTATTAACATGGCAGAACATGTATCAACATGTGCTGGGTACTTACATGTTGAGCGCTGGTGTTTCTGAGGGAGATGTGTTGGTCACTGTCTGGTCAGTTTAGATTCCTAAAATATCATCTGAATGTGTTCGGCCGCGATGTTGTTGGGCCGGCGACTTCTGAGGGGATGAGGACAACAAGAGAAGCTCGACCAGTCACCGCCCACGTGATGGTTGTGAACAAGGATGCGGTCACTGCAACTTGATACTTCAGATGTAATCAGAGTCGATAAAGAAGTTCATAAATAAATAAATAAATTTAAAAAAAAAATTAAAAAAAATAAAATAAAAAAAATAATAAAATAAAATAAAATAAAATAAAATAAAATAAAATAAAATAAAATAAAATAAAATAAAATAAAATAAAATAAAATAAAATAAGATAAAATAAAATAAAATAAAATAAAATAAAATAAAATGAAATGAAATGAAATGAAATGAAATGAAATGAAATGAAATGAAATGAAATGAAATGAAATGAAATGAAATGAAATGAAATGAAATGAAATGAAATGAAATGAAATGAAATAAAATAAAATAAAATAAAATAAAATAAAATAAAATAAAATAAGATAAAATAAAATAAAATAAAATAAAATGAAATGAAATGAAATGAAATGAAATGAAATGAAATGAAATGAAATGAAATGAAATGAAATAAAATAAAATAAAATGAAATAAAATAAAATAAAATAAAATAAAATAAAATAAAATAAAATAAGATAAAATAAGATAAAATAAGATAAAATAAAATAAAATAAAATAAAATAAAATAAAATAAAATAAAATAAAATAAAATAAAATGAAATAAAATAAAATAAAATAAAATAAAATAAAATAAAATAAAATAAAATAAAATAAAATAAAATAAAATTAAATTAAATTAAATTAAATTAAATTAAGTCAAATTGAATTGAATTTAATTTAATTAAATTGCATCAAATTAACTAGAATTAAACTTAAAAATGCAAAATATACAAACAAGAACAAGAAGATAAGAAGGGAAAATTTCTTTATCGACTCTGATGTACTCCAATCATCAGTGTTGGATACCAGAATCAATACTAAGCTAATCTTTTATCCCATTTTCATCCAACTGAACATTTTTTAACCGATATTTCTTAAATTTTTTGGATTCGATGTTGCATAAGTTTGAATTCATAGACTTTGAAATTATGATATGTTTTCGATTGTGTGTTTGTACAACCAGTGATATAAGCCACCAACCAACGGACTCTGAGAACGAAATATGCTTTTCTACCTGCCTTGTAAGTAACCTTGCGCATGGGTTGCGGAATAGGGGGCGCAACTTTACTACCAGCTACAACCGCATAAAACGTACCTGAAATGAGGGTCCTAAATAGATCCCTGGGCAGGTTTACTACAAACAATTATTATTATGTTGACTGGCAAAACCAACAACACAGGAAACACTCTGCTAGTCGTAAGAGGCGACGAAAGGAGACCCGTCTGGGCCCGGGGTAGAATAGGCCCAGAGTGACTCTGCTAGTCGTAAGAGGCGACTTAAGGAGACCCGTCTCGGCCCGGGGTAGAAGTGGCCCAGAGTGACTCTGCTAGTCGTAAGAGGCGACTAAAGGAGATCCGTCTGGGCCCGGGGTAGACTAGGCCGAGAGTGACTCTGCTAGTCGTAAGAGGCGACTAAAGGAGACCCGTCTCGGCCCGGGGTAGAAGTGGCCCAGAGTGACTCTGCTAGTCGTAAGAGGCGACTAGAGGAGACCCGTCTCGGCCCGGGGTAGAAGTGGCCCAGAGTGACTCTGCTAGTCGTAAGAGGCGACTAAAGGAGACCCGTCTCGGCCCGGGGTAGAAGTGGCCCAGAGTGACTCTACTAGTCGTAAGAGACGACTAAAGGAGACCCGTCTCGGCCCGGGGTAGAAGTGGTCTAAAGTGACTCTATGGGGTTCAGTACCCCCATGCCTCTCCCCAAATACACGGGGAGTAGGAAGGAAAGGAGGAGGGAGGAGGAAACTACAATTTTTATTATTTTTTGTATTTTTTTATTATATGTATAATACTATAGGATCCATTCAAGAAAGCTCTACCCACGCTCAAGTTCTACTGCTCTTCTGTGGGTAGTGGTTTATGTATCTATGTGTTGTATCTTAACCTATTTCAGAAAGACAAGTAAGATTGATTGATTGATTTAATAACGTACGACGTTGGCCCCCTGATCGCCTCGTCTCCTGAGTCAGAAAGAACTACCCTGGACCTATTCTCTCCCGGGGCCACACGGGGGAGGTAGTTGGAGTAGAGGCTGATGTGTGGAACTGTGGATGTCAGAGGCTCCTCTCCTAAGTCAGGAAGAGCTACCCTGGACCTATTCTCTCCCGGGGCCACACGGGGGAGGTAGTTGGAGGAGAGGCTGATGTGTGGAACTGTGGAGGATGTCAGAGGCTCCTCTCCCCAGTCAGGAAGAGCTACCCTGGACCTATTCTCTCCCGGGGCCACACAGGGGAGGTAGTTGGAGGAGAGGCTGATGTGTGGAACTGTGGAGGATGTCAGAGGCTCCTCTCCCCAGTCAGGAAGAGCTACCCTGGACCTATTCTCTTCCAGGGCCACACGGGGGAGGTAGCTGGAGGAGAGGCTGATGTGTGGAACTGTGGAGGATGTCAGAGGCTCCTCTCCTGAGTCAGGAAGAGCTACCCTGGACCTATTCTCTCCCGGGGCCACACGGGGGAGGTAGTTGGAGGAGAGGCTGATGTGTGGAACTGTGGAGGATGTCAGAGGCTCCTCTCCCCAGTCAGGAAGAGCTACCCTGGACCTATTCTCTCCCGGGGCCACACGGGGGAGGTAGTTGGAGGAGAGGCTGATGTGTGGAACTGTGGAGGATGTCAGAGGCTCCTCTTCTATGTCAGGAAGAGCTACCCTGGACCTATTCTCTCCCGGGGCCACACGGGGGAGGTAGTTGGAGGAGAGGCTGATGTGTGGAACTGTGGAGGATGTCAGAGGCTCCTCTCCTAAGTCAGGAAGAGATACCCTGGACTTATTCTCTCCCGGGGCCACACGGGGGAGGTAGTTGGAGGAGAGGCTGATGTGTGGAACTGTGGAGGATGTCAGAGGCTCCTCTTCTATGTCAGGAAGAGCTACCCTGGACCTATTCTCTCCCGGGGCCACACGGGGGAGGTAGTTGGAGGAGAGGCTGATGTGTGGAACTGTGGAGGATGTCAGAGGATCCTCTCATCTAATCTGTTATGCCCGGCTGGCGGTTCTCAGGCTTCTACGTGCGACGCTGACGTCGGACGTTGGCCAATCGTAGCCATGCCCCGCCCCCTCGACGTTTGGCGAGGATACTCCGGGCTGCGGTTGGCCAACGTCCGGCAGTGGCGTGCGGTGAGGTCTGTAGGAGAGGAAGCAATTGCATTTGGCAAACACGCGAGGGGGACTGGGGCTTATCACCTTCAGATCCAGCTCACATAGATCCGACGACTTAAATATCTTAAATTAATTTGATCACAAATTTGTGACAAAAACAATCACCCGTTAAATCGTATTTACATCGGCTGTTCAGCACCACAGGCTAGGCCACGCACGACAAAGCGCTGCGATGGAACGTGTTTCAACAGCCTTCACCGAAGCAATTATCGTTGGCGACCATCTGCGGGTGGACTCCGAACGTCTCAAAAGAGTTTATTTACAACCTGTCCCCCCCATGTATTCATCTAGACAGAAAAGGGACTTGGGGGTGACTAAATAGTTATTTAAAATAATGTTATAATAGTTTTTGACTTCCCATCATCATAACGCTATTAAAAGCGTACCATTGAACGCGCAGCGCTAAGACAATACAGACAGTTTTTAATTGGAGCTGCTGTAGCAGTTTTTAAAGTCACACACATCCACCTACGTCCACATACATGTAATGCAGCGTACATCCAAATACATGTAATTTTCATAATATGTATACAAAGCCTTATTCATGTATAGCTCGTTGGTCTAGTGGGTGTAATTATGCTTCCGTTGTAGCAGATTCTGGGTTCGATTCTTGGTTCGGGTAGGGGCTTTTCAACTTTGGATATAAGTTTCATCTAAGTTTTGATACTGGTAAATACGTAGACCGTGACTTAACAACGGATCACATTATAAGTTATAAAACAATGTCCCCTGAAGCTACTGAAAATGATAACTTGTAACTGAGTGTCAGTGGCGTAGCTAGAAATCCACGGGCCCCCGGGCTACAGCGAGCTGGCGGGCCCCTGTCATTGACGCCTTCAATCTGCATGTTATTTACTATTAGGCAATTATTATAAAATTTATGTATTATTGACACCGACTCTTGGTACTCACCATTCGCCATTGGATTCGACAACATAGTCACTAGCACTACCGGTATCACACGACGCAGTGTTACTTTTGAGTAAAAAGCTAGTTATTTTAGGAATTTGTCGTTGTTTTTCTAGTTCCTCGGTTTTCTTCTTACGCTTTTTAATCCCGCTTAAATGTTTCTATGAGGACATTATTAAAATAGAAAATGAGAGCTTTTGCGACGACCGTGATTATTAGCAAGAGATAATCACAAACTGACTAAAAGTGTGGACATGTCGTATTCTAAAGGGGTTGGAGTGTGGTGACTGCAGAGTTGTGAACAAAAGGTTTTCTGAGAAATGAGGCACATTCAATCAACAGCGGATTATTGACAGGATGAAGCCATCAATGAATGACTGTTGGCGGCCAGGGCGACGGCTAGGGCCCCGTGGGGTAGGGGCAAGGTAAATATAACTCGCATATAGATTTTCATGATTTGTATGCAACTTATACTTCAACAATTGTTTTAAACAATTACTTGTTTTGTATTTTTTTACTCAGTATCCAGGGCCCGGTTCCGGACCGTCCTGATAACCAGTCTTTTGAACTCAAGCTTGTCTCAAAACCGGGCCCCTCTAGACCCCGGGCTGCCCCCCTATTCCTACGCCACTGGAGTGTGTAAAGATTATAGAGTGTAGACTGTTCCACAACATTAATTAATGTAGTACATTTATTTTATGAGATATGTACCGGTACGTACAGACAGTAGCGCACAAGGCGATGAGGCGATCGTGTCCCCCTACCCCCTCAACTTTTATCAACCATTGAATAATATATTATAAAACATTCAAATCGATGGAACGGGATCGTACAACCTTGTTTGTGTCTTTATAGTAGGCCTAACTATATCAATCAAATAACAGTACAAATGAATATATGATGTTCTCTGGGTTCGTAAGTGTTTGGCAACTCAAAATGACAGAACAGAATGGTGTGGAGCCCAGCGTGTCGCGGGAACTGATCCCAGTATTATCCCGGCCACTAACCGCCGCGTTACACGATTGCGATACTCGCGATAGTTGGCTCGCGCGAGCTCCTCGCTACGAGTAGACTTGCACTTGATAGCGTGAAACTACCCGGCAGACCGATACACGGGCGAGCCAGCTCGCGCGAGCTCCTCGCTACGAGTAGACTTGCACTTGATAGCGTGAAACTACCCGGCAGACCGATACACGGGCGAGCCAGCTCGCGCGAGCTCCTCGCTACGAGTAGACTTGCACTTGATAGCATGGAACTCGCCGGCAGACCGATACACGGGCGAGCCAGCTCGCGCGAGCTCCCCGCTACGAGTAGACTTGCACTTGATAGCATGGAACTCGCCGGCAGACCGATACACGGGCGAGCCAGCTCGCGCGAGCTCCCCGCTACGAGTAGACTTGCACTTGGTAGCATGGAACTCGCCGGCAGACCGATACACGGGCGGGCCAGCTCGCGCGAGCTCCTCGCTACGAGTATACTTGCACTTGATAGCATGGAACTCGCCGGCAGACCGATACACGGGCGGGCCAGCTCGCGCGAGCTCCTCGCTACGAGTATACTTGCACTTGATAGCGTGGAACTACCCGGCAGACCGATACACGGGCGAGCCAGCTCGCGCGAGCTCCTCGCTACGAGTAGACTTGCACTTGATAGCATGGAACTCGCCGGCAGACCGATACACGGGCGGGCCAGCTCGCGCGAGCTCCTCGCTACGAGTATACTTGCACTTGATAGCGTGAACTACCCGGCAGACCGATACACGAGCGAGCCAGCTCGCGCGAGCTCCTCGCTACGAGTAGACTTGCACTTGACAGCATGGAACTACCCGGCAGACCGATACACGGGCGAGCCAGCTCGCGCGAGCACCTCGCTACGAGTAGACTTGCACTTGGTAGCATGGAACTCGCCGGCAGACCGATACACGGGCAAGCCAGCTCGCGCGAGCTCCTCGCTACGAGTAGACTTGCACTAAATAGCATGGAACTCGCCGGCAGACCGATACACGGGCGAGCCAGCTCGCGCGAGCTCCTCGCTACGAGTAGACTTGCACTTGATAGCGTGGAACTACCCGGCAGACCGATACACGGGCGAGCCAGCTCGCGCGAGCTCCTCGCTACGAGTAGACTTGCACTTGATAGCGTGGAACTACCCGGCAGACCGATACACGGGCGAGCCAGCTCGCGCGAGCTCTTCGCTACGAGTAGACTTGCACTTGATAGCGTGGAACTACCCGGCAGACCGATACACGGGCGAGCCAGTTCGCGCGAGCTCCTCGCTACGAGTAGACTTGCACTTGATAGCGTGGAACTACCCGGCAGACCGATACACGGGCGAGCCAGCTCGCGCGAGCTCCTCGCTACGAGTAGACTTGCACTTGATAGCGTGGAACTCGCCGGCAGACCGATACACGGGCGAGCCAGCTCGCGCGAGCTCCTCGCTACGAGTAGACTTGCACTTGATAGCATGGAACTCGCCGGCAGACCGATACACGGGCGAGCCAGCTCGCGCGAGCTCCTCGCTACGAGTAGACTTGCACTTGATAGCATGGAACTCGCCGGCAGACCGATACACGGGCGAGCCAGCTCGCGCGAGCTCCCCGCTACGAGTAGACTTGCACTTGGTAGCATGGAACTCGCCGGCAGACCGATACACGGGCGGGCCAGCTCGCGCGAGCTCCTCGCTACGAGTATACTTGCACTTGATAGCATGGAACTCGCCGGCAGACCGATACACGGGCGGGCCAGCTCGCGCGAGCTCCTCGCTACGAGTATACTTGCACTTGATAGCGTGGAACTACCCGGCAGACCGATACACGGGCGAGCCAGCTCGCGCGAGCTCCTCGCTACGAGTAGACTTGCACTTGATAGCATGGAACTCGCCGGCAGACCGATACACGGGCGGGCCAGCTCGCGCGAGCTCCTCGCTACGAGTATACTTGCACTTGATAGCGTGAACTACCCGGCAGACCGATACACGAGCGAGCCAGCTCGCGCGAGCTCCTCGCTACGAGTAGACTTGCACTTGACAGCATGGAACTACCCGGCAGACCGATACACGGGCGAGCCAGCTCGCGCGAGCACCTCGCTACGAGTAGACTTGCACTTGGTAGCATGGAACTCGCCGGCAGACCGATACACGGGCAAGCCAGCTCGCGCGAGCTCCTCGCTACGAGTAGACTTGCACTAAATAGCATGGAACTCGCCGGCAGACCGATACACGGGCGAGCCAGCTCGCGCGAGCTCCTCGCTACGAGTAGACTTGCACTTGATAGCGTGGAACTACCCGGCAGACCGATACACGGGCGAGCCAGCTCGCGCGAGCTCCTCGCTACGAGTAGACTTGCACTTGATAGCGTGGAACTACCCGGCAGACCGATACACGGGCGAGCCAGCTCGCGCGAGCTCTTCGCTACGAGTAGACTTGCACTTGATAGCGTGGAACTACCCGGCAGACCGATACACGGGCGAGCCAGTTCGCGCGAGCTCCTCGCTACGAGTAGACTTGCACTTGATAGCGTGGAACTACCCGGCAGACCGATACACGGGCGAGCCAGCTCGCGCGAGCTCCTCGCTACGAGTAGACTTGCACTTGATAGCGTGGAACTCGCCGGCAGACCGATACACGGGCGAGCCAGCTCGCGCGAGCTCCTCGCTACGAGTAGACTTGCACTTGATAGCGTGGAACTACCCGGCAGACCGATACACGGGCGAGCCAGCTCGCGCGAGCTCCTCGCTACGAGTAGACTTGCACTTGATAGCATGGAACTACCCGGCAGACCGATACACGGGTGTGCCAGCTCGCGCGAGCTCCTCGCTACGAGTAGACTTGCACTTGATAGCGTGGAACTACCCAGCAGACCGATACACGGGCGAGCCAGCTCGCGCGAGCTCCTCGCTACGAGTAGACTTGCACTTGATAGCGTGGAACTACCCGGCAGACCGATACACGGGCGAGCCAGCTCGCGCGAGCTCCTCGCTACGAGTAGACTTGCACTTGATAGCGTGGAATTACCCGGCAGACCGATGCACGGGTGAGCCAGCTCGCGCGAGCTCCTCGCTACGAGTAGACTTGCACTTGATAGCGTGGAACTACCCAGCAGACCGATACACGGGCGAGCCAGCTCGCGCGAGCTCCTCGCTACGAGTAGACTTGCACTTGATAGCGTGGAACTACCCGGCAGACCGATACACAGGCGAGCCAGCTCGCGCGAGCTCCTCGCTACGAGTATACTTGCACTTGATAGCGTGGAACTACCTGGCAGACCGATACACGGGCGAGCCAGCTCGCGCGAGCTCCTCGCTACGAGTAGACTTGCACTTGATAGCATGGAACTACCCGGCAGACCGATACACGAGCGAGCCAGCTCGCGCGAGCTCCTCGCTACGAGTAGACTTGCACTTGATAGCATGGAACTACCCGGCAGACCGATACACGCGCGAGCTCCTCGCTACGAGTAGACTTGCACTTGATAGCATGGAACTACCCGGCAGACCGATACACGGGCGAGCCAGCTCGCGCGAGCTCCTCGCTACGAGTAGACTTGCACTTGATAGCATGGAACTCGCCTGCAGACCGATACACGGGCGAGCCAGCTCGCGCGAGCTCCTCGCTACGAGTAGACTTGCACTTGATAGCATGGAACTCGCCTGCAGACCGATACACGGGCGGGCCAGCTCGCGCGAGCTCCTCGCTACGAGTAGACTTGCACTTGATAGCATGGAACTCGCCTGCAGACCGATACACGGGCGAGCCAGCTCGCGCGTTCTCCTCGCTACGAGTAGACTTGCACTTGATAGCATGGAACTCACCTGCAGACCGATAGACGGGCGAGCCAGCTCGCGCGAGCTCCTCGCTACGAGTAGACTTGCACTTGATAGCATGGAACTCGCCTGCAGACCGATACACGGGCGGGCCAGCTCGCGCGAGCTCCTCGCTACGAGTAGACTTGCACTTGATAGCATGGAACTCGCCTGCAGACCGATACACGGGCGGGCCAGCTCGCGCGAGCTCCTCGCTACGAGTAGACTTGCACTTGACAGCGTGGAACTCGCCTGCAGACCGATACACGGGCGAGCCAGCTCGCGCGAGCTCCTCGCTACGAGTAGACTTGCACTTGACAGCGTGGAACTCGCCTGCAGACCGATACACGGGCGAGCCAGCTCGCGCGAGCTCCTCGCTACGAGTAGACTTGCACTTGATAGCATGGAACTCGCCTGCAGACCGATACACGGGCGGGCCAGCTCGCGCGAGCTCCTCGCTACGAGTAGACTTGCACTTGATAGCATGGAACTACCCGGCAGACCGATACACGGGCCAGCCAGCTCGCACGAGCTCCTCGCTACGAGTAGACTTGCACTTGATAGCATGGAACTACCCGGCAGACCGATACACGGGCGAGCCAGCTCGCGCGAGCTCCTCGCTACGAGTAGACTTGCACTTGATAGCACGGAACTCGCCTGCAGACCGATACACGGGCCAGCCAGCTCGCGCGAGCTCCTCGCTACGAGTATACTTGCACTTGATAGCATGGAACTACCCGGCAGACCGATACACGGGCCAGCCAGCTCGCGCGAGCTCCTCGCTACGAGTAGACTTGCACTTGATAGCGTGGAACTACCCGGCAGACCGATACACGGGCGAGCCAGCTCGCGCGAGCTCTTCGCTACGAGTAGACTTGCACTTGATAGCGTGGAACTACCCGGCAGACCGATACACGGGCGAGCCAGCTCGCGCGAGCTCCTCGCTACGAGTAGACTTGCACTTGATAGCGTGGAATTACCCGGCAGACCGATGCACGGGTGAGCCAGCTCGCGCGAGCTCCTCGCTACGAGTAGACTTGCACTTGATAGCGTGGAACTACCCAGCAGACCGATACACGGGCGAGCCAGCTCGCGCGAGCTCCTCGCTACGAGTAGACTTGCACTTGATAGCGTGGAACTACCCGGCAGACCGATACACAGGCGAGCCAGCTCGCGCGAGCTCCTCGCTACGAGTATACTTGCACTTGATAGCGTGGAACTACCTGGCAGACCGATACACGGGCGAGCCAGCTCGCGCGAGCTCCTCGCTACGAGTAGACTTGCACTTGATAGCATGGAACTACCCGGCAGACCGATACACGAGCGAGCCAGCTCGCGCGAGCTCCTCGCTACGAGTAGACTTGCACTTGATAGCATGGAACTACCCGGCAGACCGATACACGCGCGAGCTCCTCGCTACGAGTAGACTTGCACTTGATAGCATGGAACTACCCGGCAGACCGATACACGGGCGAGCCAGCTCGCGCGAGCTCCTCGCTACGAGTAGACTTGCACTTGATAGCATGGAACTCGCCTGCAGACCGATACACGGGCGAGCCAGCTCGCGCGAGCTCCTCGCTACGAGTAGACTTGCACTTGATAGCATGGAACTCGCCTGCAGACCGATACACGGGCGGGCCAGCTCGCGCGAGCTCCTCGCTACGAGTAGACTTGCACTTGATAGCATGGAACTCGCCTGCAGACCGATACACGGGCGAGCCAGCTCGCGCGAGCTCCTCGCTACGAGTAGACTTGCACTTGATAGCATGGAACTCACCTGCAGACCGATAGACGGGCGAGCCAGCTCGCGCGAGCTCCTCGCTACGAGTAGACTTGCACTTGATAGCATGGAACTCGCCTGCAGACCGATACACGGGCGGGCCAGCTCGCGCGAGCTCCTCGCTACGAGTAGACTTGCACTTGATAGCATGGAACTCGCCTGCAGACCGATACACGGGCGGGCCAGCTCGCGCGAGCTCCTCGCTACGAGTAGACTTGCACTTGACAGCGTGGAACTCGCCTGCAGACCGATACACGGGCGAGCCAGCTCGCGCGAGCTCCTCGCTACGAGTAGACTTGCACTTGACAGCGTGGAACTCGCCTGCAGACCGATACACGGGCGAGCCAGCTCGCGCGAGCTCCTCGCTACGAGTAGACTTGCACTTGATAGCATGGAACTCGCCTGCAGACCGATACACGGGCGGGCCAGCTCGCGCGAGCTCCTCGCTACGAGTAGACTTGCACTTGATAGCATGGAACTACCCGGCAGACCGATACACGGGCCAGCCAGCTCGCACGAGCTCCTCGCTACGAGTAGACTTGCACTTGATAGCATGGAACTACCCGGCAGACCGATACACGGGCGAGCCAGCTCGCGCGAGCTCCTCGCTACGAGTAGACTTGCACTTGATAGCACGGAACTCGCCTGCAGACCGATACACGGGCCAGCCAGCTCGCGCGAGCTCCTCGCTACGAGTATACTTGCACTTGATAGCATGGAACTACCCGGCAGACCGATACACGGGCCAGCCAGCTCGCGCGAGCTCCTCGCTACGAGTAGACTTGCACTTGATAGCGTGGAACTACCCGGCAGACCGATACACGGGCGAGCCAGCTCGCGCGAGCTCCTCGCTACGAGTAGACTTGCACAATGCACATGATAGCGTGGAACTACCCGGCAGACCGATACACGGGCGAGCCAGCTGGCGCGAGCTCCTCGCTACGAGTAGACTTGCACTTGATAGCATGGAACTCGCCGGCAGACCGATACACGGGCGAGCCAGCTGGCGCGAGCTCCTCGCTACGAGTAGACTTGCACAATGCACATGATAGCGTGGAACTACCCGGCAGACCGATACACGGGCGAGCCAGCTGGCGCGAGCTCCTCGCTACGAGTAGACTTGCACAATGCACATGATAGCGTGGAACTACCCGGCAGACCGATACACGGGCGAGCCAGCTCGCGCGAGCTCCTCGCTACGAGTAGACTTGCACAATGCACATGATAGCGTGGAACTACCCGGCAGACCGATACACGGGCGAGCCAGCTGGCGCGAGCTCCTCGCTACGAGTAGACTTGCACTTGATAGCATGGAACTACCCGGCAGACCGATACACGGGCGAGCCAGCTCGCGCGGGCTCCTCGCTACGAGTAGACTTGCACTTGATAGCATGGAACTACCCGGCAGACCGATACACGGGCGAGCCAGCTCGCGCGAGCTCCTCGCTACGAGTATACTTGCACTTGATAGCATGGAACTCGCCGGCAGACCGATACACGGGCGAGCCAGCTCGCGCGAGCTCCTCGCTACGAGTATACTTGCACTTGATAGCATGGAACTCGCCTGCAGACCGATACACGAGCGAGCCAGCTCGCGCGAGCTCCTCGCTACGAGTATACTTGCACTTGATAGCATGGAACTCGCCGGCAGACCGATACACGGGCGAGCCAGCTCGCGCGAGCTCCTCGCTACGAGTATACTTGCACTTGATAGCATGGAACTCGCCGGCAGACCGATACACGGGCGAGCCAGCTCGCGCGAGCTCCTCGCTACGAGTATACTTGCACTTGATAGCATGGAACTCGCCGGCAGACCGATACACGGGCGAGCCAGCTCGCGCGAGCTCCTCGCTACGAGTAGACTTGCAGTTGATAGCATGGAACTGGCCTGCCGGCCGATACACGGGCGAGCCAGCTCGCGCGAGCTCCTCGCTACGAGTATACTTGCACTTGATAGCATGGAACTCGCCTGCAGACCGATACACGGGCGGGCCAGCTCGCGCGAGCTCCTCGCTACGAGTAGACTTGCACTTGATAGCATGGAACTACCCGGCAGACCGATACACGGGCGAGCCAGCTCGCGCGAGCTCCTCGTTACGAGTAGACTTGCCCGTGATAGCATGGAACTACCTGGCAGACCGATACACGGGCGAGCCAGCTCGCGCGAGCTCCTCGCTACGAGTATACTTGCACTTGATAGCATGGAACTCGCCGGCAGACCGATACACGGGCGGGCCAGCTCGCGCGAGCTCCGCGCTACGAGTATACTTGCACTTGATAGCGTGGAACTACCCGGCAGACCGATACACGGGCGAGCCAGCTTGCGCGAGCTCGAAAAATTTCCAACTTGTTCAACTTCCTAGCGAGTCTAGTTAGCGAGCTCCAATAAAAATTCGTTATTTTAACACGTGATCATTTACATATGAGAATCTATCTATTATCCTATTATTATCTATTTTATATTATTACTAACTTACATATTATATGTTATATATTTTATACATACATATATATCAGTGAATATAATATTATTATATACACATACATTTGTATGTGTATATATTATTATTATATATACTTATAATCTGTTATTATTATTATTATTATTATTATAATTATTATTATTAATATTATTATTATTATTATTATTATGTCGTGTATCGGAGATAGTAATAAACTCGCGCGAGTTTCTCACGCGGAGGTAAGCTAGCCCACGTTTCCTGGAAATTGAGGCAGGAGCTGTGTGCGGACCGTCTTGTCAGCTCCACCTGTATACAATGCATTAGTTTCCCAAAGTGAAGGTGCTTTGTTGGAACTTTACTTTCTTTTCATGTGCGAATATCCACTGTCGTCGCATCAAAGCCTCGACTTCAGAACAACGTCAGAGACAATGTGAGTAAGGAAGAGTCACCATTACTCTGTAATATAGATTAGTAAACGCAAGCAATATATTGTAACGACAAACTAACTAGATTGCACATGATATATAATGTCTTATGTTAAATGCTAATGAAAATTAATTAAAAACATTGCGGGTTATTATATAATGTTAATTAATGTTGGGAGGGGTACCGAATATACAACTGGCTAAAGTATTGTACAATGTTCCTTGATGCAATAGTGTTAGTGACGTATCCAGAAAACATCCACAACATCATATACTGACTTCGCCGCACAAAAAACGAAAATGATCAGAAAAACCTAAATAACGTGATAACAAGTGTCGCGCTTTGAAATTGTTGTCGGAATCAAACATTGTTCAGTCCGGCTCTCGATTTGTAAGTACGCATTGTGCTGAAGTTTTTTTTTCACCAAAACCCCTTCGCCAACTGCGGTCAATTGTTCGCCGCGTATAAGGGTAGTCGGGCTCTTGCTGAACAGCCGACTTTCTGAAGAGCTAACACAGCCTGTGCGGTATTTCCACGAACTAGGATTCTTGTGTTTACGGTTGATTCATTTCTCCCTTTTCAATGACCGCTCTGTCCTTTTCTATCTTTCTTTGTCGCGGTCAGACCCAAGGTCAGACCCGACCCTCCGACGCACTGTCCTATTTAAAAACTGCGTATATACTCCGTCCAGTCTGAAAGCTATTGGTATTTCTTACGGCCGAGGAGGACGCCCTGCTTCTATGGTTTGTTAGCAGTTAAGCTAATGTATCTCACAGTTTCACAACAGAAAACATCTCTGTCTTGTTTATAAAGAAGAACGACAGGTGGAGCAAAATACATCAATAATTGTAAATTAAGGTGACCAGACATAGCGGTTTGACCGGTACAGTACCGTTATCGGAACACTTGTACCGGTGTCCCGAGAAACTCATTGAAAAGATGTATTTTTAACCGGTTTGTAAATTTTGTGGGAAAGATGTCCCGGTATTCTGTCGATAAAGACAACGCGGTCGATTGTAACAGGTTGGTGCGGGGAAGGGTTGGGGGGGGGATGGTTACAATTGCTAGCCTTCCACACATGCGGGTCGCATTCGCAGACGCTGACTCACGCACTCACTCACTCACTGTCAGCAGAGTTTATTCCGTCAACAGACAGGCGGCTGGCGAAATACGACCAGGCATAAAATTACTACAAATAATATTACATGAAACATTTACTTTTTTTAAGACAACGCTTATATTTATATGTACTAAAAAGTAAAAAATAAATTTTCGCCCAACACATGTTTGCCTTACTCGGAAAATAAAAGCGTTGGGCGCTTACGGTATTGACATACTAAGATTGCAGTATTATGTTGTTCATGGAGAGAAAGCGCCCAACGCTTTTATTTTCCGAGTAAGGCAAACATGTGTTGGGCGAAAATTTATTTTTTACTTTTTAGTACATATAAATATAAGCGTTGTCTTAAAAAAAGTAATTTTTTCATGTAATATTATTTTATACTTTTTAGTCTTAACGAATGTTGTAATCGAATATGTGCTCACAGGATGTGTCCTCCACTAGCTGTGACTAATTTCCGATCTGAAGCTTTGTTTGATTAATTAATTATGATTAAAGTGATTAACTTGTGAATGTGATAAATTAATTCATGTATTTTCATCAAGAATATACGTCTGTTTGAAAATTTTCAGCTCGATCGGGTATTGGAAAGTGGGTTAAATATCGATTCCCATATAAAACTATAATTAATTAATTATGATAAAGTAATTAACTAATTAGTAGTTATTTTAATCGATTCATCTATTGTCATCAAGAATACGTATGTGTGAGAAAGTTCAGCTCGATTGGACATTGAGAAGTGGGTGAAATATCGATTATAAGATTCCGTCCAGACAGACAAACACATGAAGCTAATATAAGCGTTGTAATAAAATGTACCCACATTCATTTAAATACTTAATATGTATTAATTAAAATTAATATGAACAATAATGTATTGATATTTATTTTTTGTTTTAATTATTCATGTTAGAAAGCTGTTTTCTGGACATTTTGCACGCAAATTTGAATTAAAAATGTTTCGCCTCTTTTGCCTCAGACCCCGTACTTGTCCATGAAGTTCGTAATCCTTCCTTACACTTTGTTTGTCCCGGTTTGCAATATTCAAAATATGGTCACCTTATTGCAAATTAAACGTGGGAACAAATGTTGACAAATTAATGGATTTTGATTAATAATAAGTTATAACAACCCTTAGAAAAATGCTATTTTGGTGAGAGTAGGAAGGGTGTTAGGGAAGCATCGCTTTGCTTCCCTCGCTTCCCCCCAGTGCTCGCGTCACTGGCCCGACGTACAAGCGTGGGAACCGGCCATTACGAAAAACTAAAATCAGCAAAGACGGGTGGGATTTATATTTTAGTTTCAGTAATTTTGTTGTTCTGTGACTGGGTATTTAATTTCATTTGCAATCAATCAACCAATCAATCAATCAATCAATCAATCAATCAATCAATCAATCAATCAATCAATCAATCAATCAATCAATCAATCAATCAATCAATCAATCAATCAATCAATCAATCAATCAATCAATCAATCAATCAATCAATCAATCAATCAATCAATCAATCAATCAATCAATCAATCAATCAATCAATCAATCAATCAATCAATCAATCAATCAATCAATCAATCAATCAATCAATCAATCAATCAATCAATCAATCAATCAATCAATCAAAGCAATCAATCAATCAATCAATCAAACAAACAAAGCAATCAATCAATCAATTAATGAATGAATGGATGGATGGATGAATGAATGAATGAATTAATTAATCAATCATTCATTCATTCATTCATTTTCTTAAACTTACTCTATGACAGTGTCCGATTCTGAAACGTGTTCACAGGCGTTTAAAACGTCATATATGATAAAACGCCTCCGCTGGGGCTGGTGCCCCGACCGCTGTCTGGTTTGATATCCGATTAATTCTTGGGTAAACGACGTAAACGAACTTTTCAGTTAATTTATTTTGGGCCAGCTTCATCTTCAAGCGGTATGTTATTAACGCTGTGAGAGTCACGCGCGGACACCAGAGATGCGCTGTGACACGAACTTCGAGTTGATCACTCCGAACACAAAATATAATCATTCCCCAGATAATTGTATGCCCTTTCTTATAGATATCGTATCTCTTCGATACAAAAATCCATGTTTAAAGTGCTGGGCCTGGATTCACAAAGATGCTTAACTCTTGGGCAAATCCTAGTTAGCTAAATCATTTATGGGCAGGGCTCGTCGGAACAGGGAGGGGGGGGGGGGGGGGGGGTGGAGGGGCGAGAGTACCATCTCGCCCCCCTTGAAAAATTGACAACTTATGAATAAAATACATTTTACAGTCCCAATTCCATTTATTCTTTCAAACGATCACAGAGGTGGCTACACGGTAACTTTGGGAAAGTTCGTCGAAGGAGAAAATTTTTATTTGGAAATTGAATTTCGGGGAGGCCATTTTCGAATAAAACCATCAGAAATAATTTGAGCGTGGAGCTGTCTCTGAGAATACACTTTTGAACATTTTATCAACAAGTCCTACGTGTAATAATCAACAGAAATTGAAATTGAAAACACACTCACGTGACCGGCATAGACCCAGCTAGAACCCCAAACACTTTTACAACACGATTAAGAGATGTTTTCCGAGAGAAAATGTACCTTGGGACAAGAATTGTTTATCTCGCCGTTCGAACTGATGGCCAAAAGTCGAACAAAACAACCTTGACCTACTAACCTAACGTAGGCCTAACCTAACTTATCCTAACCTAACCTAACCTAACCTAATCTAACCCAATATAACCTTAGTGTAATGTAGCGTATCCTTTTTCTTGTTCGCAACGGGTAACGACTGCTTGATTGAGCGCGGGTATTAGTAATGATGGGCTATGCGTAAAGATATTCCAATACACCTGGCTGCATAGCCTGACTGTTACCTTGCCTGTGAACAAACTTCGGGCTTGCACAAAAGATGGCGTCGTTTTCACATTGACCATACTTTTGCACGTTCAGGCACCGTGCGTTAGTACATACAGCGCGTGCAGTGGCAGAATTTTGCAGTTAGGGAAGGAAAGAAACAAAACAAAATCACGCCTCGGCCTACCAGCTGTCATTAAATGGCGTTTACATGTAATTGAGATTGTTTCTTCCAATAATTGTTGCGTAATTGTATGATACATTATTAGTTATGGCTGAAGGGGAAGCAAGAAGTGGCAACAAGGGTTGTTGTATTGTTGGCTGCAGAAATCGGTACCAAAATACATTGATAAGCGTTCACTTTTACAAGTTTACGAGCCTAGCCTAGGCCTTACCATATGCTAGGTCTAGGGCCTATGCTAGGCCCGTTCTGTCCACAGAATGCAACAATGATTTTTCTTTCAGTATACCTAACTTTGGTAATTGTACGGTATCGCTGATCGCGTTTCGTACGCACTTTTTTCTGTATTCCTTTGCGATATTGATCATGTGCGCAGTACATAATTGTTATTTCATGATCTATCTGTAAGCTCCAGTGATTTTCAATACAAATAGTATCTTCTTTCATATTAAATTATCGTTTTGAAGTTGCATCGATTTGACGTTATTAAATATGGCAATATGGCGTATGTGCGAGGGCGCAGCTGTTTGGAGCACACGGGAAGTGTGAAGGCCTAGGCGTAGCTACCTGACATCCCACGAAAGTTGGGACAGGTAAGGGGGTCAATTATATTATGTTGAATTGACTGGGCCTAGCTGCCTGATATCCCACGAAAGTTGGGACAGGTTAGGGGGTCAATTATATTATGTTGAATTGGCTGGGCCTACGCCTAGGCCTAGCTGCCTGACATCCTGACAACCTGTCCCAACTTTCGTGGGATGTCAGGCAGCTAGGCCTAGGCATAGGCCCAGTCAATTCAACATAACATAATTGACCTCCTAACCTGTCCCAACTTTCGTATGATGTCAAGTAGTTAGGCGAGGCCTTCACACTTCCTGTGTACTCCAAACAGCTGCGCCCTCGCACGTCCGCCATATTGCCATATTTAACGTGATTGTGTTGTGAAATCGATGCAACTTCAAAATGATGATTTTATATGAAAGAAGATAGTATTTGGGTAGAAAATCACTGGAGCTTACAGATAAAACATGAAATAACAATTATGTACTGTGCACATGATCAATATCGCAAAGGAATTCAGTAAAAAGTGAGTACGAAACGCGATCAGCGATACCGTACCATTACCCTAACTTTTAATTGCGTACTTAAAAGGTCCTACTAGGTATAAACCACAACACATAAAATAAAATATACAATACTTACTTCAATTCTAACATCATAGGGCGTCAAACTCACTGACGTCTGCCTGACCACTTTCGACGTTATGAAATTAACCACACCATCTCGAGTTTCAGTCAAATAAAAAACATGGCCAGATTTAAATAATCCTTGCCCTTCAATAAAAGATTGCTTTGCCTCGTAGCCTGGATTTATTTGATTAAATCCGTATTTAATGACGATACACTTCGTACCTCCCGCGTGGTTTTCCATTGCTATGGTGCAATGTTTTCATAACCGAAGTGCGCCAGTCTGACACATGAGCGCTTCAATCGATCTCACTAGCGCGCTCAGTGGCCAAACACGGTGCCTTGGGCTTGGGCGGCAGCGGCAGCGACAACGGTGTTGTCGCGAACTATTTCGCACGAACTTGCTCTAGTCTACAGTCACCGTCGAACACTGAAACCCGACAGTCCAGTGCCATTCTTACAAACATGGGGATT
Source organism: Isoperla grammatica (assembly GCA_945910005.1). Classification (NCBI taxonomy): domain Eukaryota; kingdom Metazoa; phylum Arthropoda; class Insecta; order Plecoptera; family Perlodidae; genus Isoperla; species Isoperla grammatica. The sequence goes on from OX246749.1 coordinate 12,262,107, forward strand.
GGGGAATAATAAGATAAAGAATCCGGGTCGTGGCAGAAAACGTAGCAAGCGGGCGAAAGTGTCCTTGAAAGTGTTTAGGAAGAAAAAAGAAGAGCAATCGGTAAGAGTGTTTACTGTTGTATCTGTAGTAAATGTTGGCCACTGTCTTCTCAAGTGAGTGACGCTAGGCCAGGCCTAGCATCTCACGGACAGAAGTTTGCATAGGGCTTCGGAACTGTAGTTGTACCAACGCAGTTACTTTTATAAGTCCATGGTTGTACAGCCACCTCTGCTGGTAATCATTGGTTCTTTGTTTTTGTGTCTCACGAAAGCGTTGGAGACTCGCATCAAGTTGAAACGTGGATCATCCACAAATTTCGATGTGAATTGAAAATCATAGATTTGTGGCAACATCGTTCATCAAGTTACGTTCTGGTTATCGAATAAATGTTTCCATAACAATATACAGTTGAATGTCAGATCATGGAGTGAGAAGGAGGTCTAGTTTCAATGTAACAGGCCGAATCGTAGAGATATTTCCGGTCGACGCCATTTTGAGTCGTAAATACAGCGAAGTGTCTAGTTGCACCCAAGTTGGGTTGGGTGGCCCCTTTAAAATGCTTTTCTCATCCAAGTTCTACGCATGCGCAAGGGTGCTTCCAAAATGAACATATTATTCTATTTGCACCCAACTGAAATGTGCTTACAGAAGGGTTTTGGCTTTCTCCAGTTCAGCGCATGCGCTCGTGCATAGTCCAGGCGGCCAACCTCCATTTTCTTTCTTGTGCATTGTGCAGTGAAATCCTTGGTCTAGCTCTTGTAGGCTGGCCTAGGCTTAGACCTAATTGTATAATAACCAGCCCTAGCCTAGACCTAGGGGCCCCAGGGCCTAGGCCTATTTGTGTACCTGCGGGCCCATTGACCCTAGGCTGTAGGCCTAAATGATGCGGGCAAGGCCTAGGCCCTACATAAAACATGGCCTAGGCCTAGTTGTGTGTGGGTCTTGGGGGCCCTATTGGCCTAGGGCCTAGTTGTGTGCCAGTGGGCCCATTGACCCTAGGCTGTAGGCCTAGACCTAAATGATGGGGGCTAGGCCTAGGCCCTACATAAAACATGGCCTAGGCCTAGTTGTGTGTGGGTCTTGGGGGCCCTATTAGCCTAGGGCCTAGTTGTGTGCCGGCGGGCCACCCTTAGGCTGTAGGCCTAGTACTAAATGATGGGGGCTAGGCCTAGGCCCTACATAAAACATGGTCTAGGCCTAGTTGTGTATGGGTCTTGGGGGCCCTATTAGCCTAGGGCCTAGTTGTGTGCCGGCGGGCCACCCTTAGGCTGTAGGCCTAGTACTAAATGTTTCCTTGAGGGGTGAGGGCTAGGCCTAGGGCCTGTATAAAGCAGGACCTAGGCGCGGTTGCAGGACTTTGAACTTGAAAGCAACCTTCAGGAGCCGTTCACTTGGGTGCAAATAGCAATTTGAATGCTGGACACACACGAGTTGGGTGAAAATAACTTGGATGCAAATAGCATTTTAAATGTCTGTCTCACTCAAGTTCCAAATAGAAGCTAATTACAGGGTTGCCTCTACTTTCTACCCGGAAGTGTCTGGAAGAAGTTCGTTGCTATTTTCACCCCAGTTTTGCGCATGTGAGGAGTAAGGTATCTTGAAAGCTCTGCGCTAAACTGTAGTCCCCCCCCCCCCCTGTGCAAGCACAGGGGGGACGGGAGTACGATCTCCCCCCGTGAAAAAATGGCCAACATGAATTAAATGCCTTTTACAGTACTAATTCCATTTATTCTTTCAAACGTTCATAGAGACTTGCTGTATGGTAACTAATTTGAGGAAATTTGGTGGAAGGAGGACATTTTTATTTGGATATTGAATTTCAAAAGTCGTTGGCCTGATTCATGACTCATGTCACATGCGCCCCCTTCCCCTGCAGAGAGCGAGCATAAGCTGACACCGGCGGTGGCCTCTCTGTCAGCGGGCGGTACATTACACACAAGGGGCTTGTTGACACTACTGCTGCGGATATCTCGCGTTTCATTATCGTTTACCAATAAATGGGTAAAAGCAGTAAGGCAAACACGAGCAATGTTGGGATGGTGGAGGACATTGTTACTTGTGACTGTAAGGCAGTTGTGATTCAACAGACGAGGGAGTGAGATGTGCTTTGTGCTCCCGAGTGTGGGACTGGTCGTAGTGTTTTGTCCCATCCAAGGAATGAGCGATATACGGAGCTTGTTTAAGAAACAAAAGGTGTGTTATGATGTGGTCGTGGAAAGCACCGAAAGGAGTGATGACGCTTCTCGTCATATTTTGACCTCGCCATCTAATGCAGGTAAAAATCTGTTTAAACATCAAAACACGTGTAGCATGAAAGCGTTTTAAACAGACGCAAATGAATATGATGCTGCACATCATAAGAGCATTGTTGTTATCATTACGGTTGTTATTTAAAAAAACAATTAATAATTAATTCCTTAATTGGTCCTAACTACCCTCTGAAGTAGCGCTCTACCACTGCCGGACTAACACGAGTACACATTGCACGCACGTGTTGATGCTTGGCCGGCCGGCGAGGGCGTGGGGGTTGTGACGTAGCCTCCCAGCTGGGCCATTCTTTGAACGCGTACAGTCCGGGAACCAAGCGGTCTTTCGAGGTCGGGGTTTTTCGTGTATATTACTGGTGCGAGTCTTAACACGATAATTACAAAAACCAACAATGGCAAAAAATTCACCGAGTGAAGTCCAGCCCCCCCCCCCCCCCCCCCCCCAATGCTGCAAATGGGCCATAACTGCCCGGCGGCGGCTGTCCATATAAAAAAGTTATTTTATGAAAATTAGTATCTGTATCATTCATAAAACACGTTCAGAAATAAAATACTATTAGTTAATTTGTTAATATCTTACTATATTTTATCTTTTTGACATTGCAAAACGACATATGCGTGATTTATATCACTAAGATTTGCCTAAACTAGGTGTTTCGGCCGAACTCATCAGCAAAGATTAGTATTAATATATCAAATCATACATTGTTTTAAAATTATTTCTTATTTTTTAGTACTAGTATAATTAAGACACACACAAAGTAATATTGAAAATGTACTATACTCAATAAGTTGTAAGTTGTAACGAGTGAAAACTAAAATAATACAACACAATAACATACAAAGTTTCTATATTTGCATGATTATATTTCATATTCCTAATCCTATTCGTATTTTTCCGGTATTGCAAATGGCGGCGGCCCGAGGAAGGGTGACGCTAAACAGTAAACACGCAACCAGTGGCGACGCTAGGGTGTTACATTAGGGGAGGCGGTTCAGGGGCGAGTATGCCAGTTGGAGGCGCAAACGTCATCGCAATCTGGACGTGTAAAGTACCCCCCCCCCCCCCCCCCCCGTGTTATTATGCTCGATCTGGTGCTCAGCATCAAACCGCAGGACGACTTGTTGCAAATTGATGACATTGACGATTGATTTTTCAATGGATAATATTGTCAAATCTCGAAGGCGATTGTTGTAAACGTAAGATACGGAAGGTGCGCCTGCAACCTGCGCTTGATGCAGGATAAAGTCACGCAAAGTTAATAGTCACCGAATAATTGAACCAACTAAAGGAGTGTCTTGAAATGTTCGTTGCGTTCTTCGTTATGTCATCAGAACGTGGTCGGTTAGATTACTAGAATTGGGATTTTAATTAAATAATCAGTCCCTATTAGAGTATATCTTATTTTTACAGTATACAGTATACACTTAAAATGTAAATAAATAAAATCCATAGCGATTGTCTAGTAGTAAATACTGTTTGGGGGGCGACTGGGGGGGCGACTGCCCCCCCAGTCGCCCCCCCTTGACGTCGCCTCTGCACGCAACCCTAAACAACATTGCGAACTTGTGCATGTATTCCTTTGAACCACAGTTCGCCCGCTGTCCACTGCGCATCTCGTTCCGCGCATGAGGCCACTCTCTCGTGGCGGACCGCGCATCGCATCCCTTGCCTTGCTTGCGCCAGTCAGTAGGTTCCGTGCGACGCGAGGAGAAGGGTACTTGTGAAGTTACGTGTTAAATCCCGGTTGTGACTACATGGATAAGAATGGATCAGAATAAGGTGAGTGGGCAGACATAATATCTCATATTTTAAACACTCACGTAGGCTTTCGCGGCCGGACTCAATTAATGACCTTGGCCTCCGGGTATAGCATCGACGTGGCTGTACCGGGTATAGCATCGACGTGGCTGTACCGGGTATAGCATCGACGCTGCTGTACCGGGTATATCATCGACGCGGCTGTACCGGGTATAGCATCGACGCGGCTGTACCGGGTATATCATCGACGCGGCTGTACCAGGTATAGCATCGACGGGGCTGTACCGGGTATAGCATCGACGTGGCTGTACCGGGTATAGCATCGACGTGGCTGTACCGGGTATAGCATCGACGTGGCTGTACCGGGTGTAGCATCGACGTGGCTGTACCGGGTATAGCATCGACGCGGCTGTACCGGGTATAGCATCGACGCGGCTGTACCGGGTATAGCATCGACGTGGCTGTACCGGGTGTAGCATCGACGCGGCTGTACCGGGTATAGCATCGACGCGGCTGTACCAGGTATAGCATCGACACGGCTGTACCGGGTATAGCATCGACGTGGCTGTACCGGGTGTAGCATCGACGTGGCTGTACCGGGTATAGCATCGACGCGGCTGTACCGGGTATAGCATCGACGCGGCTGTACCGGGTATAGCATCGACGTGGCTGTACCGGGTGTAGCATCGACGTGGCTGTACCGGGTATAGCATCGACGCGGCTGTACCGGGTATAGCATCGACGCGGCTGTACCGGGTATAGCATCGACGTGGCTGTACCGGGTGTAGCATCGACGCGGCTGTACCGGGTATAGCATCGACGCGGCTGTACCGGGTATAGCATCGACGTGGCTGTACCGGGTGTAGCATCGACGCGGCTGTACCGGGTATAGCATCGACGCGGCTGTACCGGGTATAGCATCGACGCGGCTGTACCGGGTATAACGTCGACGCGGCTATACCGGGTATAGCATCGACGCGGCTGTACTGGGTATAGCATCGACGCGGCTGTACCGGGTATAACGTCGACGTGGCTGTACCGGGTATAGCATCGACGCGGCTGTACCGGGTATAGCATCGACGCGGCTGTACCGGGTATAGCATCGACGCGGCTGTACCGGGTATAGCATCGACGCGGCTGTACCGGGTAAAGCATCGACGCGGCTGTACCGGATATAGCATCGACGCGGCTGTACCGGATATAGCATCGACGCGGCTGTACCGGGTATATCATCGACGCGGCTGTACCGGGTATAGCATCGACGCGGCTGTACCGGGTATAGCATCGACGCGGCTGTACCGGATATAGCATCGACGCGGCTGTACCGGGTATATCATCGACGCGGCTGTACCGGGTGTAGCATCGACGCGGCTGTACCGGGTCTAGCATCGACGCGGCTGTACCGGATATAGCATCGACGCGGCTGTACCGGGTATATCATCGACGCGGCTGTACCGGGTATAACATCGACGCGGCTGTACCGGATATAGCATCGACGCGGCTGTACCGGGTATAGCATCGACGCGGCTGTACCGGGTATAGCATCGACGCGGCTGTACCGGTTATAGCATCGACGCGGCTGTACCGGGTATAGCATCGACGCGGCTGTACCGGGTATAGCATCGACGCGGCTGTACCCGGTGGTAATCGAGACGGAAGAGTGTTCGTCACAACTGCACAAACAACTTATAGTGGGTTCACACAAATGTTTAAGGATTTAAGGTTTATGATTTAAGATTCTGTTCTAAGAAACGAATTTCACTTACTGCTTTAGTAGGATGGCTACAATTGGCCGAATTTACAAAAGGTCACCTCTCATTGGCTGCTCTAAGAATTCCAGGTCTAAAGTTGAATCTTAGTCAACTTTGTTAAACCTTAAACACTGGCTCTTGAAACTAGCACTGGATGTGAACGCTAACGTTGTTTTCCTATAGTTTGTGTGAACCGACCATTACAGGACTTGAGAATTTTCAAGTTATTTGTGTTTTTAATTAGGACGAAGCTGTATCAAGTCTGTAGTGCAGACGGTGTTCAAATAGAGCTTATTAAGGTTGTCCTCCAGTAGGCCCCCCCCCGTGGTTAAAGTGGGGCGGTATGAGCCGGTATGCATACCCAGTGGCGTAGCTATCGGGTGGAAGAGGGGGGGCTGCATTCGGGCCCGGGACCCTTTCTTGAACTCCATGTGCGTCCCTTATTCTTTGTATGGTTTTAACCTGATGCAGATAATTTTCTTTTGTAGCAAAATTGAGGCTACCATTTCAAAATTATTTCCCCCTTATTGGGAAGGAAAATGATAACAATATGTTTTACTTGTTGACACTAAGACTAGACTTGACTGTATAATTATGGATGACTGAGTATTAATGATGAAGATGAATGACTAGGTAAAAAAAAAGAAAAGAAAAAAAAAGAAAATACAGTTGAAGCAGAAAACTCATAGTCATATGTGCAAAAGTATGAAGTGGCAAGGATCTATATTTAATGCAGGGTTAAAAGAATATGACAGCTTACAGTGGGTCCGTGGCTTCGTCGAGAACAAGAATATCAGTCGATCTTTCGTCGATCTTGGCATTTCACAGATGTTGTACACCCCCCACTACCTGGCTAGCACAAACATGAACCGAAATCCCCGAATTCATTACCGAAAGCCATAACAGAAGTTCAACCATGCGCACATTTCTTGGAAACCCAACATCTAGTCAGATCAAATAATAGGCGTCCACACACAAACAAACGATTATATTTGATTACTTTTTGACAGTTCGGACGGTCGGACCCAACAATTTCAATGAAACTGCGATCGCACTCGGGCTGTACAAACAACTTATTATAAATGCAGTGATAAAATGCCCTGCGGCGTTCTCAGCTTTGCCATGAACAAAGTTTATCAACGGTTATTAAACAAATAAAAAGTATGGCTTGTTCAGAAATAAATGCAAAAGGTGGATTATATTTATAGAGAACTGAGTAAGGTTATGGGGTTAGATTACGTTTTAGGGTTGTTATGAGTTAGGCATGAGAAAGATGCGCAAATTTGCAACAAAGCGAATCAACTCTAATTATTGAATATAATTATCTCAGAGTGAAAATAAAGCAATAAACAAGTGTATATATATAAAGGCTTGTAATTACCGATTACCGGTGCAGCTGCCTAATGGAGAGGAACGAGTAACAGCTTCGGTAATGCTTCCGTCACGGGTGGGTGAGCGGCAGCCAACCAGCGGCCGTGGCTGATTCAGATAGCTGCTCGGGTTGGCCGAGACCGTAAACATGTCATTGATGTTCAGTTATCTGAATTCCTCTTCCTCTGCTCGAGTTTGAATAGAATGGACTTTGTAGTTGTACTGCCAGTTCTTTTCAGTCCGGGAAGTGAGCGCGAGGCGTGGCGCTTTGTTCACAGAAGCTGACAGACGTAGCGCGACCCTTGTCCAGGTAGCGGAGATAATGAGCTAAATACGCAGACGGTACCGGTAAATCTCACCTGTCAAATGTCGCCTATTCATTCCCGTGTGGGGCCGGACATACGTGTAGGACTATGAGCCCCCGTGTGGGGCCGGACATACGTGTAGGACTATAAGCCCCCGTGTGGGGCCGGACATACGTGTAGGACTATGAGCCCCCGTGTGGGGCCGGACATACGTGTAGGACTATGAGCCCCCGTGTGGGGCCGGACATACGTGTAGGACTATGAGCCCCCGTGTGGGGCCGGACATACGTGTAGGACTATGAGCCCCCGTGTGGGGCCGGACATACGTGTAGGACTATGAGCCCCCGTGTGGGGCCGGACATACGTGTAGGACTATGAGCCCCCGTGTGGGGCCGGACATACGTGTAGGACTATGAGCCCCCGTGTGGGGCCGGACATACGTGTAGGACTATGAGCCCCCGTGAGGGGCCGGACATACGTGTAGGACTATGAGCCCCCGTGTGGGGCCGGACATACGTGTAGGACTATGAGCCCCCGTGTGGGGCCGGACATACGTGTAGGACTATGAGCCCCCGTGTGGGGCCGGACATACGTGTAGGACTATGAGCCCCCGTGTGGGGCCGGACATACGTGTAGGACTATAAGCCCCCGTGTGGGGCCGGACATACGTGTAGGACTAATAGCCCCCGTGTGGGGCCGGACATACGTGTAGGACTATAAGCCCCCGTGTGGGGCCGGACATACGTGTAGGACTATGAGCCCCCGTGTGGGGCCGGACATACGTGTAGGACTATGAGCCCCCGTGTGGGGCCGGACATACGTGTAGGACTATGAGCCCCTGTGTGGGGCCGGACACACGTGTAGGACTATGAGCCCCCGTGTGGGGCCGGACATACGTGTAGGACTATGAGCCCCCGTGTGGGGCCGGACATACGTGTAGGACTATAAGCCCCCGTGTGGGGCCGGACATACGTGTAGGACTATGAGCCCCCGTGTGGGGCCGGACATACGTGTAGGACTATGAGCCCCCGTGTGGGGCCGGACATACGTGTAGGACTATGAGCCCCCGTGTGGGGCCGGACATACGTGTAGGACTATGAGCCCCCGTGTGGGGCCGGACATACGTGTAGGACTATGAGCCCCCGTGTGGGGCCGGACATACGTGTAGGACTATGAGCCCCTGTGTGGGGCCGGACTTACGTGTTGGACTATGAGCGCCCGTGTGGGGCCGGACATACGTGTAGGACTATGAGCCCCCGTGTGGGGCCGGACATACGTGTAGGACTATGAGCCCCCGTGTGGGGCCGGACATACGTGTAGGACTATGAGCCCCCGTGTGGGGCCGGACATACGTGTAGGACTATGAGCCCCCGTGTGGGGCCGGACATACGTGTAGGACTATGAGCCCCCGTGTGGGGCCGGACATACGTGTAGGACTATGAGCCCCCGTGTGGGGCCGGACATACGTGTAGGACTATGAGCCCCCGTGTGGGGCCGGACATACGTGTAGGACTATGAGCCCCCGTGTGGGGCCGGACATACGTGTAGGACTATGAGCCCCCGTGTGGGGCCGGACATACGTGTAGGACTATGAGCCCCCGTGTGGGGCCGGACATATGTGTAGGACTATGAGCCCCCGTGTGGGGCCGGACATACGTGTAGGACTATGAGCCCCCGTGTGGGGCCGGACATACGTGTAGGACTATGAGCCCCCGTGTGGGGCCGGACATATGTGTAGGACTATGAGCCCCCGTGTGGGGCCGGACATACGTGTAGGACTATGAGCCCCCGTGTGGGGCCGGACATATGTGTAGGACTATGAGCCCCCGTGTGGGGCCGGACATACGTGTAGGACTATGAGCCCCCGTGTGGGGCCGGACATACGTGTAGGACTATGAGCCCCCGTGTGGGGCCGGACATACGTGTAGGACTATGAGCCCCCGTGTGGGGCCGGACATATGTGTAGGACTATGAGCCCCCGTGTGGGGCCGGACATACGTGTAGGACTATGAGCCCCCGTGTGGGGCCGGACATACGTGTAGGACTATGAGCCCCCGTGTGGGGCCGGACATATGTGTAGGACTATGAGCCCCCGTGTGGGGCCGGACATACGTGTAGGACTATGAGCCCCCGTGTGGGGCCGGACATACGTGTAGGACTATGAGCCCCCGTGTGGGGCCGGACATACGTGTAGGACTATGAGCCCCCGTGTGGGGCCGGACATATGTGTAGGACTATGAGCCCCCGTGTGGGGCCGGACATACGTGTAGGACTATGAGCCCCCGTGTGGGGCCGGACATACGTGTAGGACTATGAGCCCCCGTGTGGGGCCGGACATACGTGTAGGACTATGAGCCCCCGTGTGGGACCGGACATACGTGTAGGACTATGAGCCCCCGTGTGGGGCCGGACATACGTGTAGGACTATGAGCCCCCACGTGGGGCCGGACATACGTGTAGGACTATGAGCCCCCGTGTGGGGCCGGACATACGTGTAGGACTATGAGCCCCCGTGTGGGGCCGGACATACGTGTAGGACTATGAGCCCCCGTGTGGGGCCGGACATACGTGTAGGACTATGAGCCCCCGTGTGGGGCCGGACATACGTGTAGGACTATGAGCCCCCGTGTGGGGCCGGACATACGTGTAGGACTATGAGCCCCCGTGTGGGGCCGGACATACCTGTAGGACTATGAGCCCCCGTGTGGGGCCGGACATACGTGTAGGACTATGAGCCCCCGTGTGGGGCCGGACATACGTGTAGGACTATGAGCCCCTGTGTGGGGCCGGACATACGTGTAGGACTATGAGCCCCCGTGTGGGGCCGGACATACGTGTAGGACTATGAGCCCCCGTGTGGGGCCGGACATACGTGTAGGACTATGAGCCCCTGTGTGGGGCCGGACATACGTGTAGGACTATGAGCCCCCGTGTGGGGCCGGACATACGTGTAGGACTATGAGCCCCCGTGTGGGGCCGGACATACGTGTAGGACTATGAGCCCCCGTGTGGGGCCGGACATACGTGTAGGACTATGAGCCCCCGTGTGGGGCCGGACATACGTGTAGGACTATGAGCCCCTGTGTGGGGCCGGACATACGTGTAGGACTATGAGCCCCCGTGTGGGGCCGGACATACGTGTAGGACTATGAGCCCCCGTGTGGGGCCGGACTGACGTGTAGGACTATGAGCCCCCGTGTGGGGCCGGACATACGTGTAGGACTATGAGCCCCCGTGTGGGGCCGGACATACGTGTAGGACTATGAGCCCCTGTGTGGGGCCGGACATACGTGTAGGACTATGAGCCCCCGTGTGGGGCCGGACATACGTGTAGGACTATGAGCCCCCGTGTGGGGCCGGACATACGTGTAGGACTATGAGCCCCTGTGTGGGGCCGGACATACGTGTAGGACTATGAGCCCCCGTGTGGGGCCGGACATACGTGTAGGACTATGAGCCCCCGTGTGGGGCCGGACATACGTGTAGGACTATGAGCCCCCGTGTGGGGCCGGACATACGTGTAGGACTATGAGCCCCCGTGTGGGGCCGGACATACGTGTAGGACTATGAGCCCCCGTGTGGGGCCGGACATACGTGTAGGACTATGAGCCCCCGTGTGGGGCCGGACATACGTGTAGGACTATGAGCCCCCGTGTGGGGCCGGACACACGTGTAGGACTATGAGCCCCCGTGTGGGGCCGGACATACGTGTAGGACTATGAGCCCCCGTGTGGGGCCGGACATACGTGTAGGACTATGAGCCCCCGTGTGGGGCCGGACATACGTGTAGGACTATGAGCCCCCGTGTGGGGCCGGACATACGTGTAGGACTATGAGCCCCCGTGTGGGGCCGGACATACGTGTAGGACTATGAGCCCCCGTGTGGGGCCGGACATACGTGTAGGACTATGAGCCCCCGTGTGGGGCCGGACATACGTGTAGGACTATGAGCCCCCGTGTGGGGCCGGACATACGTGTAGGACTATGAGCCCCCGTGTGGGGCCGGACATACGTGTAGGACTATGAGCCCCCGTGTGGGGCCGGACATACGTGTAGGACTATCAGCCCCCGTGTGGGGCCGGACGTACGTGTAGGACTATGAGCCCCCGTGTGGGGCCGGACATACGTGTAGGACTATGAGCCCCCGTGTGGGGCCGGACATACGTGCAGGACTATGAGCCCCCGTGTGGGGCCGGACATACGTGTAGGACTATGAGCCCCCGTGTGGGGCCGGCTTTGTTTTCACGCGTTGGGACAACACACATCAACCATTATTTAGTTTTGTTGCAATACAATGACGTCACTGCTCGGCAACTCCTCGACGCAACCCGAGCAGACAGATAAGGAATGTAGCCGGCTCGCTTTACGTAGCGGTAGTAATACAATGACGTCACTGCTCGGCAACTCCTCGACGCAACCCGAGCAGACAGATAAGGAATGTAGCCGGCTCGCGTTACGAAGCGGTAGTAATACAATGACGTCACTGCTCGGCAACTCCTCGACGCAACCCGAGCAGACAGATAAGGAATGTAGCCGGCTCGCGTTACGAAGCGGTAGTAATACAATGACGTCACTGCTCGGCAACTCCTCGACGCAACCCGAGCAGACAGATAAGGAATGTAGCCGGCTCGCGTTACGTAGCGGTAGTAATACAATGACGTCACTGCTCGGCCACTCCTCGACGCAACCCGAGCTGACAGATAAGGAATGTAGCCGGCTCGCGTTACGTAGCGGTAGTAATACAATGACGTCACTGCTCGGCCACTCCTCGACGCAACCCGAGCTGACAGATAAGGAATGTAGCCGGCTCGCGTTACGTAGCGGTAGTAATACAATGACGTCACTGCTCGGCCACTCCTCGACGCAACCCGAGTGGACAGATAAGGAATGTAGCCGGCTCGCGTTACGTAGCGGTAGTAATACAATGACGTCACTGCTCGGCAACTCCTCGACGCAACCCGAGTGGACAGATAAGGAATGTAGCCGGCTCGCGTTACGTAGCGGTAGTAATACAATGACGTCACTGCTCGGCCACTCCTCGACGCAACCCGAGCAGACAGATAAGGAAGTAGCCGGCTCGCGTTACGTAGCGGTAGTAATACAATGACGTCACTGCTCGGCCACTCCTCGACGCAACCCGAGCTGACAGATAAGGAATGTAGCCGGCTCGCGTTACGTAGCGGTAGTAATACAATGACGTCACTGCTCGGCCACTCCTCGACGCAACCCGAGCAGACAGATAAGGAAGTAGCCGGCTCGCGTTACGTAGTGGTAGTAATACAATGACGTCACTGCTCGGCAACTCCTCGACGCAACCCGAGCAGACAGATAAGGAATGTAGCCGGCTCGCGTTACGTAGCGGTAGTAATACAATGACGTCACTGCTCGGCAACTCCTCGACGCAACCCGAGCAGACAGATAAGGAATGTAGCCGGCTCGCGTTACGTAGCGGTAGTAATACAATGACGTCACTGCTCGGCAACTCCTCGACGCAACCCGAGCAGACAGATAAGGAAAGTAGCCGGCTCGCGTTACGTAGCGGTAGTAATACAATGACGTCACTGCTCGGCAACTCCTCGACGCAACCCGAGCAGACAGATAAGGAATGTAGCCGGCTCGCGTTACGAAGCGGTAGTAATACAATGACGTCACTGCTCGGCAACTCCTCGACGCAACCCGAGCAGACAGATAAGGAATGTAGCCGGCTCGCGTTACGAAGCGGTAGTAATACAATGACATCACTGCTCGGCCACTCCTCGACGCAACCCGAGCAGACAAATAAGGAATGTAGCCGGCTCGCGTTACGAAGCGGTAGTAATACAATGACGTCACTGCTCGGCAACTCCTCGACGCAACCCGAGCAGACAGATAAGGAATGTAGCCGGCTCGCGTTACGAAGCGGTAGTAATACAATGACGTCACTGCTCGGCAACTCCTCGACGCAACCCGAGCAGACAGATAAGGAATGTAGCCGGCTCGCGTTACGAAGCGGTAGTAATACAATGACGTCACTGCTCGGCAACTCCTCGACGCAACCCGAGCAGACAGATAAGGAATGTAGCCGGCTCGCGTTACGAAGCGGTAGTAATACAATGACGTCACTGCTCGGCAACTCCTCGACGCAACCCGAGCAGACAGATAAGGAATGTAGCCGGCTCGCGTTACGAAGCGGTAGTAATACAATGACGTCACTGCTCGGCAACTCCTCGACGCAACCCGAGCAGACAGATAAGGAATGTAGCCGGCTCGCGTTACGAAGCGGTAGTAATACAATGACGTCACTGCTCGGCAACTCCTCGACGCAACCCGAGCAGACAGATAAGGAATGTAGCCGGCTCGCTTTACGTAGCGGTAGTAATACAATGACATCACTGCTCGGCAACTCCTCGACGCAACCCGAGTGGACAGATAAGGAATGTAGCCGGCTCGCTTTACGAAGCGGTAGTAATACAATGACATCACTGCTCGGCAACTCCTCGACGCAACCCGAGTGGACAGATAAGGAATGTAGCCGGCTCGCTTTACGTAGCGGTAGTAATACAATGACGTCACTGCTCGGCAACTCCTCGACGCAACCCGAGCTGACAGATAAGGAATGTAGCCGGCTCGCTTTACGAAGCGGTAGTAATACAATGACGTCACTGCTCGGCAACTCCTCGACGCAACCCGAGCAGACAGATAAGGAATGTAGCCGGCTCGCTTTACGTAGCGGTAGTAATACAATGACGTCACTGCTCGGCAACTCCTCGACGCAACCCGAGCAGACAGATAAGGAATGTAGCCGGCTCGCTTTACGAAGCGGTAGTAATACAATGACGTCACTGCTCGGCAACTCCTCGACGCAACCCGAGCAGACAGATAAGGAATGTAGCCGGCTCGCTTTACGAAGCGGTAGTAATACAATGACGTCACTGCTCGGCAACTCCTCGACGCAACCCGAGCAGACAGATAAGGAATGTAGCCGGCT
>OX246749.1:12281569-12291569 GCA_945910005.1 Isoperla grammatica
AAAACGGAGGATAGAATGTGCGCGCATGCGCAGAGAGCGTTGTTGGTTGTGATCTGTGCGAGTTTGAGAGTGTTGTGTTGTGTTGTTCCTTGTGTTAAAAATAAAGTAATAATAGTATTTCACTTGCGACTTGTTTATTTATTGACCATCAAGATTCCCATCCACGTGTTGTCTAAATATACGACATTGGTAGTCAGTATACACTACGTGTCAACACAACTTGGCAGTCAGTATATACTAATAATCAACACAACTTGGCAGCCAGTATATACTTCGTGGCAACACAACTTGGCAGTCAGTATATACTACTAACTAGGAAAACGCTCTGTTTGACGCGTTGATAAGCGAGCGCGTCAATATCTACGAACTTTCTGGCGAAATGTTTTCAATGCTAATACGAACAACAATTAACAACAATTCACGAATGCGCATTGCAAAAATTGTTCTTATTTCCATGGCTATTATACTTCCCGACATTGTTGGATACAGTGCAATGTGCGTTGCTAAGAATTTTCGTGGTCATGTTTTCAACACGGTCCGCCACCGTTACTAACAGTTATTGACAGCAATAGAAATGTAATTTCTGCCTGGAATACGTATCGGATCGCGTTTAAATTAGTATATTCGTGACCGGACAAAAATTTACTATAAGATAGCCACCTCACATTTTGCCGTTACTGCGTTTTAGAAAAATACTTTCGAGTAACTTTCGTGTAACTTTGCCAATACTCATCAGATCGCCATTACATTAACATACTCTTGACCGAAAAAATCTGTAGAAAAATCTGGCTATTTCACATTTTGCCGCCATTTTGTTTCAGAAAAATATTTTGCAGTAACTATGGTGTAACTTTGTAACTTTTCGAACGATTTTGCCTCAAAACTATACACCTTCAATCCATATCGAGGCTTGTGGATGGTCCAAATTTCAAGTTGATCGGACTTTCCGTTCGGCCGCTATCGACGGACATAAAAACAAAAAAAAAACAAAAAAAAAAAACAAAAAAAAAAAAACAGAACGAAGTGCCATAAGAGTCAAGTGGAAACGCTCGCTTCGCTCGCTTAATCAACACAACTTGGCAGTCAGTATATACTACGTGTCAACACAACTTGGTAGTTAGTATATACTACTTGTCAACACAACTTGGCAGTCAGTATATACTCCTTGTCAACACAACTTGGTAGTTAGTATATACAACTTGTCAACACAACTTGGTAGTTAGTATATACAACTTGTCAACACAACTTGGTAGTCAGTATATACAACTTGTCAACACAACTTGGTAGTCAGTATATACTACGTGGCAACACACCTTGGTAGTCAGTATATACTACGTGTCAACACACCTTGGTAGTTAGTATATACTACGTGGCCACACAACTTGGCAGTCAGTATATACTACGTGGCAACACAACTTGGCAGTTAGTATATACTACTTGTCAACACACCTTGGCAGTCAGTATATACTACGTGGCAACACAACTTGGTAGTTAGTATATACTACTTGTCAACACACCTTGGCAGTCAGTATATACTACGTGGCAACACAACTTGGTAGTTAGTATATACTACGTGGCAACACACCTTGGTAGTTAGTATATACTACTTGTCAACCCAACTTGGTAGTCAGTATATACTACGTGGCAACACAACTTGGTAGTTAGTATATACTACGTGGCAACACACCTTGGTAGTTAGTATATACTACTTGTCAACACAACTTGGTAGTCAGTATATACGACGTGTCAACACAACTTGGTAGTTAGTATATACAACTTGTCAACACAACTTGGTAGTCAGTATATACTACGTGGCAACACACCTTGGTAGTTAGTATATACTACTTGTCAACACACCTTGGCAGTTAGTATATACTACTTGTCAACACAACTTGGTAGTCAGTATATACTACGTGGCAACACAACTTGGTAGTTAGTATATACTACGTGGCAACACACCTTGGTAGTTAGTATATACTACTTGTCAACACACCTTGGCAGTCAGTATATACGACGTGTCAACACAACTTGGTAGTTAGTATATACAACTTGTCAACACAACTTGGTAGTCAGTATATACTACGTGGCAACACACCTTGGTAGTTAGTATATACTACTTGTCAACACAACTTGGTAGTCAGTATATACTACGTGGCAACACAACTTGGCAGTCAGTATATACTACGTGTCAACACAACTTGGTAGTTAGTATATACTACTTGTCAACACAACTTGGCAGTCAGTATATACGACGTGTCAACACAACTCGGTAGTTAGTATATACTACTTGTCAACACAACTTGGCAGTCAGTATATACTACGTGGCAACACAACTTGGCAGTCAGTATATACTTCGTGTCAACAAACTTGGTAGTCAGTATATACGACGTGTCAACACAACTTGGCAGTCAGTATATACTACGTGGCAACACAACTTGGCAGTCAGTATATACTCCTTGTCAACACACCTTGGCAGTCAGTATATATATACTACGTGGCAACACAACTTGGCAGTCAGTATATACTACTTGTCAACACAACTTGGCAGTCAGTATATACTACGTGGCAACACAACTTGCAGTCAGTATATATTACGTGGCAACACAACTTGGCAGTCAGTATATACTACGTGTCAACACAACTTGGTAGTCAGTATACACTACGTGTCAACACAACTTGGCAGTCGGTATATACTACGTGGCTACACAACTTGGCATTCAGTATATACTACGTGGCAACACAACTTGGCAGTCAGTATATACTACTGGTCAACACAACTTGGCAGTCAGTATATACTACGTGGCAACACAACTTGGTAGTCAGTATATACTTCGTGTCAACATAACTTGGTAGTCAGTATATACTTCGTGTCAACACAACTTGGTCGTCAGTATATACTTCGTGTCAACACAACTTGGCAGTCAGTACATACTACGTGTCAACACAACTTGGGAGTCAGTTTATACTTCGTGTCAACACAACTTGGTAGTCAGTATATACTTCGTGTCAACACAACTTGGTAGTCAGTATATACTTCGTGTCAACACAACTTGGCAGTCAGTACATACTACGTGTCAACACAACTTGGGAGTCAGTATATACTTTGTGTCAATGCAACTTGGTAGTCAGTATATACGACGTGTCAACACAACTTGGTAGTTAGTATATACTACTTGTCAACACAACTTGGCAGTCAGTTTATACTACGTGGCAACACAACTTGGCAGTCAGTATATACTACGTGTCAACACAACTTGGTAGTCAGTATATACTCCTTGTCAACACAACTTGGTAGTCAGTATAAACTTTGTGTCAACACAACTTTGGTAGTCAGTATATTCTACGTGTCAACACAACTTGGTAGTCAGTATATACTCCTTGTCAACACAACTTGGTAGGCAGTATATACTTTGTGTCAACACAACTTGGTAGTCAGTATATACTTCGTGTCAACACAACTTGGGAGTCAGTATATACTTTGTGTCCACACAACTTGGCAGTTAGTATATACTTTGTGTCAACACAACTTGGCAGTCAGTATATACTTTGTGTCAACACAACTTGGCAGTCAGTATATACTACGTGTCAACACAACTAACGAGTCAGTATATACTTTGTGTCAACACAACTTGGCAGTTAGTATATACTTTGTGTCAACACAACTTGGCAGTCAGTATATACTACGTGTCAACACAACTTACGAGTCAGTATATACTTTGTGTCAACACAACTTGGCAGTCAGTATAAACTTTGTGTCAACACAATTTGGCATTCAGTTTATACTTTGTGTCAACACAACTTGGCAGTCAGTTTATACTTTGTGTCAGCACAACTTGGCACGCAGTATATACTTTGTGTCAACACAACTTGGCAGTCAGTATATACTACGTGTCAACACAACTTGGCAGTCAGTATATACTACGTGTCAACACAACTTGGCAGTCAGTATATACTACGTGTCAACACAACTTGGTAGTCAGTATATACTTTGTGTCAATACAACTTGGCAGTCAGTATATACTTTGTGTCAACACAACTTGGCAGTTAGTATATACTTTGTGTCATCACAACTTGGCAGTCAGTATATACTACGTGTTAACACAACTTGGGAGTCAGTATATACTTTATGTCAACACAACTTGGCAGTCAGTTTATACTTTGTGTCAACACAACTTGGCAGTCAGTTTATACTTTGTGTCAACACAACTTGGCAGTCAGTTTATACTTTGTGTCAACACAACTTGGCAGTCAGTATAAACTTTGTGTCAACACAACCTGGCAGTCAGTTTATACTTTGTGTCAACACAACTTGGCAGTCAGTTTATACTTTGTGTCAGCACAACTTGGCACGCAGTAAATACTACGTGTGCACACAACTTGGGAGTCAGTATATACTTTATGTCAACACAACTTGGCAGTCAGTTTATACTTTGTGTCAACACAACTTGGCAGTCAGTATATACTTTGTGTCAACACAACTTGGCAGTCAGTTTATACTTTGTGTCAACACAACTTGGCAGTCAGTTTAATACTACGTGTTAACACAACTTGGGAGTCAGTATATACTACGTGTAAACACAACTTGGGAGTCAGTATATACTTTGTGTCAACACAACTTGGGAGTCAGTATATACTTTGTGTCAACACAACTTGGCAGTCAGTATATACTTTGTGTCAACACAACTTGGCAGTCAGTATATACTTTGTGTCAACACAACTTGGCAGTCAGTATATACTTTGTGTCAACACAACTTGGCAGTTAGTATATACTTTGTGTAACACAACTTGGCAGTCAGTATATACTACGTGTCAACACAACTTGGCAGTCAGTATATACTACGTGTCAACAAAGTAATTTTATTTTATGTTAATCATTCTTGCTTTTGTAATCGCATGCATAAGGCAACCCGGTAGACATGTTTCACATCTATTAAAAAAAAAAGAAAGCATGAGATTGGCTGTTCCACTTATTTTGATAGCAATCAGAGCAAAGTAATTTACAACTTGGTCGCTAAATAGGAATTGCCGAACATGAGCTGGAAGTATCAAAAACGAGTGGGCAATTAAACAACCTGCATTTTCTGTAAGATCTCCACTTGAACGATTGTCTGTTCTTGTTCACAGTCTCAGGATGGCGCATGTCCGGCGAGTAGGCCTACGAACGAGCAGCTGTATTCGTTGCGGCCCGTGGTGGTCATAGCCCGGCTGACTGATGAGCAAATCAGGTAAGGGCGGGTCTACTTATACCTTACATGTAATGGATAAGGCTGCAAGGCATAACGCGTAGCTGACATAAGTATTATACTGGACCCACGCAGCGGTGCTTGTTGCAAGACATAGTCATGTTAAGGGGGGACAACACTGAAAATCTCATTATTTAAACAAAAAAATTTCAATCTACAATTTTTTTAATTTAATTATTTAAACTATTAAAAATCGATTCAAAACACAAAGTAAATTATGTATTTCATATAAAATACTCATATCTATATTCTTGTGGATGTATGCGTTGCGTGTTTGGCCTAAAATGCGAGCAAAGACAGGTTTTGTTGCGATTTTGCAGGAAGTATTTTTCCTACACAATACAGTATGGAGAAATTCATATCTTCTAAACTGGTCACCTAAATTTTATAATATTTTGTGTATATGTTCTCCAATGCCATAAAGATAAAATGATGCATGGCCAAGTTTGTATCTACGTAAAAAGTATTTTTTTTCATTAAAACATTTTTATTTTTATTTTTTTTTATAAAAAGGTTAAAAGTAAAAAATGTATAGCCTCCATAAAAAACACAGGTTCAAAGTGGTGATGCATCATTTCATTGCTTGTCTGCATAACTTCAAATAACACTTTACAAAAGTTGATTATCTCAATTGGTTCTTATGTAATCGTTTTCCCGGTGTGCATTGTTGTAATAACAACAACAATGTCAATAACAATAGAAATGTAAAAATAAAAAAAATAAAAAAAAATTAATAACTTTAGGTAAAGGCGCGTTCAGACAGAATGACTATGGACTAAGACTAACAATAGAGTGATTAAAGGCCTATTCACGATCAACTTATGCCTTTAACTTACAACTTACGCGGCTAACTTACAATGTTTGGCTTATGGATTTGTTAGCTGTTGTTCATGACAAAACTTAGGCGCATTTTACGTAGAATATTTCCGCAGAAATATTACAAAGTTTGCAAACTCCAAACTTAACACCTTAAACTTAAGAAAAGAACCAATCACAGACCTTAAAATCCGCGCGTCTTTCGTCGCGTCTTGTTTACATTTAGTTTGAAGGCCTACAAGATTTTGCTATGGATCAGCAGCATTCGTTTGACGAGGCCTTATTAAATGAGTATGCGAGAAGGCCAGCTTTGTACAACAAACACATGGTTGAACATAAAGACCGCATTTACAAAGAGAATGCTTGGCTTGCTATTGGGTCAGCAATGAAAAGTTCTGGTGAGTACCTGTTTTATTTCTCTATGGGTGAGTAGGCCTAGCCATAACCTCAAAATACTTTAATGATTCCAATTGCCAAATATGTTATTATCTAATGATCAAATTATTTGATGATATAGGCCTAGGCCTACCTATATTATGCACAACTGATTTAATTACTAATAGCAGGTACCCTATTGATTTTGTAGCTTTGGCTTGTGAAACAAGAATTCGCCAGTTAAGAGAGCGCTATAATAAAGAGAAACGGGACTATGGAAAATTGACCGTGAGCGGTGCAGGCAAGGTGGACGACCCAAAGTGGCCACTGTTTAAAGTGTGCTCATTTCTTGATGAGCACATCAAACCCAGAAAAACTGTTGGCAATTTTAGCCAGATAGGCCTAGCGGATGAAGTTCAGAACCCCCCGACTACAAAGTAAGTAAAAACAAACTTCTTACAGTTCGCCCTACTATTTAAATCTAGGCCTAGGCCTACAATTCTAGATGTTGAGTGGTGATAGCTTAGATGAGAATGTAGGACCATTATTACAATACAAGCAGGCTAAATGTAATATTTCATTCTAGGCCTAGGCCTATTACAGCTAGTGAAATCATTTATTTACTCTACTTGTGACAGTACAAGCCACTAGACCACGACTAGGCTAGGGCACAGTTCCCTCCAAATGTATGGGTGAATCCATAGATACAGTTTTGTCTTAAATTTTAGTTGGGTGGAGATTGACAACCAGATGGTCGAGTTACCAATAATAGTCGAAGATGATTCGTCGTGCTCTCTGCCAGCTTTCAGTACACCTTCGCCATCTGTAACTTTATCGTCTACGTCACCTCAACAGCTAGACGTATCACAAACACAATCAACATCAAAAAATTGTTGACGTGGTTCACGAAACAGCCGTCGGTCTGACGATGGAGTTACCTCGGAAATGAAACGCCTTACTGAAATCGCGGAAAAAGTTGCCAGCCGTGGGCCAGTGCCACCGCCAGATGAAGATGATGCATTTGCGAAGCTAGTTTCGCTACAAATGTCACCATTACCCCAGGATATCAAGGAAGATCTCCAGTATGAAATTTTGGGTCTTATTAATAAGGCAAAAAGAAATGAAAGGCAACGTAAAGGAGTGTAATAATGTATTTAGTTTAGCAGTAGGCCCCCTACACTTGAAATTGCAAGAATATAATAACATGTATCTGATGTAGGTAGGCCTACCTAATTTAAATATAATATTATAATGATTAGTATTAGGATTATGATCTAAAAGACTGCAATTAAAAAATTTACTACATTAATCATTGCATTCTTTCATGCATTGTTCAACCCTCTGTTTACGTATTGCATTTGCCATGGAACTGCACCTATGGGTGAATCTAGGTACCCAGCAAGTTTGTCTCTCAAAGCAGTGGAGCTTAGGGCTGCATTTCGTGAACCCAACCGCCGCCGTTGCAACGTATTGAGAGACTGTAGAGTGCAATTGCTACTTGGACGTTCTTCTCTCCAATTGCCCAGTGATACCTGACCACAGTCTTCTCGATCTGAGAATGCTGTAGGGCAGTAATTTTTATTGTTTGATTTTTCATCTAATATTTTTAGAAAGTTATGGAGACAAACAGTTGCCTTGATGATTCCATCAACGTTTTCAGGCTTGGCAATGATCACACGATGAAACACTCTCCACCGTGCTACAAGAATACCGAAAGCATTCTCTATCGTGCGTCTGGCCCTAGACAGTCTATAGTTATAAACACGTTTGACACGTGAAAGATTCTTTCCTGGGTAAGGACGCATCATGTTGGCTTTTAAAGCAAATGCTTCATCACCGACCATGTAGTGTGGAAATGGGTCATCTTGAGATAATGGTAATTGTGTCGGCGGAGGTAATGGAAGACTTCCATTGTTCAATCGTTGGCCAAATTCAGACAGTCTGAAAATGCCTCCGTCGCTTTGTGAACCATAGGCCCCAATGTCCACGTGTGTAAAAGTGTAATTTGAATCGCATACTGCGAGAAGCACTATGCTGAACTGGTTCTTATAATTGAAGTATTGAGAACCTGAGTTGGGGGGGGGCCTGGATAACTACGTGCTTACCATCCACTGCCCCTACACAATTAGGAAGGTTCCAGCGATCTAAAAACCCTCTAGCAACATCTAAATAGTTTTCTTGGGTAGGTTCCCGTAAGTATATTGGAGCTAGGTTGTCCCAAATGGCAAGCGCTGTTTCATGTATAATGACACAGCAAGAAACCTAAATTGAAGAAACTAATCATTATTAGATAAGTTTTATTTGTACATTGTGTACTTTCATTGCTTAGCCTAGGCCTAGGCTAAGCAATGAAAATTAAAAAAGCCTAGGCCTGTATTTTCATTGCTTAGCCTAGGCCCTAGCCTAGGCCCAAGGGTCTAGAATATATTATTACCTCAATGTGACAGCAAGTCGAAAATCAGCCGACAATGACTCACAATTGCTGTTTTTTTTAAGCGATGGTCCAACTAAAGACAGTAGGTGATCATATCTTGAAGGAGTCATCCTTGTATACAAAAAGAACTGCTCCTGGTCACCCAACCTCATTTCCTGCAATAGATTTCCATGGTCCCCTTGTTGCTGCCTCCTTTGGTTAATAGGCCTAACTGCCCATCTACGCCTAGGTCTTTGTCTTTGACGAATGTAACGAACGCCTATTGCTGCTCCCGTTAACTATTGCTGCTCCCGTTAAGCAAAGCAATGCTATTATTCGCATATCCTCTTCATTGTCCATATTAAACTGACATAAGTGAGGTTAGGATTTTAGATCACGCAGCGTTGTTGACAATCAACCACAGCCACCTAAGCTTCAAAATGATACAACTTTACATCAAGATGGCCATCGTGAAAAGTGTTGTGATTGGTTGAAAAAATCATCTAAGTTGCTGTAAGTTGCCATTATGAACAGTGCGATCAAATCCCAAGTTCACGACTTTAAGTTAGCGGTATAAGTTAAAGGCATAAGTTGATCGTGAATGGGCCTTTAGCCTTGGGAAAACAACGTACTCGGAAACATCCATCCCCAAATGTATTTCAACAATGCCAACAATCGAAAATCAACTTTCTTAATCACTCGTTCTTAAACACTAATCACTATAAAAGTTTGTTAACGCTTGGACATAAATCGTATACTTCAACCCTGTTAAACCTTAAATCGTTAGTCTTAAACACTAATCGTTAGTCTTAGTCATTTTGTGTGTTCAACAAGTTTCAGTTTAATTGTTGCCATAGAGCAGAAGTTAGGATTTTCAGTGTTGTCCCCCCTTAAGACATAATTCTCTGTTATAACACATGTTCCCAACCAGAACACAACACGTTTTTCCAAAGGATCCCAGTACCAATGTGTGCTAATCTACAATAATCTACCCCCAGAAATAAGAAGTATACAATCACTGACCACATTTAATATAAATTAAACTCAAGGCTGGTCCACACAGATTTTTAAGACAATATGCATAAGGTTTTAAGACGTTGTTTTAAAAACAACAATGAAAACAACGTCTTAAAACTAATACTTAGTGTGAACG
>OX246749.1:12296569-12346569 GCA_945910005.1 Isoperla grammatica
CATAAGAGGAGCGTAGGCCTACGTTCCAAATGTCATGTTTCTAGGTTGCCCGGTTTCAGCTGTGCGTTGATTAATTTGTCAGTCAGTCACTCAGTCAGTCAGTAAGGCACTATAGATGACAAAAGATGATTCGGAAGTCGTCATATGACCTAAGCTGTCGAGTACGTCGTTAAACACCACTTATAATAATAATGAAAAAGAAATGCTGTATAAGATTCATTTAAGACCTCTGTTGACGTCTAATAGTGTGCAATAGTGTGCAATAGTGTCCAATAGTGTGCAATAGTATGCAATTGTGTGCAATAGTGTGCAAACACTCGAGAATATTATAATAATATATTTGCTTTTAGTTTATTTTTCAAGCCCAATCTCTATCTCTAACTAAAGTTGCCCCCTTGTATGAAGTCTCAATAGGGGCTGACGAAGATGTACAAGCAAAGCAACCGATAATCCAAAGTGTGTTGTAATGAATAGGTAGACATGCAAGGACTGGCTGGATAGATGAGGTAGTACAACCAATACAGGGATTGATTATCAATCCGTGTATTGGTAGAAAGCTTATCAATTGTATTATCAATCATTGATAATACGAGGAAATAAGATAGATTGACAAACCAGTTTGTTGTGGATACGTGTGCAAATGCATTTATTGTTTGGCTATGGCTTAGCAAACGTTGACATTCATAAACATAGTTTGTAAGTTCCTATAGACATTTGAAAACAACATGCAAGCAACTTGTATTTCTAACTTGAAATAATTCTAACTTTCCCGGAACTTAAAATAACTTTTGGAAGTCGTATTATTTTATATGGTACGCACAACACCAAAACACAACAATGAAACAAATGAATTGAACCGATGGACAAGCAAGCTGTCAAAAAAAATATGAAGTTCTGAAGTTGGAAAAAACAAACGTTCAGAACGTTTACAAACTTTCAGATAGTTGCTGTCCATTACTGAACATAAATTTTAACTGGCGAGCAGTTACTATCGTTAAATTGTTTCTCCTCATTATTTGCAAAGATATTACTTTGACAGCTTGTTGTTTGTCCACCAGTTCAGTTCATTTATTCCATTGTTGTAGTTCGGCTGTTACGTCAGTTGTGCGCACAACTACGATATTTTGTCTTCAGAGTTGTAACGTTTGTCTTCTTTTTAGGAACATGGAACATTCTTCCAATGCCAAGAAGCGACTTAGGATGGAACCTTCAGAAGGCGGCGACATTCCTAACATAGTTCCGGATGGTCCAGTCTTGCCAAAGAAAGACGAGAATTGTCATCGCCAGGGCTCGAGCGATGTCAGCCCCGCTGTTGTTCTCACCGGCGACAAACCGAGCTTGAAACGGAAGCTTTGTCTATCGCTCGACGCTTCTCCTGCGCCCAACAAAGACGGCGACGGTTGTGAATCAGCCACGTTGTCTTCCCTCCCCTCTGTCGATAACAAATGTACAACGCAACCCGAAACAAAGAGGATAAAGCCGATTTGCACCAAGGTAAATCATCAGTCACAACTCTCGCCGGACACGGAAAACGTCGATATCACATTGAAACGTCACAAATACGATATTTCCACGATGAAAACACCTGAAATAGGAACAAGTCGTGGATATAAACATTCCATAAACCACTCCACGACAAACGAACAAAACATTAACACTGACCGAGTATCAGGCGCCAAACAACTTAGAAGCTGTCTAAAGAAATCGTCGGGAGTAGAGAAAAGTGAAGCGAGCGCTTGTGTGGGACTTGCGGCCATGTCGCGGGGTAACGTTGGGCTCGAGGATCCACACGGCAGCACGGTTGCAGTTACAGATGTTACTTATAACGAGAATCTAAGTCAGGTTGTCAAGAAACGTGTTCGTTTCTCTAAGGGATGTGACTATGGGAATGGCGGGACACGTGTTGGTCGTACCAAAGGTAGGTTGTCGCGGGTAGATGCAGCACAGCCAAGTCGTGAAGTGAGCACCTCGTCACACGACAGTCTACGTTCAAAGTGGCTAAACTCGATTCACGCGAAGAAAATGGATACTGTCAAAGGTGTAGATAAGGAGAAGTTGAAAATGAACCAAACTGAAAACTTCATCCAACTGTCTTCGAAGATTGCTATCCAGAATTTACATAAGGTAGACAATTTAAGTGCAGTTACCAAAAGCAGTGATCCCGTATACTTGCACAAGGAACGTGAACCAAGATATCTGGACTCGAGAGAAGAGGATCAGATGGAAAGTACAGACCAACAGGTTGTACAGGAAACACAGTCGCCCGTGAGCGGAGAACTGCGGAAGTGTGACGTAGAACCCAATACAAGTGTCGAGAGGGCATCTTCTAGCTCGGAGCTCACAACACAACAAGAACATATTGTTACGTCGTCGTCCGATGCAAAGCAAACTAACCAGAAGGAAGGGCACAATGAGACAATGTCTAATAAGAAACGTTCGTACGTAAGTCGACCTGCATTGGCCAATGATGAACGAGATCTCGTTTCTAATAAAACCCGAATGTTAACAGAAGAACAGTCGGCAAAAACATCCAGATGGAATCAATATCGCCGCGACAACGCCATCAACTTGCGGCTGGGTAAAAAGGTCGTGGAAAAACCTGTGTGCAGACGCTCCTGGCGTCTAGCCCCGCTGCAACTAGACCCTCTGCCCGAATCCTCGGCCAACTTCTGGAAGAAAGTCATCAGTAACCTGCCACGTGTCGGTACGTACAAGCCCAGCGCGACTATTCCCGTCCCCGCTCACGTGGCCACTTCCGCCGGCGCGCGAACCCACCTCGGTACGAGACCCTTGGTGAACGAACGCGAGACGAGCGAGCCGGTCCCGACGGTCTGGAGGCTTCCGAGAGGGTCGTTTTACTCCGCGCCGGCCAGACGTGCGGCCCCGACCGCGCCTCGCCCGGACGCCGCGCCGGTACCTCGGAGCGAAGGGAAGACGTCCACGCCGAGGCTCAATGACGCGCCCAGACCCAAACTGTTCTACGTCGAGAGCCCCAACGAGGGGTCCTCGCGTACGGAAACGCGCTCGTCCGGGAGAGATGACGACGCAGGCGGAAAGGCAAGTCGTACGATTATAAAGACGGGTTCTGTGTGCGATAGTAAAAATCGATCACAGGAGTCACCGAGGGTAAATCCTGGCGATAATTCAACAGACCTACTAAAGCACAAAAGACATTCAGAATGTGGGAGTTTGGGGAAAACAGTTGGGTGCTTTGATGGTTATACAATCGGAGAACACCTTGATCTAACATCCCCAGTTCAAAATAGAAAACGTGTCCATTTTGGGAGTTTTGCCGAGAATCCTACTAAGGTACGAACAGAATCGACCAAATCATTCCAGAATGATGCTTTAACAATCAACAAAACATTTTCTGCTGATACGATTTTTTCTGATAGTGGTAGGGGCACCGCTATGGGCAAAGAACATTTTACCACTGTCGACAAAAACAGTGAGCTGGTGGGAAGTGACTCTGGTAATGAGATATCTTTAGGAAGTACTCAAAGGAACATGGAACGTGGCGGAGAAGGTGATATCCGTGTTAAGCAAACTCTTGTCGATCGTAAGGATGGAAATAGAGATATGGAGAATGACACCGAAATGCGGGAGGCTCCTTCAAAAGTGAAGATTACAAACAACGTAGAGTCCAGTGAAGCGTGCGTTTCTAATCTTGCAAATGGGGCAGTAAATGCGAGAACTGTGGAGAGCGACATCAAGAAGCAAGAAGCTGCAAAAGAAGCTAAGATGACGAAGAACATGGAGTCCAGTGAAGCGTGCGTTTCTAATCGTGCAAATGGGGCAGTAAATGGGAGAACTGTGGAGAGCGACATCAAGAAGCAAGAAGCTGCAATTGAAGCTAAGATGACGAAGAACATGGAGGCCAGTGAAGCGTGCGTTTCTAATCTTGCAAATGGGGCAGTAAATGGGAGAACTGTGGAGAGCGATATCAAGAAGCAAGAAGCTGCAATTGAAGCTAAGATGACGAAGAACATGGAGCGTGGTGGCGGAAATGTGTCTTGTCTTGCAAACGGTGCGGTAAATGGTAGAACAGTTGAGAACGGCACCAAAAAGCAGATATCCGAGGAAATAATGACTAAGAAGAGCTTGACAAGCGATTGCAACACTCGTGAGCTGAACAGCTTTACAAGCGGTGAGATAAATAACGGGCATGCTGCGGTCTGCCGCGAAAAGTTACCATCCTTGGAAATAATGTTCCAGAAGAAACCCCTGACAACTTGCGGAGAAGGTTTAACTCATGCAGACAATACTCTCAGCAGTGTCCACAAGAAGCGTGCTATGTTTGGGGAAGAGACGTCTCTGCAGACACACCCGGACATGGACGTGGTATTGGATCAGCCATTAGAAGATCTGCAGAACCTTGTATTGGATCAGCCATTAGAAGATCTGCAGGACCTGGAAAAGAACCCGCGTTATGAAATCAGTATGGAAACTCCTACAATACAGAGCAGTATTGGCGTAAAGGGAGGTGGCAGTTCTGTCCGCGATAAAACAGTCAAGCAACAGCTTCATCCAGGGCCATTGGTTGAGATAAAGAATCTAACCTGTAACTTGGGTAATGCAAAGCAATGCAAGACACGTCTTGGTGGA
The DNA here is from genome assembly GCA_945910005.1 of Isoperla grammatica. Taxonomy (NCBI): domain Eukaryota; kingdom Metazoa; phylum Arthropoda; class Insecta; order Plecoptera; family Perlodidae; genus Isoperla; species Isoperla grammatica. The sequence goes on from OX246749.1 coordinate 12,301,175, forward strand.
ATAGTTTTGAGCAAACCTGCGAGGGCACCGAAAACCCCAAAGATTGACTTTCCCAAGGAGGTGGCAAAGACACACAGTAGGTGGAAAGATATGTCTGATGTAATAAGTCTAGAGAATGACTATCGTAGCAACATCCCAGCTGAACTACCTGTAAACATGCCAAATGCACAATTATTTGTCTCGCTAACAGCTGACACGGTCAGTCAACAAACCGAGAAGCAAGTGAATGAATTACGCAGAACAACCGAAGGTTCTTCATACTCCAAGAGGAAGATGGGTTCGAACATGACTGGCTGCAGCTTAAATGAAGGAAATATGCTGAAGGATTCTACAACGAATAAACATGTGTTTGATGTTTCCTCTGGGCTGAGAAGCGAACCGCCAAGCAAACAGAATTCCTCTCTTCATACCAATCAAAGACCGCAAGTACCCCAAGGATTGATTTCTGCCTTACCTGTGGGCATTGAAGGAAGGCCTGCAGACGTGTGTGCGGCTGCGTATGCAAGTGGGCACTTGCTGGCCAACCCCCTCCTAGCAGCTCCGTTGACCACGCCCACTAGTCGACAACCTTGTGAGGGGCCATCTCGACCTGTGATCTTCACCAGGGTCATGCTGGAGGGGAACTCTCAGGAAACCATCATCCCGGACGCGATCCCCGACAGCCTGGGAGCCGACTCCGAGGCGTCGCAAGGCGGTGAGAGCTGGATCAGAGTGAGAGATCCGTCCAGTCTCGGACTGTCGGGACCGGTCGAGGTCGGGGGCCTACCCGTGTCTGCTTACGACGCGCTGGTGGATCGGTTGAGGCTCGGCTTCCACCTCCTTCCGTTCAACGTCGAAGTCAAGGCCAAGTTCACCATGTTCGGCAGTAAGATCCTACACGTGGCCGAATGTTTCGGTCGTCTCAGATGTTTGTTCTCCCTTTGTCCTCCGCACTTGGATACTTTTGCCAACGTAGAGTTTAGGGAATGCTTTGATCATCTGCAAAGGTACATTTATTTCTTCAGACCACGGCTCTTAAATATGCAAAACAAATTCTTAAATCTGATTACTCCTGGTGTCTTCTACCAATTACTTTTTGCAATAATTACTGATTTAACTGTTCATAATAAATGTGGCTTTACTGAGGATATGTTGTACGAGTTCTATAATATAACGATAGAACAAAACGAAGTGATTGACCGAATTGGAAGGTCCATTAGTGAATCAAAGTGTGCACAATGGAGAATAAGCAACTTAAATCTGTCGTTTGTCGACGGAAAGGTGGTAATCGCCAACCAACCGCAAATCGCGCACGCCTTTCAAGCACCGAGTGCAACATTAATCCCCCAGCGCAACACTCGGGCTAAGAACTCTCAGCAGACAAACAAGAGACAACGTCGAAAGGTCAGCGTCCCGATTCCAAATCCTGAGATGCCACTGTTGGCGGTGAATCCATTTGAAGAACGTAATGCTGCAGTCTCGGCCCGAGGAAACGTGCCAAATGCACACGCTGCGTCTTCTCGCACGCAACAACCACACTTGTCAACGCGTGCCGATCCTAATCACGACCTCCACAATACCTGCGCTGGTGCTCTCGACTACCGAACGAACACACCCACTTTTGACAACCGTGATGCGTCTCGTGGGAACTCTTCGCTTGCCGGTCGGCCCGTGCGCCACACCGACGATAGACGGTACCTAGCGCCACCGCGGACCCATATCCCCTCCACCCCACTCGATCCCTTGTCCCAGACGTCCACGGCGACTTGCTCCACTATAACCTCCGGACAAAGTTCCTCCGATTCCGAACGTAGACCGGTCGAATCGAACCAGATCTACGTGACCCCTCCGAAAGGACGGTCGATGGATTATAATCCGATTGCGGCCATGGCGGACTGCTGGCAACATTGCTTGAAGATCGCAACGCACAGAGGCCAGCCTCCGACTAACCAACAGGCAACTCAATCGCAGTTGCCCCACCCAACTGTCCTAGGGCCGATAACATCCGGAGAATGGAATCGAATACCCCTCTCCTCAAGTAGTTCAAACGCCCGTTCGAATGACCGATTATCTTGTGTGCGGCCCGAAACGGACGGATTACATCTGTGCGTATGCGGGTGTGGCGCTATTGTGACGGCCAAGTCGTCAAGTGTTTCGAAGTTTCCGCCGGTTCCTCGTCTTGAACCGCATCCGAGCTGGCCCGCAGATTTGCCTCCCTTGATAGCCATCCCGCATGACTACGTCCCACAGCAGTATTTTCCGGACACTGTTTGGCAGCAAACACCACGGGTCATGCCAACCAATGCGGTTCATCCACGTGTATCCAGTACACAACATCACAGTAGACCATCGCCGTCGGCCTACACAGCCAGTGTACAAGACAGTCCCAGGAAAGTTACACAGCAAACCGCGCCGGGTATTCGTCTATCACCAATTGATGCAATTCGTCCGTCAGTGTCTAGTACGCAAGAACCCATTAGATTGCCAAAGTCAGCTAATGTAGATGGAGTGGAGCCAAGAAACTCAGACGGTCTGTTTGGGGCCAGTACTCCAGATGTGTTACCGCTTGCTCCGAGTCGTCAGACACAGGGCCGTCACATCACTCTAAGCAAGCTCCTCGAATCCACGTCCAAGGATTTGGGACCCTCTGGGGAACAAGATGTTGGTCAGTCGATCACGTCAACTTGCGGTCCTGTACCTCGTTGCTATACTAACGTTAATCGTCGCTGTGGTAACATCTCCATAGGCGATTTAGTGGAGGGTGTCGTGCGATCCAGTCTAGAGTCTTCCGGCGTTGCGGAAACAGTCGCAAAAGTACCGACGGAAGAATCACCAACAGTGTCTTCTACGTCTTGGTCGGACGTTGCGGTGGTCCAATCGGATTCCGAGTGCGTTTGGTCCCCTTCGGACGAAACTGCGGTGCCAAATGACCAAAATGCCCCCACGAGCAAAGACTGTACTGAAATCTGTGAACTCGACAGCTTGTCGGATAGAGTTGGCAAAGTAAAGTTCGGGATAGATGATATGCTCGTGTTGCAACGTGAGACAGAGTCATCGCTCGGTATTTATGCGGATGACAGCCCTAAGGGTCCTCTAGTATCGCAACATGAAACAGACGCATCGCCCGGTATTTATGCGGATGACAGCCCTAAGAGTCCTCTAGTGTCGCAACATGAAACAGACGCAGCGCTCGGTATTTATGCGGATGACAGCCCTAAGAGTCCTCTAGTGTCGCAACATGAAACAGACGCATCACCCGGTATTTATGCGGATGACAGCCCTAAGAGTCCTCTAGTGTCGCAACATGAAACAGACGCATCGCCCGGTATTTATGCGGATGACAGCCCTAAGAGTCCTCTCGTGTCGCAACATGAAACAGACGCATCGCCCGGTATTTATGCGGATGACAGCCCTAAGAGTCCTCTAGTATCGCAACATGAAACAGACGCATCGCCCGGTATTTATGCGGATGACAGCCCTAAGAGTCCTCTAGTGTCGCAACATGAAACAGACGCATCGCCCGGTATTTATGCGGATGAAAGCCCTAAGAGTCCTCTAGTGTCGCAACATGAAACAGACGCATCACCCGGTATTTATGCGGATGACAATTCTGAGAGAGATATGAATTGTCTGTTGGCGTCTTCGACTGACTTTGAGCTGGAGGAACATGAACAACTCGTCATCGAAGACGACGTCATAAGTATGACGCACGACGCGAGTTCCGACGCTTGGGTCGAGCAGATTCGCTTTTCGATCGATCTGACAAACTCGTATGGAGACACGATCGAATTTGCCGACTCGTCCGAGGTCGCCAACGCGGCAGGTCTTCCGAAAAAGTCGAGCGGAAATACGTTGAGCGTGGCAGACGCGGCATCCGGTCCGCGGACGAGGCAAACTGAGACCAACAAAGACGTAAGCTCCAGCTCAAGGATAGAGGAGGTGGACATATCCAGTGACAGAGCGACGTCGTCCAAAGACAAAGCGAGCTCGCGCGGAGCGATAGAAGAGATTGATATATCGGACGAGCCCGAACCACCGGCTCAGATTACGCCTGCGGACAAACCGAGCGGGGGGAGCAGAGTTGCGGCGTCCAAGGGGAAGAAGAAGAAGAAGAAGAAGGAGGAGGAGGTAAAGAAGAATAAGAAGAAGGAGAAGACAAAGAAGATCTCGGCGGAAGAGGTTGTGATCTTGATCGAGGATTCTGACGACGATGATGTCGCTGTGGTAAGTAAAATGATTAATGTTCCATTCTCGTCTTACACTTCAAAACTACCATTGACAACCTGACACTAAACCTTTAAACTGGGCGAGATTCTAACGCTAGACCAGAAAAACCGACAATTTTGCGACAAATCCGCTATTTTGTACAAACTTGTAAGCGTTCAAAATTTAAAAAGCGAAGTTTGTGGTAAAAATAGATACCAAACAAAAATGCAAAAAATTTGCAAAAAAGAGGCCAAGGCCAAAACGGAGAAGACAAACCGTTACAAACCAAAGAGGGCACACGTACAAAAAATGCCAATTTCAAAAGAGGCTCAACATTTAAAGGGGTGATATCTAAAATTGTGGCCAGGCCAATTATTTTATTTCCAATATGTAAATATAGTAATTATAATTAAATAAACAAATATATAAATGTTTACATCACTTAATAATTGATAAATAAATATATTAACATTAATTGCAAAATTAAATTAACTTATTGAAACATTTCGAGGTGGAAAAAACAAAATGAACACACTGTATTTATAATTAAAAGCTTGGCTGATGAATTTGCATTCTCAGTTTTATTTTCCAAGTCCTAAAATGTTTTTTTTTTATTTTTTTTTATTTATGAATTGGTCCCATACAGCATTTTATGCCATTTAAAAGTGACCAGTATAACAACGGATGGTTAACAACGATGCGTGATGAAGAAGAAGGAAGGAGGGGAAACCCGGTACCGGCACGTAGCCTACTCCTGTCGAAAAGTACCAAGAGGACCACCAGCTTTACGTCCCATCCGAAAGGACGGTGCAACTTTGACCAGTTATATAGGTTCCTCCACTAACCTGGACTGCCGAGCAGTTGACGAGAAGAACGAAGTTGCTACACAAGCTTTCGAACCCTCCAATCAGCTCTAACCAATGGTAACTAGTGTTTCAGAGGAGAATGGTCACCCATCCACCTCCTGACCGGTGTTCGTATGGGAACCTGCTAAGCGACCGCGGCTAAACCGTTGGCTCACTCACACTAACTCAGTTTATTTAATTTTGTCATTGTATAATTTCTAGAATTACATTATTAAATTGACTTTAAAGTTCATTAACTTGATGAGTTATTAGTTATTACCATTATTGCTTTATAGTACGTAATATTAATAATATATAACCCAAAGCCAAATTGCAAATTCATCGGCCAAGCTTTTCCTTATAACTACAGTGTGTTCATTTTGTTTTTCTCACCTCGAAATGTTTCAATAAGTTTTTTTAATTTTGTAATTAATGTTAATATATTTATTTATCAATTATTAAGTGATGTAAACATTTATATATTTGTTTACAATTACTATATTTATACATTGGAGATAAAATAATTGGCTTGGCCACAATTTTAGATATCACCCCTTTAAATGTTGAGCCTCTTTTGAAATTGGCGTTTTTTGTACGTGTGCCCTCTTTGGTTTGTAATGGTTTGTCTTCTCCGTTTTGTACTTGGCCTCTTTTTTGTAAATTTTCTGCATTTTTGTTTGGTATATCAATGCTTTTTATTTGAAAAGACTAATCTTGGCATGTATCCTTGGTATATATATGTAATTTTGTAATAATATAGCAAATAAGGTAAGCACGTGGAAATATTTGACATTTGTGTTCGTACACCGGTATGACCGAGTATGTATGTATTACAAGAGTATAATAATAATTTAATTAATAATGCTTGTGTTTTATTTATTTATTTATTCATTATTCATTCACCTGACATTTACATGATAAATGTGTGCTCCTCTTGAGAGAGAGAGAGAGTGAATAGCCTAAGATTACATTACACATTACATTACATTACAATCTTATAGATTACATTTACAATACATGAGTATATACATTGAGGTATATACATATAAATATATATAGATACACATTACATTTATAATACATAGGTATGAATGTTGAGGTATACGTATAAATACGGTACACATACACACATTATCCTACTGGAAGGGCTAAGAGGGGGGACACGAATTTTGATTTTATCAGATTTGTTATTGAGAAAATCATCTAAGGAATAAAATGCATTATGAAGAAGAAATGTTTTTACTTTGAGTCTGAATGCTTTGTGAGTGGAGTTTTTAATGGATTGTGGAATTTTGTTATAAATTTTACTGCAAAGGTAAGTGGGACTATTTTTATAGAATGCGTGGTTGAATACGGTGATAAATATGTTAGAATTGGATCGTGTTTCATGGGAATGGATAGTTGTGTTTGTGATGAATAATTCAGGATGAGAGTGAGCAAAAGAGGCCGCTGATAGAATTAGTTCAGATATAAGAGTTAGAATGTTAAGATTGGTAAAATGGGGCTTGCACGATTTCTCTCTTGATACGCCGGCAATTATTCTGATCATGGCTTGAGGAGCCCCAAAATAGAACTGCGTATGAGAGTATTGACTGGACGTATGAATGGTATACCATTAGTATATTTTCAATGGTATTATGTTTGTTATGTTATTATGTTATTATGTTATTTTGTTATATTGTTATTATGTTATAATGTTTCAACTTTCAATGGTAGTATATTTTCAGGTGTTTGAGGTGGTTGGCGAGCCGTCGCGACCTCGGAAGACCTCCAGTGACCGCGTTGACCTCCACTCCTCGGCCACGGTGACGGAGGTCAACATCGACAGTATACTGGAGGACAGTGATATCAAGTGTCAACTGTGCGACAGTCTGGCATCACTCTACTGCTCGCGGTGCAAGAGACTCTACTACTGCAGCACAGAGTGCCAGGTATTATTATTAGTATTAGATAACGCTGACAGTGATATCAAGTGTCAACTGTGCGACAGTCTGGCATCACTCTACTGCTCGCGGTGCAGGAGACTCTACTACTGCAGCACAGAGTGCCAGGTATTATTATTAGTATTAGATAACGCTGACAGTGATATCAAGTGTCAACTGTGCGACAGTCTGGCATCACTCTACTGCTCGCGGTGCAGGAGACTCTACTACTGCAGCACAGAGTGCCAGGTATTATTATTAGTATTAGATAACGCTGACAGTGATATCAAGTGTCAACTGTGCGACAGTCTGGCATCACTCTACTGCTCGCGGTGCAGGAGACTCTACTACTGCAGCACAGAGTGCCAGGTATTATTATTAGTATTAGATAACGCTGACAGTGATATCAAGTGTCAACTGTGCGACAGTCTGGCATCACTCTACTGCTCGCGGTGCAGGAGACTCTACTACTGCAGCACAGAGTGCCAGGTATTATTATTAGTATTAGATAACGCTGACAGTGATATCAAGTGTCAACTGTGCGACAGTCTGGCATCACTCTACTGCTCGCGGTGCAGGAGACTCTACTACTGCAGCACAGAGTGCCAGGTATTATTATTAGTATTAGATAACGCTGACAGTGATGTCAAGTGTCAACTGTGCGACAGTCTGGCATCACTCTACTGCTCGCGGTGCAGGAGACTCTACTACTGCAGCACAGAGTGCTAGGTATTATTATTAGTATTAGATAACGCTGACATAGATGTCAAGTGTCAACTGTGCGACAGTCTGGCATCACTCTACTGCTCGCGGTGCAGGAGACTCTACTACTGCAGCACAGAGTGCCAGGTATTATTATTAGTATTAGATAACGCTGACAGTGATATCAAGTGTCAACTGTGCGACAGTCTGGCATCACTCTACTGCTCGCGGTGCAGGAGACTCTACTACTGCAGCACAGAGTGCCAGGTATTATTATTAGTATTAGATAACGCTGACAGTGATGTCAAGTGTCAACTGTGCGACAGTCTGGCATCACTCTACTGCTCGCGGTGCAGGAGACTCTACTACTGCAGCACAGAGTGCCAGGTATTATTATTAGTATTAGATAACGCTGACAGTGATATCAAGTGTCAACTGTGCGACAGTCTGGCATCACTCTACTGCTCGCGGTGCAGGAGACTCTACTACTGCAGCACAGAGTGCCAGGTATTATTATTAGTATTAGATAACGCTGACAGTGATATCAAGTGTCAATGGTGCGACAGTCTGGCATCACTCTACTGCTCGCAGTGCAGGAGACTCTACTACTGCAGCACAGAGTGCCAGGTATTATTATTAGTATTTGATAACGCTTCATTAATGGGTAATAACTAGTGATACGTGAAAATAGCATTTTCGACTGTCATTTTATAGCGTTTTGTAGCATTTATTTTTTTGCCAAGATTAAAAAACTTGAGAATGAAGTTTTCTCAAATTTTTATTTTTAAATCATGTCATACTATTAATATTAAAATCAACCAAATTGCATTTATCATAATCAAAGTATAATTACTATGTTAAATATAATAAAATAGGAACAGAAAAACCTAAGTTTCTACTGAAAAAAGCGCTTTGTAGCATCTATACACAAAACGTTATTTTCACGTATCTCTAGTAATAACCATTTAAATGGAATTTTTGATGTTAAAAAAAAAAATTCTTTTGATGACAGATTTTTAATAAAAAAAAATATTTTAACAACATTGGTATAATCATGAAAATATGCTCAGCAGAGCACATCATTAACATTTTAGGTTACTTTTAACAATAAGTAATTGGACTAAAACAGTATAATGGCCTCCTTGCCCGCGCTCGGTCTCGGCCTCCTTGCCCGCGCTCGGTCCCGGCCTCCTTGCCCGCCCTCGGTCACGGCCTCCTTGCCCGCGCTCGGTCACGGCCTCCTTGCCCGCGCTCGGTCACGGCCTCCTTGCCCGCGCTCGGTCCCGACCTCCTTGCCCGCGCTCGGTCCCGGCCTCCTTGCCCGCCCTCGGTCACGGCCTCCTTGCCCGCGCTCGGTCCCGACCTCCTTGCCCGCGCTCGGTCCCGGCCTCCTTGCCCGCGCTCGGTCCCGGCCTCCTTGCCCGCGCTCGGTCCCGACCTCCTTGCCCGCGCTCGGTCCCGGCCTCCTTGCCCGCCCTCGGTCACGGCCTCCTTGCCCGCCCTCGGTCACGGCCTCCTTGCCCGCGCTCGGTCCCGACCTCCTTGCCCGCGCTCGGTCCCGGCCTCCTTGCCCGCCCTCGGTCACGGCCTCCTTGCCCGCCCTCGGTCACGGCCTCCTTGCCCGCGCTCGGTCACGGCCTCCTTGCCCGCGCTCGGTCCCGGCCTCCTTGCCCGCGCTCGGTCCCGACCTCCTTGCCCGCGCTCGGTCCCGGCCTCCTTGCCCGCCCTCGGTCACGGCCTCCTTGCCCGCCCTCGGTCACGGCCTCCTTGCCCGCGCTCGGTCCCGGCCTCCTTGCCCGCGCTCGGTCCCGACCTCCTTGCCCGCGCTCGGTCCCGGCCTCCTTGCCCGCGCTCGGTCGCGGCCTCCTTGCCCGCCCTCGGTCGCGGCCTCCTTGCCCGCCCTCGGTCACGGCCTCCTTGCCCGCGCTCGGTCCCGGCCTCCTTGCCCGCGCTCGGTCCCGACCTCCTTGCCCGCGCTCGGTCCCGGCCTCCTTGCCCGCCCTCGGTCCCGGCCTCCTTGCCCGCGCTCGGTCCCGGCCTCCTTGCCCGCCCTCGGTCACGGCCTCCTTGCCCGCGCTCGGTCCCGGCCTCCTTGCCCGCGCTCGGTCCCGGCCTCCTTGCCCGCGCTCGGTCCCGGCCTCCTTGCCCGCGCTCGGTCCCGGCCTCCTTGCCCGCCCTCGGTCCCGGCCTCCTTGCCCGCCCTCGGTCGCGGCCTCCTTGCCCGCGCTCGGTCCCGGCCTCCTTGCCCGCGCTCGGTCCCGGCCTCCTTGCCCGCCCTCGGTCGCGGCCTCCTTGCCCGCGCTCGGTCCCGGCCTCCTTGCCCGCCCTCGGTCGCGGCCTCCTTGCCCGCGCTCGGTCCCGGCCTCCTTGCCCGCCCTCGGTCCCGGCCTCCTTGCCCGCGCTCGGTCCCGACCTCCTTGCCCGCGCTCGGTCCCGGCCTCCTTGCCCGCCCTCGGTCGCGGCCTCCTTGCCCGCCCTCGGTCGCGGCCTCCTTGCCTCCTTGCGCCTTCAAATAACGACCCTCTTCATATTGACACCCAGTCAAATTAGAGAACACAACATGCGTTGCAACAGTTTACGCGGGTAAAAACTGTGAATTTCCATAAAAATACTAATTGTTATGGTTTAATGTCACCACGATTAAATCGTGATTAATCTGCATTTAAATAATTAATATTTGATAATTTATTTAGGTGGCTCGTTGGTCCAGTGGTTAGCATCCCTACTTCCATTGCAGAAGGTCCCGGGTTCAAATCCCGGTTCAGGCAGAAGTTGTTTAACTTCTAATAAGGATTCAGTTCCATTACTTCTTGTCTTAGGAATAAGAAAACGGTGACTTTGGAGCCGTCCTAGCAACGAAGCACTCAATAAATTCAAAGTTGTTTTGAAACGGCCTTGTTGATTCTGATATTTGTCCGCAGGTGTTTGCACTGTCCAATCACTGATTCATATATTTTGTATTTGAAATATCGATCTTTGATTGGTTATCGCTCACTCGCCGACGGTGTTCGGAGCCCACAGGGTTGGTTTAATCGCTTTAAATTTAAGTCCAGCACTGCAAATCAGTTTCATTACTGAGTGGGTAGACTCTAAATGTGAATTTATTTATTTATTTTATTTATTTGTTTTTTGTTTGTATGTTTCAAATGTAGGTCTACTCAGCTTCTGTAGTATTCAATGTTTTATTTGTTCTTGCCATGTTATTGCCGGGTTACGGATGTACTGGGACCGGTTCTGGGCTGCAAAGGATATAAAGTTTTAAAAAAATTATTTTTAATTTTATTCCCATGAGTCACATGACTGTTTACAGGATGCAATTAGTAACAGAAGTTAGAGAGGCGTCTAGGTTAAATGCACTCGAACACTCGATGATTATAAGAACCCAAACAATGCTGAAACTAGGTAGTTAATAACTATTCATCTGTGGACCTGCATTAATTTGTTGATTCTTCTCTGCTTATTAATGAAATCTGCAGGATAACATTTTATTCTAGAGATAGTATGTGTGTTGCTTAAATGTTGTCTTACGATACTGGGATAACATGACTGTATAGTGCCTGCCTTTCTAATAGGGGGTCTGGGTATTTCATAAGATTACACATTCCTATGTACGTGTCTACTTGTAGAAAATATCTGTGTACAAAGTAGTATATGAAGCGCCCCCCCCCCCCCCCCCCCCCTCCATTGCCACTTGAAATACTTGTCAGTTTTACAAGGACAGACAGACCACCTGTTTGCAAACCTTGAACATCTTTATTGTGAATGCCTGGAACATAATGATTGGAATAAAATAAAATAAATCATCTTCTTTAACTGTAGGTCACTATGAAGAAAACTACATGTTGATTAAATATTTGTAAAACATATATAAATAACAAATATAAAAATATAAATAAAAGTTAAGAATATAATATTTATTTAAGAAATTGTTATTTATTATTTGTGTAAATATTTTGACTTGATCATATTTTTTAAGTTTTTTGTCATTATGTTTCAGTCGAAACACTGGGTTGCGGAGCACCATGATAATTGCGGAAAATAGCATCTCGCAGTGATCCTCGACCAATAAATGCCAACAACCCGACCATCGAGTGCCAACAACTCGATCATCGAGTGCCAACAACTTGACCAACGAGTGCCAACAACTCGACCATCGAGTGCCAACAACTCGATCATCGAGTGCCAACAACTCGATCATCGAGTGCCAACAACTCGACCATCGAGTGCCAACAACTCGATCATCGCCAACAACTCGACTATTGAGTGCTCACAACTCGATCATCGAGTGCTCACAACTCGATCATCGAGTGCTCACAACTCGATCATCGCCAACAACTCGACTATTGAGTGCTAACAACTCGATCATCGAGTGCTCACAACTCGATCATCGAGTGCCAACAACTCGACCATTGAGTGCTAACAACTCGATCATCGAGTGCCAACTTATTTCTTTTGTTAGGTAGGTTCCTAGTTCCTTTAACTGGCATAGACAATGATGATATCCCGATGTGTTCATACTTTATGGTTATCTCGTGTTGTTAAAATGTCATTGCTGTCTTGTTGTTCCTATTATACGTGTTTGTCGTAGCCTAACTGTTCCTATGTCCTACGTTTCAGGCGGACAACACGCTCACACTTCCAACATTCGATCTTAGAATTACTGTAACCATGGTTTGTCTTAAGTAGAATCAAGTTATGAAAATGAAATGTGATCACTACCCTATAAAGTATTCTATTACAACAAATATCTACTCAATATTTACATCAAAGTATTATGTAGGCCTAGTAGGTAAAATAATTCTGATTCTTTTTCAATTTTCTAGAATTGTTTGTTGTTGTTTGTAAATAATGTAATTATAAGTAATGATTATTGTTTTATTAATATTGTTCTTACTCTGTTGGTGCGTCGTCGTGTGTTGCCCACTTGCTCAACGAATAACTGTGAATGTGTTGCCTCTAAAGTCTAAAGTGATATTTGCTCCAAACAAGCACGGCAGCTAATACAGTAGATGATGTTTATGTAGTATTTCTTGAAACCAGCCAAGAGTTTCAAATCTGTATTTACTACAGTTTGGTGAATTCTGACGTTAAGGCTGTACGTCCGCCTACCTCATGGAATCCGCGATTGTGTCGGTTAAATTTGCTTGATGGTGCTTTAAAATACAGAAGTCGCAACGTAAACCAAAATATGTCGTCAAAATATGCTCTTGTTCCAAGAACTTTCAGTTCCAAGTTAAACCATGGACTTGTGCCTTGGGATAACTCTGCTTGTCATACGAGGCAACCGAGTGAAGTCCTCGTCTGCCCCTCTTGATCCGTCTTAAAGTGGAAGGGTAGTTTCCCCATGAAAACCGCACAAAATTGAAGTGTGTTTGTAATATCTTAAGAACGCTACACAATATTGAAAAAGTGATCAGTGAGCATGATAAGGTTTTGTTAAAAGTAAAAACTGGTAAAAAGTTCAAAATATTTTTATGGTTACAGAAAAATTAAGCAATTAATTTACATTGCTGGTACCAATGACAACATTTATTTGATTCAATTATTTGAAACTTTTTAATCCAGCTTTTAGTTCTTATGAATGTATATTGTGCTCATTAACACTTTTTCACTACTGTACTTTGTAGCTTTATCAAGATATTACCAAAAAGTTTCATTCTGCACAGTTTTTATAGTGTACCTACCCTCTGGGAGTAATCTACTTGCTCTTGTAACCACAGGGGGCACTTCTTACTTTCCATGGGGTGTAGCCTGCATTCGTGACAGATGATGTGTTGTGTGAACTCCTGCAACACTTCATTGTGTTATAGTGTACCTACCCTTTGGCAGTAATCTACTTGCACTTGTAACCACAGGGGGCACTTCTTACTTTCCATGGGGTGTAGCCTGCATTCGTGACAGATGATGTGTTGTGTGAACTCCCGCAACACTTCATTGTGTTATAGTGTACCTACCCTTTGGCAGTAATCTACTTGCACTTGTAACCACAGGGGCACTTCTTACTTTCCATGGGGTGTAGCCTGCATTCGTGACAGATGATGTGTTGTGTGAACTCCTGCAACACTTCATTGTGCTATAGTGTACCTACCCTTTGGCAGTAATCTACTTGCACTTGTAACCACAGGGGGCACTTCTTTCTTTCCATGGGGTGTAGCCTGCATTCGTGACAGATGATGTGATGTGTGAACTCCCGCAACACTTCATTGTGTTATAGTGTACCTACCCTTTGGCAGTAATCTACTTGCACTTGTAACCACAGGGGGCACTTCTTACTTTCCATGGGGTGTAGCCTGCATTCGTGACAGATGATGTGTTGTGTGAACTCCTGCAACACTTCATTGTGTTATAGTGTACCTACCCTTTGGCAGTAATCTACTTGCACTTGTAACCACAGGGGGCACTTCTTACTTTCCATGGGGTGTAGCCTGCATTCGTGACAGATGATGTGTTGTGTGAACTCCAGCAACACTTCATTGTGTTATAGTGTACCTACCCTTTGGCAGTAATCTACTTGCACTTGTAACCACAGGGGGCACTTCTTACTTTCCATGGGGTGTAGCCTGCATTCGTGACAGATGATGTGTTGTGTGAACTCCCGCAACACTTCATTGTGTTATAGTGTACCTACCCTTTGGCAGTAATCTACTTGCACTTGTAACCACAGGGGGCACTTCTTACTTTCCATGGGGTGTAGCCTGCATTCGTGACAGATGATGTGTTGTGTGAACTCCCGCAACACTTCATTGTGTTATAGTGTACCTACCCTTTGGCAGTAATCTACTTGCTCTTATAACCACAGGGGGCACTTCTTTCTTTCCATGGGGTGTAGCCTGCATTCGTGACAGATGATGTGTTGTGTGAACTCCTGCAACACTTCATTGTGCTATAGTGTACCTACCCTTTGGCAGTGATCTACTTGCACTTGTAACCACAGGGGGCACTTCTTTCTTTCCATGGGGTGTAGCCTGCATTCGTGACAGATGATGTGTTGTGTGAACTCCTGCAACACTCCATTGTGTTAAGTCAGCTCCATCTGTTTATACCGACATTAGACCATATTCTCTTATCACGGTGCGGCACTTGGCAAGGTTTCGTTTGTAAGGGGACACAATTGTAATAATTGTAATTGTAGGTAATAATGTTATAATTAACTTTATTACTGGTGCATATCACATTCATGTTTTTGCAATAACTTTTGTGATCTATTCATACTGACGGCTTTCACTCCTTGAACACACGAGCCAAAATAATTCAAACACTCAATCTGGCAACAGTGTAGTTGTATATTACTGAACCTTGGGTACTATCTTGTAAGCTTCCTTCCAAAGTTATTCCTGTTTGTGAGTAGCTGCCTTGCCCAACGCAACAGTTGCCCCAATGTGCCTGCAACGGTTCGTAGACTGACGTAGGCCGGTAGGGGTTCGCAGGATTAACACTGAAGACAAGTGCAACAGTGTGCACAGATTTTGGGCAAGTTTTTAATAAGTTTTTTTTTTTTAAGAATAACGTTCCTATTTGAATGTCTACTGAATAATTCTCTATTTTAGTATAGTTTTTGATACATTTTTTAATAAAAATGAA
Source organism: Isoperla grammatica (assembly GCA_945910005.1). Taxonomy (NCBI): domain Eukaryota; kingdom Metazoa; phylum Arthropoda; class Insecta; order Plecoptera; family Perlodidae; genus Isoperla; species Isoperla grammatica. The sequence continues at coordinate 12,316,410 of OX246749.1, forward strand.
TGCTAAATACATTTAAGGGACCCTACATGTAGTTATAGCCTTATACTAGGAATTTACAAAAGAATTAGAACGAAGCAAACTGGAAATAATGTGTTATGTTGATAAGATTCCGATGTGAGGGTCTAGAGTTGAAAGTAACATTGAACGAGCATAAACGAGACGTCTTTATCTCATTTCAACGCTACTTCCAGCTCAAGTGGGCCATCGTTCTTGCGGCCATGGAGTGTTATTATATGAGTGGATCACTAATTACACTCTATAATATTTATACTTAAACAGTTTAATATTTCGTAAAACATGTACCGTATATTGGAGAATCAATGTTATTGGAAAGAAGTAAAAGGCTTTGGTGAAATATAAATCATCAGCCAATGTATTTGTAATTTTAATTTTAATTGATTTTATTTTATTGACCCGACACAGTTTGAAGTGAGTTAAAGATTATAATTATTATTATTGATGTTAATATGTATTGTATTGAGCCAAGGTCAAGAAACTGACTACATACTGAATTGTCCATGTTATTTCAAGTGGTTTACAAGTGGTTTAAAAAAGTTTGGGAACCACTGGCATAGTTGAATGATTCGGATCTAATCAGCACTTGGCTTTTTCAAATCTTGGCATTGGATGATTGAGGCCTCACTGATCTATGACGCCAGCATCCACAAGGCCTGGCATTGGTTGGTTAATGCCTCACTGATCTATGACACCAGCATCCACAAGGCCTGGCATTGGTTGGGTAATGCCTCACTGATCTATGACGCCAGCATCCACAAGGCCTGGCATTGGTTGGTTAATGCCTCACTGATCTATGACACCAGCATCCACAAGGCCTGGCATTGGTTGGTTAATGCCTCACTGATCTATGACGCCACATCCACAAGGCCTGGCATTGGTTGGTTAATGCCTCACTGATCTATGATGCCAGCATCCACAAGGCCTAGCATTGGTTGGGTAATGCCTCCCCTCACTGATCTATGACGCCAGCATCCACAAGGCCTGGCATTGGTTGGTTAATGCCTCACTGATCTATGATGCCAGCATCCACAAGGCCTGGCATTGGTTGGTTAATGCCTCACTGATCTATGATGCCAGCATCCACAAGGCCTGGCATTGGTTGGGTAATGCCTCACTGATCTATGACGCCAGCATCCACAAGGCCTGGCATTGGTTGGTTAATGCCTCACTGATCTATGACGCCAGCATCCACAAGGCCTGGCATTGGTTGGTTAATGCCTCACTGATCTATGACGCCAGCATCCACAAGGCCTAGCATTGGTTGGGTAATGCCTCCCCTCACTGATCTATGACGCCAGCATCCACAAGGCCTGGCATTGGTTGGTTAATGCCTCACTGATCTATGACGCCAGCATCCACAAGGCCTAGCATTGGTTGGGTAATGCCTCCCCTCACTGATCTATGACGCCAGCATCCACAAGGCCTAGCATTGGTTGGTTAATGCCTCACTGATCTATGACGCCAGCATCCACAAGGCCTAGCATTGGTTGGGTAATGCCTCCCCTCACTGATCTATGACGCCAGCATCCACAAGGCCTGGCATTGGTTGGTTAATGCCTCACTGATCTATGACGCCAGCATCCACAAGGCCTAGCATTGGTTGGGTAATGCCTCCCCTCACTGATCTATGACGCCAGCATCCACAAGGCCTGGCATTGGTTGGTTAATGCCTCACTGATCTATGACGCCAGCATCCACAAGGCCTAGCATTGGTTGGGTAATGCCTCCCCTCACTGATCTATGACGCCAGCATCCACAAGGCCTGGCATTGGTTGGGTAATGCCTCACTGATCTATGACGCCAGCATCCACAAGGCCTAGCATTGGTTGGGTAATGCCTCACTGATCTATGACGCCAGCATCCACAAGGCCTAGCATTGGTTGGGTAATGCCTCCCCTCACTGATCTATGACGCCAGCATCCACAAGGCCTGGCATTGGTTGGTTAATGCCTCACTGATCCATGACGCCAGCATCCACAAGGCCCGGCATTGGTTGGGTAATGCCTCACTGATCTATGACGCCAGCATCCACAAGGCCCGGCATTGGTTGGGTAATGCCTCACTGATCTATGACGCCAGCATCCACAAGGCCTGGCATTGGTTGGGTAATGCCTCACTGATCTATGACGCCAGCATCCACAAGGCCTGGCATTGGTTGGGTAATGCCTCACTGATCCATGACGCCAGCATCCACAAGGCCCGGCATTGGTTGGGTAATGCCTCACTGATCTATGACGCCAGCATCCACAAGGCCCGGCATTGGTTGGGTAATGCCTCACTGATCTATGACGCCAGCATCCACAAGGCCTGGCATTGGTTGGGTAATGCCTCACTGATCTATGACGCCAGCATCCACAAGGCCTGGCATTGGTTGGGTAATGCCTCACTGATCTATGACGCCAGCATCCACAAGGCCTGGCATTGGTTGGGTAATGCCTCACTGATCTATGATGCCAGCATCCACAAGGTTGCTGTGGTGTGCGATTCAGTCCCATAAGTTTCCCTCCAGTATTTGTGAAATATGTGTCATTTATATAAAGAGAGATTTATGGACAATGGATACTATAGCTATGTTTACATGGCGGACTGTACTGAGTACCAGACTGAGAACTGTCATGGTCGCTTGCGTTTATATGAAGGTGTACCCAAACTTGATTTCGGTCTCGCGCCACATTGGTCGTACATAACCCTACTTTTTTTCCAAGCTGTTGTAAATATTTTACTTGATTTTTGTTGATGGCAACTACAATCATTTTCCATCTTAGTCACCTACAAACAGCGTTCGTTCAAAGTTTCAGTTCTTCAGTCAGTACGTTCTACCCGTTTACATGATAAGACTGAGTCGGTCTATCGGTACGGTCTAGCTTTTTTGGCGGACCAGACCCAGTCGGTTCGGTCCCATTTTTTAGGTGTTTACATGGCCTGGACAGTACTCAGTACCGGACTCAGTCCGCCATGTAAACAGGGTATATGTATGAAACAACAACGCACCATGAAAAAATTTGTTTCGTGTGTCGCCCTACTGAAAATAACAATTATATTCAACTGATTTTAGAAATATCCTGTCTGCTTTAACAAAAGGAAAATGCAAATGTGTTAGCAAACTTGTAACAATAAGTAATTGTTTCTGATGTTTCTATGCAAAGATGAATATGAGCGGCTCATGAGTGGTGGAACCACCATCACGTTGTCTAGTTGGGCTACCTTGTGTTGTCGGTAGTGGTTGTGTTTTCATCTCGAGCCCATTTGCAAAATTAGATTTTATATTCCAATAAATGAAACCAAAACAGTGCTATACCAATATGCGAAAAACTATTATATACGTACCTAATTAGTTCTTTTACATAAAAAAAAGAAAATGTAATATTTTGTAATAATTTGTTATGTTTACGATATATTAGATGTTTCAATGTGCAGAACATTGATATCAGATCTCATGTCATGTTTTAGTATAATGATTATAACTGTCATAGCAATTAACAATAAAATGTGTCAAATAAATGTGTAATCTCAATGTGTTTTTATGCAGACTTGGCACCAACCCAAAACATTTGATACCTACTCATGAAGATGTCCTGTTTACAACCTTCATTTATTGTATAAACATTGATTACTTGTTGTTAAATATGACCCTTCCCTCTTGCATCTCACTTTTAACACTTCTGAAGTGATTGTAAGACGTAATGACAAGGGTATGCCTATGCGTTGTCCAGAACATTGCATAAGACTCCGTATAAGGTTTACTCTGCATATGTTACTTCATATGGATACAGAGTAGCTGGGCTGCGATCATGTAACTTTGGTCGCTAGCGATGAAAGTCAAGCTTGAACGATTGTTAGTTCTTTACTGCGATCATGTCACTTTGTCGATAGCGATGAAAATCAAGCTTGAACGATTGTTAGTTCTTTACTGCGATCATGTCACTTTGTCGATAGCGATGAAAATCAAGCTTGAACGATTGTTAGTTCTTTACTGCAATCATGTCACTTTGTCGATAGCGATAAAAATCAAGCTTGAATGATTGTTAGTTCTTTACTGCGATCATGTCACTTTGTCGATAGCGATGGGAATCAAGCTTGAATGATCGTTAGTTCTTTACTGCGATCATGTAACTTTGGTCGATAGCGATGAAAATCAAGCTTGAACGATTGTTAGTTCTTTACTGCAATCATGTCACTTTGTCGATAGCGATAAAAATCAAGCTTGAACGATTGTTAGTTCTTTACTGCGATCATGTCACTTTGTCGATAGCGATAAAAATCAAGCTTGAATGATTGTAAGTTCTTTACTGCGATCATGTCACTTTGTCGATAGCGATGGGAATCAAGCTTGAATGATCGTTAGTTCTTTACTGCGATCATGTAACTTTGGTCGATAGCGATGAAAATCAAGCTTTAATGATCATTGGTTCTTGACTGCGATCACTCCAACTCGGTAACGCTATTAAACGCTGAGCACTTGATCTTAAACGTCTCTGTGAGGACTAATATCGTTCAGAGCGACCATGAAACTCAATCCCGTAGGTTGCGATCGTGTGTGCTCTCGATCACCTGGACCAGCCATTTAGAGCTTTCGATACAAAACAAGTGCATACGAGTTTGTTTCACCATGTTATTAAAGAAGGACAAACTCTACAGCTTAAGACCTACCTAGAACACAGAGGAATAATACAATGAATGCATGCTAAGAATAGTTACTCAGTAAAGTGGACACTTTGGTATAAAATAAAAGATGATTTTTGTAGGTGAATTGATTGTCAAAATCAAAGGCTTGGAATAAAAAAAGAAACGACTGTCAATAAGCTTGCTGGAATCTGACCATTGACGAGTTACTGTGAACTTTTTCGAATTCTTGGACTCTCATTGCCAAGTAAGTAAGTAAGTAAGTAAGTAAAGTAAGTTATTTTACATCAAAGGATAATAAAAGAACTTACTTCTCTCACATGCCGCAATATTTGGTTATTTTTTAATTTTTTTTTTTTATATCTCGTTATTATGTTATAGTTTAGTCTATTTATTTGGAAGAAACATTCATAATTGCTTAAAGTTTACAAATGTCGTCTCTTATGTCGTTCATGAGATGACTGTCTAGAATGTATTTATATTCGATGTGTCAAACTAAAACCTATGATAGTTGATTGTACAATAACAGAGTGGAATGTTGTGAAGCAGCACAAACCACCTGTTGACGTTCAACTGCACAAGTTGAAGTGTACTGTAGCAGTGCTGTAACTAGTTGGTTGCACTGCGAGCGATGATAGCGATGCCTCTGTCACATCTGTTATGTCGGATACACAAATACAAGTTATTTTCTCCCTTGTTTAGGTGAGGGAACGCGGCCAGCTTTTATCCCCACACAAACTTGGATTTGTCATCTGTTTATTCTGCCAGGTTTAATTGGCAAAGGCATAGCTCAAAATGACGGGGCTGTGTGCAAGCTGGATTTTTAGCCCCCACTTTTTAAGGGTGCCGTGATCCGTCACAGTCTATAGTAAGGGCCCTGGGCCCTGGATGGCTCAGCCCTAGACTGCGACGGCCCCCCTCGCTTCTACTGAGCACTAATTCAGTTTTCTTCTCGTTTTTGCATCTGACTCCGTTGTAGCAGGTTCTACCCCCATTCATCCCCACACTAATTCTTATTATCATCCCAGCCCTCGGGCTTATGCGTTTTTCATTCTGTACTCCTTCATCATCTGCTCTAGAGGGCCCAGCCCGGGAGAGCGTTCCAGCAAAGTTCAATGTTGAACTATTGCATCTAGTAAGTAAGGAAGGGTTTGAACTTTGAAACTCGTATAGTCGGACAATAATTTTTTCTGGCAGTCATATAATTTACGTTTGTCTCGTTGCTTTTAATTAAGTTACAAGAAATTGTATTTTTTTGCTATTCTGAATCTGAGAAATCGTGAATACTTTCTTATACAAACATTTGTTACAAATCGGTGGTTGTCGAGGGGACCGTAAGCAACGCAAGGCCCACCTTGCACTATAGGGTGTTATGCCACTGAGGCTTTTTGAACATACTGTCACAGATGTACTGTGGTACAAGTGCCCTACGTACAAGTCTCTAATGGGGGCGGGGGCTCGTTCTTAGGGGCACACTGTCGTTCTCATCCACAGGTAACGGTCACGTGACAGTCACACGGGGCGGAACATGTCAATAACAGAACAGGGGCTCGTTCTTAGGGGCACGACTCTGAAGTAAAAGACTTCTTTTGAACACTGTCACTGTGAAGATAGAGCTTCGGGTGCCGTGCGCGCCCCAGTGTTCACCGAGCTGTGTCGTCGCTTAGCTACTTGTTGCCTCGTTGCCCCCCCCACATCGGGTGCCGCGCCCCAGTGTTCACCGAGCTGTGTCGTCGCTTAGCTACTTGTTGCCTCGTTGCCCCCCCCACATCGGGTGCCGCGCCCCAGTGTTCACCAAGCTGTGTCGTCGCTTAGCTACTTGTTGCCTCGTTGCCCCCCCCACATCGGGTGTCGCGCCCCAGTGTTCACCGAGCTGTGTCGTGGCTTAGCTACTTGTTGCCTCGTTGCCCCCCCCACATCGAGTGTCGCGCCCCAGTGTTCACCGAGCTGTGTCGTCGCTAAGCTACTTGTTGCCTCGTTGCCGCCCCCCACATCGGGTGCCGCGCCCCAGTGTTCACCGAGCTGTGTCGTCGCTAAGCTACTTGTTGCCTCGTTGCCCCCCCCCCCCCCCACATCGGGTGCCGCGCCCCAGTGTTCACCGAGCTGTGTCGTCGCTTAGCTACTTGTTGCCTCGTTGCCGCCCCCCACATCGGGTGCCGCGCCCCAGTGTTCACCGAGCTGTGTCGTCGCTTAGCTACTTGTTGCCTCGTTGCCGCCCCCCCCACATCGGGTGCCGCGCCCCAGTGTTCACCGTACTGTGTCGTCGCTTAGCTACTTGTTCCCTCGTTGCCCCCCCCCCCCCACATCGGCTGCCGCGCCCCAGTGTTCACCGAGCTGTGTCGTCGCTTAGCTACTTGTTGCCTCATTGCCCCCCCCCCCCCCACATCGGCTGCCGCGCCCCAGTGTTCACCGAGCTGTGTCGTGGCTTAGCTACTTGTTGCCTCGTTGCCGCCCCCACATCGGGTGCCGCGCCCCAGTGTTCACCGAGCTGTGTCGTCGCTTAGCTACTTGTTGCCTCATTGCCCCCCCCCCCCCCCCCCACATCGGCTGCCGCGCCCCAGTGTTCACCGAGCTGTGTCGTCGCTTAGCTACTTGTTGCCTCATTGCCCCCCCCCCCCCACATCGGCTGCCGCGCCCCAGTGTTCACCGAGCTGTGTCGTCGCTTAGCTACTTGTTGCCTCGTTGCCGCCCCCACATCGGGTGCCGCGCCCCAGTGTTCACCGAGCTGTGTCGTCGCTTAGCTACTTGTTGCCTCGTTGCCCCCCCCACATCGGGTGTCGCGCCCCAGTGTTCACCGAGCTGTGTCGTGGCTTAGCTACTTGTTGCCTCGTTGCCCCCCCCACATCGGGTGCCGCGCCCCAGTGTTCACCGTACTGTGTCGTCGCTTAGCTACTTGTTGCCTCGTTGCCCTTCCCCCCACATCGGGTGCCGCGCCCCAGTGTTCACCGAGCTGTGTCGTCGCTTAGCTACTTGTTGCCTCGTTGCCGCCCCCACATCGGGTGCCGCGCCCCAGTGTTCACCGAGCTGTGTCGTCGCTTAGCTACTTGTTGCCTCGTTGCCCCCCCCACATCGGGTGCCGCGCCCCAGTGTTCACCGAGCTATGTCGTCGCTTAGCTACTTGTTGCCTCGTTGCCGCCCCCCACATCGGCTGCCGCGCCCCAGTGTTCACCGAGCTGTGTCGTCGCTTAGCTACTTGTTGCCTCGTTGCCCCCCCCACATCGGGTGCCGCGCCCCAGTGTTCACCGAGCTATGTCGTCGCTTAGCTACTTGTTGCCTCGTTGCCGCCCCCCACATCGGCTGCCGCGCCCCAGTGTTCACCGAGCTGTGTCGTCGCTTAGCTACTTGTTGCCTCGTTGCCGCCCCCCACATCGGGTGCCGCGCCCCAGTGTTCACCGAGCTGTGTCGTCGCTTAGCTACTTGTTGCCTCGTTGCCGCCCCCCACATCGGGTGCCGCGCCCCAGTGTTCACCGAGCTGTGTCGTCGCTTAGCTACTTGTTGCCTCGTTGCCCCCCCCCCCCCCCACATCGGGTGCCGCGCCCCAGTGTTCACCGAGCTGTGTCGTCGCTTAGCTACTTGTTGCCTCGTTGCCCCCCCCCCCACATCGGGTGCCGCGCCCCAGTGTTCACCGAGCTGTGTCGTCGCTTAGCTACTTGTTGCCTCGTTGCCGCCCCCACATCGGGTGCCGCGCCCCAGTGTTCACCGAGCTGTGTCGTCGCTTAGCTACTTGTTGCCTCGTTGCCCCCCCCACATCGGGTGTCGCGCCCCAGTGTTCACCGAGCTGTGTCGTGGCTTAGCTACTTGTTGCCTCGTTGCCGCCCCCACATCGGGTGCCGCGCCCCAGTGTTCACCGAGCTATGTCGTCGCTTAGCTACTTGTTGCCTCGTTGCCCCCCCCACATCGGGTGTCGCGCCCCAGTGTTCACCGAGCTGTGTCGTGGCTTAGCTACTTGTTGCCTCGTTGCCCCCCCCACATCGGGTGTCGCGCCCCAGTGTTCACCGAGCTGTGTCGTCGCTTAGCTACTTGTTGCCTCGTTGCCCCCCCCCACATCGGGTGTCGCGCCCCAGTGTTCACCGAGCTGTGTCGTCGCTTAGCTACTTGTTGCCTCGTTGCCGCCCCCACATCGGGTGTCGCGCCCCAGTGTTCACCGAGCTGTGTCGTGGCTTAGCTACTTGTTGCCTCGTTGCCCCCCCCACATCGGGTGCCGCGCCCCAGTGTTCACCGAGCTGTGTCGTCGCTTAGCTACTTGTTGCCTCGTTGCCCCCCCCATATCGTGTGCTGCGCTTCAGTGTTCATCGAGCTGTGTCGTCGCTTAGCTACTTGTTGCCTCGTTGCCCCCCCCCCTCATCGGGTGCCGCGCCCCAGTGTTCACCGAGCTGTGTCGTCGCTTAGCTACTTGTTGCCTCGTTGCCCCCCCCACATCGGGTGCCGCGCCCCAGTGTTCACCGAGCTATGTCGTCGCTTAGCTACTTGTTGCCTCGTTGCCCCCCCCATATCGTGTGCTGCGCTTCAGTGTTCATCGAGCTGTGTCGTCGCTTAGCTACTTGTTGCCTCGTTGCCCCCCCACATCGGGTGCCGCGCCCCAGTGTTCACCGTACTGTGTCGTCGCTTAGCTACTTGTTGCCTCGTTGCCCTTCCCCCCACATCGGGTGCCGCGCCCCAGTGTTCACCGAGCTGTGTCGTCGCTTAGCTACTTGTTGCCTCGTTGCCGCCCCCACATCGGGTGCCGCGCCCCAGTGTTCACCGAGCTGTGTCGTCGCTTAGCTACTTGTTGCCTCGTTGCCCCCCCCACATCGGGTGCCGCGCCCCAGTGTTCACCGAGCTATGTCGTCGCTTAGCTACTTGTTGCCTCGTTGCCCTTCCCCCCACATCGGGTGCCGCGCCCCAGTGTTCACCGAGCTGTGTCGTCGCTTAGCTACTTGTTGCCTCGTTGCCGCCCCCACATCGGGTGCCGCGCCCCAGTGTTCACCGAGCTGTGTCGTCGCTTAGCTACTTGTTGCCTCGTTGCCCCCCCCCCACATCGGGTGCCGCGCCCCAGTGTTCACCGAGCTATGTCGTCGCTTAGCTACTTGTTGCCTCGTTGCCGCCCCCTACATCGGGTGCCGCGCCCCAGTGTTCACCGAGCTGTGTCGTCGCTTAGCTACTTGTTGCCTCGTTGCCGCCCCCCACATCGGCTGCCGCGCCCCAGTGTTCACCGAGCTGTGTCGTCGCTTAGCTACTTGTTGCCTCGTTGCCCCCCCCATATCGTGTGCTGCGCTTCAGTGTTCATCGAGCTGTGTCGTCGCTTAGCTACTTGTTGCCTCGTTGCCCCCCCCCCCTCATCGGGTGCCGCGCCCCAGTGTTCACCGAGCTGTGTCGTCGCTTAGCTACTTGTTGCCTCGTTGCCGCCCCCCACATCGGGTGCCGCGCCCCAGTGTTCACCGAGCTGTGTCGTCGCTTAGCTACTTGTTGCCTCGTTGCCCCCCCCACATCGTGTGCTACGCTTCAGTGTTCACCGAGCTGTGTCGTCGCTTAGCTACTTGTTGCCTCGTTGCCGCCCCCCACATCGGGTGCCGCGCCCCAGTGTTCACCGAGCTGTGTCGTCGCTTAGCTACTTGTTGCCTCATTGCCCCCCCCCCCCCCCACATCGGCTGCCGCGCCCCAGTGTTCACCGAGCTGTGTCGTCGCTTAGCTACTTGTTGCCTCGTTGCCGCCCCCACATCGGGTGCCGCGCCCCAGTGTTCACCGAGCTGTGTCGTCGCTTAGCTACTTGTTGCCTCGTTGCCGCCCCCCACATCGGGTGCCGCGCCCCAGTGTTCACCGAGCTGTGTCGTCGCTTAGCTACTTGTTGCCTCGTTGCCCCCCCCACATCGTGTGCTGCGCTTCAGTGTTCACCGAGCTGTGTCGTCGCTTAGCTACTTGTTGCCTCGTTGCCCCCCCCACATCGGGTGCCGCGCCCCAGTGTTCACCGAGCTATGTCGTCGCTTAGCTACTTGTTGCCTCGTTGCCCCCCCCCCCACATCGGGTGCCGCGCCCCAGTGTTCACCGAGCTGTGTCGTCGCTTAGCTACTTGTTGCCTCGTTGCCCCCCCCCCACATCGGGTGCCGCGCCCCAGTGTTCACCGAGCTGTGTCGTCGCTTAGCTACTTGTTACCTCGTTGCCGCCCCCACATCGGGTGCCGCGCCCCAGTGTTCACCGAGCTGTGTCGTCGCTTAGCTACTTGTTGCCTCTTTGCCGCCCCCCACATCGGGTGCCGCGCCCCAGTGTTCACCGAGCTGAGTCGTCGCTTAGCTACTTGTTGCCTCGTTGCCCCCCCCACATCGGGTGCCGCGCCCCAGTGTTCACTGAGCTGTGTCGTCGCTTAGCTACTTGTTGCCTCGTTGCCGCCCCCCACATCGGGTGCCGCGCCCCAGTGTTCACCGAGCTGTGTCGTCGCTTAGCTACTTGTTGCCTCGTTGCCCCCCCCCCACATCGGGTGCCGCGCCCCAGTGTTCACCGAGCTGTGTCGTCGCTTAGCTACTTGTTACCTCGTTGCCGCCCCCACATCGGGTGCCGCGCCCCAGTGTTCACCGAGCTGTGTCGTCGCTTAGCTACTTGTTGCCTCTTTGCCGCCCCCCACATCGGGTGCCGCGCCCCAGTGTTCACCGAGCTGAGTCGTCGCTTAGCTACTTGTTGCCTCGTTGCCCCCCCCACATCGGGTGCCACGCCCCAGTGTTCACCGAGCTATGTCGTCGCTTAGCTACTTATTACCTTGTTGCCGCCCCCCACATCGGGTGCCGCGCCCCAGTGTTCACCGAGCTGAGTCGTCGCTTAGCTACTTGTTGCCTCGTTGCCCCCCCCCACATCGGGTGCCGCGCCCCAGTGTTCACCGAGCTATGTCGTCGCTTAGCTACTTATTACCTTGTTGCCGCCCCCCACATCGGGTGCCGCGCCCCAGTGTTCACCGAGCTGTGTCGTGGCTACGCTACTTGTTGCCTCGTTGCCGCCCCCACATCGGGTGCCGCGCCCCAGTGTTCACCGAGCTGTGTCGTCGCTTAGCTACTTGTTGCCTCGTTGCCCCCCCACATCGGGTGCCGCGCCCCAGTGTTCACCGAGCTGTGTCGTCGCTTAGCTACTTGTTGCCTCGTTGCCGCCCCCACATCGGGTGCCGCGCCCCAGTGTTCACCGAGCTGTGTCGTCGCTTAGCTACTTGTTGCCTCGTTGCCCCCCCCACATCGGGTGCCGCGCCCCAGTGTTCACCGAGCTGTGTCGTCGCTTAGCTACTTGTTGCCTCGTTGCCCCCCCCACATCGGGTGCCGCGCCCCAGTGTTCACCGAGCTATGTCGTCGCTTAGCTACTTGTTGCCTCGTTGCCGCCCCCCACATCGGGTGCCGCGCCCCAGTGTTCACCGAGCTGTGTCGTCGCTTAGCTACTTGTTGCCTCGTTCCCCCCCCCCCACATTGGGTGCCGCGCCCCAGTGTTCACCGAGCTGAGTCGTGGCTACGCTACTTGTTGCCTCGTTGCCGCCCCCCACATCGGGTGCCGCGCCCCAGTGTTCACCGAGCTGTGTCGTCGCTAAGCTACTTGTTGCCTCGTTGCCCCCCCCCCCCCCCACATCGGGTGCCGCGCCCCAGTGTTCACCGAGCTGTGTCGTCGCTTAGCTACTTGTTGCCTCGTTGCCGCCCCCCACATCGGGTGCCGCGCCCCAGTGTTCACCGAGCTGTGTCGTCGCTTAGCTACTTGTTGCCTCGTTGCCGCCCCCCCCCCACATCGGGTGCCGCGCCCCAGTGTTCACCGAGCTGTGTCGTCGCTTAGCTACTTGTTGCCTCGTTGCCGCCCCCCACATCGGGTGCCGCGCCCCAGTGTTCACCGTACTGTGTCGTCGCTTAGCTACTTGTTCCCTCGTTGCCCCCCCCCCCCCACATCGGCTGCCGCGCCCCAGTGTTCACCGAGCTGTGTCGTCGCTTAGCTACTTGTTGCCTCATTGCCCCCCCCCCCCCCACATCGGCTGCCGCGCCCCAGTGTTCACCGAGCTGTGTCGTGGCTTAGCTACTTGTTGCCTCGTTGCCGCCCCCACATCGGGTGCCGCGCCCCAGTGTTCACCGAGCTGTGTCGTCGCTTAGCTACTTGTTGCCTCATTGCCCCCCCCCCCCCCCCACATCGGCTGCCGCGCCCCAGTGTTCACCGAGCTGTGTCGTCGCTTAGCTACTTGTTGCCTCATTGCCCCCCCCCCCCCCACATCGGCTGCCGCGCCCCAGTGTTCACCGAGCTGTGTCGTCGCTTAGCTACTTGTTGCCTCGTTGCCGCCCCCACATCGGGTGCCGCGCCCCAGTGTTCACCGAGCTGTGTCGTCGCTTAGCTACTTGTTGCCTCGTTGCCCCCCCCCACATCGGGTGTCGCGCCCCAGTGTTCACCGAGCTGTGTCGTGGCTTAGCTACTTGTTGCCTCGTTGCCCCCCCCACATCGGGTGCCGCGCCCCAGTGTTCACCGTACTGTGTCGTCGCTTAGCTACTTGTTGCCTCGTTGCCCTTCCCCCCACATCGGGTGCCGCGCCCCAGTGTTCACCGAGCTGTGTCGTCGCTTAGCTACTTGTTGCCTCGTTGCCGCCCCCACATCGGGTGCCGCGCCCCAGTGTTCACCGAGCTGTGTCGTCGCTTAGCTACTTGTTGCCTCGTTGCCCCCCCCACATCGGGTGCCGCGCCCCAGTGTTCACCGAGCTATGTCGTCGCTTAGCTACTTGTTGCCTCGTTGCCGCCCCCCACATCGGCTGCCGCGCCCCAGTGTTCACCGAGCTGTGTCGTCGCTTAGCTACTTGTTGCCTCGTTGCCCCCCCCACATCGGGTGCCGCGCCCCAGTGTTCACCGAGCTATGTCGTCGCTTAGCTACTTGTTGCCTCGTTGCCGCCCCCCACATCGGCTGCCGCGCCCCAGTGTTCACCGAGCTGTGTCGTCGCTTAGCTACTTGTTGCCTCGTTGCCGCCCCCCACATCGGGTGCCGCGCCCCAGTGTTCACCGAGCTGTGTCGTCGCTTAGCTACTTGTTGCCTCGTTGCCGCCCCCCACATCGGGTGCCGCGCCCCAGTGTTCACCGAGCTGTGTCGTCGCTTAGCTACTTGTTGCCTCGTTGCCCCCCCCCCCCCCCACATCGGGTGCCGCGCCCCAGTGTTCACCGAGCTGTGTCGTCGCTTAGCTACTTGTTGCCTCGTTGCCCCCCCCCCCACATCGGGTGCCGCGCCCCAGTGTTCACCGAGCTGTGTCGTCGCTTAGCTACTTGTTGCCTCGTTGCCGCCCCCACATCGGGTGCCGCGCCCCAGTGTTCACCGAGCTGTGTCGTCGCTTAGCTACTTGTTGCCTCGTTGCCCCCCCCACATCGGGTGTCGCGCCCCAGTGTTCACCGAGCTGTGTCGTGGCTTAGCTACTTGTTGCCTCGTTGCCCCCCCCACATCGGGTGTCGCGCCCCAGTGTTCACCGAGCTGTGTCGTGGCTTAGCTACTTGTTGCCTCGTTGCCCCCCCCACATCGGGTGCCGCGCCCCAGTGTTCACCGTACTGTGTCGTCGCTTAGCTACTTGTTGCCTCGTTGCCCTTCCCCCCACATCGGGTGCCGCGCCCCAGTGTTCACCGAGCTGTGTCGTCGCTTAGCTACTTGTTGCCTCGTTGCCGCCCCCACATCGGGTGCCGCGCCCCAGTGTTCACCGAGCTGTGTCGTCGCTTAGCTACTTGTTGCCTCGTTGCCCCCCCCACATCGGGTGCCGCGCCCCAGTGTTCACCGAGCTATGTCGTCGCTTAGCTACTTGTTGCCTCGTTGCCCTTCCCCCCACATCGGGTGCCGCGCCCCAGTGTTCACCGAGCTGTGTCGTCGCTTAGCTACTTGTTGCCTCGTTGCCGCCCCCACATCGGGTGCCGCGCCCCAGTGTTCACCGAGCTGTGTCGTCGCTTAGCTACTTGTTGCCTCGTTGCCCCCCCCCCCCACATCGGGTGCCGCGCCCCAGTGTTCACCGAGCTATGTCGTCGCTTAGCTACTTGTTGCCTCGTTGCCGCCCCCTACATCGGGTGCCGCGCCCCAGTGTTCACCGAGCTGTGTCGTCGCTTAGCTACTTGTTGCCTCGTTGCCGCCCCCCACATCGGCTGCCGCGCCCCAGTGTTCACCGAGCTGTGTCGTCGCTTAGCTACTTGTTGCCTCGTTGCCCCCCCCATATCGTGTGCTGCGCTTCAGTGTTCATCGAGCTGTGTCGTCGCTTAGCTACTTGTTGCCTCGTTGCCCCCCCCCCTCATCGGGTGCCGCGCCCCAGTGTTCACCGAGCTGTGTCGTCGCTTAGCTACTTGTTGCCTCGTTGCCGCCCCCCACATCGGGTGCCGCGCCCCAGTGTTCACCGAGCTGTGTCGTCGCTTAGCTACTTGTTGCCTCGTTGCCCCCCCCACATCGTGTGCTACGCTTCAGTGTTCACCGAGCTGTGTCGTCGCTTAGCTACTTGTTGCCTCGTTGCCGCCCCCCACATCGGGTGCCGCGCCCCAGTGTTCACCGAGCTGTGTCGTCGCTTAGCTACTTGTTGCCTCATTGCCCCCCCCCCCCCCACATCGGCTGCCGCGCCCCAGTGTTCACCGAGCTGTGTCGTCGCTTAGCTACTTGTTGCCTCGTTGCCGCCCCCACATCGGGTGCCGCGCCCCAGTGTTCACCGAGCTGTGTCGTCGCTTAGCTACTTGTTGCCTCGTTGCCGCCCCCCACATCGGGTGCCGCGCCCCAGTGTTCACCGAGCTGTGTCGTCGCTTAGCTACTTGTTGCCTCGTTGCCCCCCCCACATCGTGTGCTGCGCTTCAGTGTTCACCGAGCTGTGTCGTCGCTTAGCTACTTGTTGCCTCGTTGCCCCCCCCACATCGGGTGCCGCGCCCCAGTGTTCACCGAGCTATGTCGTCGCTTAGCTACTTGTTGCCTCGTTGCCCCCCCCCCACATCGGGTGCCGCGCCCCAGTGTTCACCGAGCTGTGTCGTCGCTTAGCTACTTGTTGCCTCGTTGCCCCCCCCCCACATCGGGTGCCGCGCCCCAGTGTTCACCGAGCTGTGTCGTCGCTTAGCTACTTGTTACCTCGTTGCCGCCCCCACATCGGGTGCCGCGCCCCAGTGTTCACCGAGCTGTGTCGTCGCTTAGCTACTTGTTGCCTCTTTGCCGCCCCCCACATCGGGTGCCGCGCCCCAGTGTTCACCGAGCTGAGTCGTCGCTTAGCTACTTGTTGCCTCGTTGCCCCCCCCACATCGGGTGCCGCGCCCCAGTGTTCACTGAGCTGTGTCGTCGCTTAGCTACTTGTTGCCTCGTTGCCGCCCCCCACATCGGGTGCCGCGCCCCAGTGTTCACTGAGCTGTGTCGTCGCTTAGCTACTTGTTGCCTCGTTGCCGCCCCCCACATCGGGTGCCGCGCCCCAGTGTTCACTGAGCTGTGTCGTCGCTTAGCTACTTGTTGCCTCGTTGCCGCCCCCCCACATCGGGTGCCGCGCCCCAGTGTTCACCGAGCTGAGTCGTCGCTTAGCTACTTGTTGCCTCGTTGCCGCCCCCCACATCGGGTGCCGCGCCCCAGTGTTCACCGAGCTGTGTCGTCGCTTAGCTACTTGTTGCCTCGTTGCCCCCCCCCCCCCCCCCCACATCGGGTGCCGCGCCCCAGTGTTCACCGAGCTGTGTCGTCGCTTAGCTACTTGTTGCCTCGTTGCCCCCCCCACATCGGGTGCCGCGCCCCAGTGTTCACCGAGCTGTGTCGTGGCTTAGCTACTTGTTGCCTCGTTGCCCCCCCCCACATCGGGTGCCGCGCCCCAGTGTTCACCGAGCTGTGTCGTCGCTTAGCTACTTGTTGCCTCGTTGCCCCCCCCACATCGGGTGCCGCGCCCCAGTGTTCACCGAGCTGTGTCGTGGCTTAGCTACTTGTTGCCTCGTTGCCCCCCCCACATCGGGTGCCGCGCCCCAGTGTTCACCGAGCTGTGTCGTCGCTTAGCTACTTGTTGCCTCGTTGCCCCCCCCCCACATCGGGTGCCGCGCCCCAGTGTTCACCGAGCTGTGTCGTCGCTTAGCTACTTGTTGCCTCGTTGCCCCCCCCCCACATCGGGTGCCGCGCCCCAGTGTTCACCGAGCTGTGTCGTCGCTTAGCTACTTGTTGCCTCGTTGCCCCCCCCCACATCGGGTGCCGCGCCCCAGTGTTCACCGAGCTGTGTCGTCGCTTAGCTACTTGTTGCCTCGTTGCCCCCCCACATCGGGTGCCGCGCCCCAGTGTTCACCGAGCTGTGTCGTCGCTTAGCTACTTGTTACCTCGTTGCCCCCCCCCACATCGGGTGTCGCGCCCCAGTGTTCACCGAGCTGTGTCGTCGCTTAGCTACTTGTTGCCTCGTTGCCCCCCCCCCCCCCACATCGGGTGCCGCGCCCCAGTGTTCACCGAGCTGTGTCGTCGCTTAGCTACTTGTTGCCTCGTTGCCCCCCCCACATCGGGTGCCGCGCCCCAGTGTTCACCGAGCTGTGTCGTCGCTTAGCTACTTGTTACCTCGTTGCCCCCCCCCACATCGGGTGTCGCGCCCCAGTGTTCACCGAGCTGTGTCGTCGCTTAGCTACTTGTTGCCTCGTTGCCGCCCCCCCACATCGGGTGCCGCGCCCCAGTGTTCACCGAGCTGTGTCGTCGCTTAGCTACTTGTTACCTCGTTGCCCCCCCCCACATAGGGTGCCGCGCCCCAGTGTTCACCGAGCTGAGTCGTCGCTTAGCTACTTGTTGCCTCGTTGCCGCCCCCCCACATCGGGTGCCGCGCCCCAGTGTTCACCGAGCTGTGTCGTCGCTTAGCTACTTGTTACCTCGTTGCCCCCCCCCACATCGGGTGTCGCGCCCCAGTGTTCACCGAGCTGTGTCGTCGCTTAGCTACTTGTTGCCTCGTTGCCGCCCCCCACATCCATGACATCTCTTGAACACGCCGAGCGGTGGATCTAGTTACGCTGCCGTCACGTTTAGACACGCGTACAAAGGTTCTCGAACCGTAAGAGATGTTTTCCTTGCCCCTCTCCACCTCCCCCGTCTGAACATTAGTTCTTGTAATGGAGCGGGTAGACTATTTATTACCCCAGTCCTCTTGTTGCTGTGTAAAATCATCTGTACCATATTATATAATATGTTAACAGATTCCTCTATTCTCCCCCCCCACCCTTGTTTTAGTATTACGTGACAACCTTGGTTTTAACCGGTATGGTATGATCAGTTTTGGTACCTAACAAGTTTTAAAACATTTTTAGTGCCAATTTTTCATGCGTACTCAATGATTAAGTTCTGTTTTTCATATCAGCATATATTTAATACTAATAATAATACAATTAATTTAGAGAGTTTGCTCTGAATGTGTAATGTACGTGTACAGTTGAGCTCGCTCATAAGGAACCCGCTTTTAAGGTAGTTGGATCCATTCCCCCTTTAAATGTGAAAGCACAAAATATATTAAGAGCAAAGGGTTCCTCTATGTGAAAAACCGCAGAAAATTGTAATTTTGTAATTATATGTCAAGATTGCAACACAAAATCGAAAATCTTATTCAACAGCGCAATGTGTTTTGGTAAGCCCTACATACTGAAGGAAATATTATTACCAGTAGCATAGTTATTTCGATCATTAAATGGATAATTAATAATAAAATTAATTATAAATAAAAACCGTACTGATTATAATGTAAGACACAATTTAGAACATTCAGTATGTAGGGCTTACCAAACCACGGTGCTCTGTTGATTCAGATTTTCGATGTCAAAGCCCATTCTCGAGATATAATTTAAAATAAAAATTTTGTGCGGATTTTAACGTAGATGTATCCTTCCCTGTTAACCCATATATATCTATAAGGAAGTTTGGTTTTAATTCAACCTCTTCTTGTGCACGCCCGTATATGGGCGTTTAAGATTCAAGTCTTTTAAAGTCCATTTAACAAAAAACCTATCCTGGCAGTGTTGCAGGTCTACACTGAAACTGAGAATCCACTCCCGAAGAGATTAACAATATAGTTTCGAATCCGCTTCAGTTTCGTTAAAAGTGGGCTCGACTAGTATATTTTATTCTTGATCTAATACCAGTTTGTGCAATTCAAGTCGTAGAACCGTTCTATTCTAGTGTAATTTATTGAAGTTTGTAGCGCGCAATTGTATTAAGTGAGAAACGAACGTTACGTAGTATTGTTGCAAAGCCACTCTTCGAGAGGCGGGTGGTAAACGCGAGGAAGATTTCAATCAACCCCAGGTTTGTGACGCGAACCTCCCTCCGGGTACGGTCGTCAACGCGATGCGCGTTTCGCTCGAGTTATTTACGCGCGAGACAAAACGGTGCTCGTCAAGTCGTAACCTCGATGAAACCGTCTCTCCTTCCCGTTGTAGAATGTGGAGCCATATTCTGTCCATCCTTTGTATTGTACTCGACTTGTTACATGTAGCCTACGTGTTATATATAGATACTGCAATGGTTCTAGTTTTAGTGTTATGTATTTAATGTATTATTATAGATTTATAGTGGTAACCAAGGTTAATAATAATAATAATAATAATGCCTTTATTTGCAAACAGGAATCAAAATCCCACTAGTGCAAACATAATACAATACAATATTATACACTCAGGTGACATGAGTAAGTAATAATACAACAAACAATTACACGAACAATTACAATAATACAAAAATAAAAAATACAACAGTTACAATAAAACATAATGCATAATACATAAGCAAGTATACCTTAACAACAGCAAGAAAATTACATGATTACTTTGACTACAGCGCCTGGATTATTTTATTTTTAAAACAATTGTAACTTTCAAAACAAATGTCGGTGCTCAAATGCTCTGCTAGCTGGTTGTATGTAGATTGTAATCTATTGATGGCACAATGCTTATAGAGATCAATTCTATTGCTGGGGACGTAAAATGTAGAATGTCTTCTAGTTGTTCTTAGGGGGACAAAAAAGTTTAGATATGTTATCAATGGGGTGTCTACTGAATTATGCGTGATTTTGTGCAGAAACATCATATCTAACAAGGTTCGTCTCTTTTCTAGGGGCATTAACTTCATGTTTTGACAGTGTAATAGATATTCATTTCGGTGGTAGGGCTGCCTGAAATAATGATAACATACTGACTTAATAAACTTTTTCTGTACCCTCTCAATGTGGTCTATTTTGGTTTTGTGATGCGGATTCCATATAACGCTAGCGTATTCCACCTGTGGGCGAACAAGTGCTAGATATAACATCCTTAAGGTGGCTAAGTTGAAATCGCCCATACAGTTCCGCCTTAACAGACCTAGAAGTTTGAAGGCTTTTGGTGTTACTTTATCTAGATGCTTTCTGAAAGATAAATCAGATGAAATAGTGACACCAAGGTCACTCACTGAGTTTACTCGATCTAAGTTCGTGCCGTCAATTGTATAATTATGCAGAATTACATGTTTTCGCTTGTTCGTGAATGTTATAACACTGCACTTTTTTACGTTGAGATTAAGGTTCCAACAAGAACACCAGTGGGAAAAGGAATCAAGATCTTCTTGAAGCAAATCACAGTCACTGTTGGTCAAAATAGGCCGATACACCTTTAAATCATCAGCATACAGTAAACATTTTGAGGATTTAAAACAAGATGGTATGTCATTTACGTAAAGGTTGAACAACAAAGGGCCAAGCGTTGAGCCTTGAGGCACCCCTGACGTGATAACAACAGGTTTTGAGGAGCATCCGTTTATGACGACTGTTTGTTTACGTCCACCTAAATAACTTTTTATTAGTTCAAGTAGTGGACCCTGTACCCCATAACCTTTCATTTTGTGTAAAAGAAGACCGTGATCTACACTGTCGAATGCTTTTTCAAAGTCTGTGTATATGCTATCAACTTGAGTTTTATTATTTAACTTCTTGGCAATGTCATGTGTGTATTCAACCAGGTTTGTCACAGTGGAGCGTCTCCGAACGAACCCGTGCTGCTCAGTCGCTAAGTGGAGCTTGACATGTTGGTACAGGGCCTCGTGAATCAGCTGTTCAAATATTTTAGATAACACAGACAACAGTGAGATCGGTCTGTAATTACAGACCTTGTAACGGCTGCCCTTTTTGAAGACGGGTGTCACAAAAGCATGTTTCCAGCGGTCCGGATACACTCCTGATTTCAATGCAGTGTTAAATATATCTGCTAGAGGTCTGGCGAGTGCACGGCGACAGTGTTTCAACACCCGGACTGGAATGCAGTCAGGACCAGGTGCTTTATTGTTCACGAGTTTCATGAGACATTCCTCAACCTTCTCAGTAGAGATGACAAAGCCTGACAGGCTATTGTTTCCATAAGCTGGTGCAGTAGGCAACGCCGAATCATCAGTGGTAGAGGCTGGGTTGAACGTTGACCGGAAGAATTCCGAGAAAAGATGACAAGCTGATGCCAAGTTACTTGCAGTTGACGTCCCGTACTCGACTTCAAGTGGAATTCGATGTGCTTTGGTTTTTCGGCGTATGTATCCCCATAGGAGATTAGGATTGTCAGATACACTAGAGTCGATTTTGTCTTTGTACAGCTTGTAAGCAGCACGCAGTTGATTTTTATATTCTGTTCTCTTAACTTGGAACTCGATTTGATGACATTGCAGCAGGGAGATTTTCCATCGTTTATGGGCTCGATTTTTAGCTTTTAGAGAACGAATTACATCTGAGTTGAACCATGCCGGGTATTTATAGGCATTTACTTTATAGGTGGGGACAGAATCAGATACAGCCCTGTCCAAAATTTCATAAAACTTATCACACTTGATGTTAACATCTACACTGTTATATACCTGTTGCCAGCCACTTGTACGTAGAGTGTGATTGAGCACGTCCAGGTCAGCTTTGGCCCAGTTAAGCTTGGATTGCGTTTTGTTTCTTCTGTTACTGGCGTTTGCACGCGGAAACGTGACGTCACACGCAATAGCTGAATGATCAGAGGTGACAACTTGTTCAGCGACACAGATATTCAGGTTCGTCGATCCCCTCGCGGAGGTTGGGTAAACGTCAAAGTTGGGTCTTCTCGTGGGCACGAAAATCCTCGTTCTCTTGCCCACCATAAAAACTGGTTCGTTACGAAAATCTATCGTGTAAAATTTGATTTCAGAATGTTTCATTAAAAACGAAGATAGAAAACAAATAAAATAAAATAATTTCAATTCGATAGGAAACGCGGCTACGAACCAGGATTGGTTTTTGACGGATCAGTTCGTTTGTTTTGCCGGATTATTCTCCCGTTTGAATAACGTGTGACTTTTAACATTGTGGAAATGGATGGGACGACCCAACTTGGGAGGTGGACGAGCCCCCGCCAGGGGATTTACGGACCTTGGACTGGTATCAAGAGCGGCCGGGCATAACTAGTGGGCTCGAGTCTCAACACTGTGGACAACTCTCAATGCTATTTAGGGTGGAAGTTTAGGGGCGACTGTAAGACTGCCCACTTAAATTTGATACTAATCGATATTTATATTTCGTAACTGTATTGGTGTCGAGGAGTGTACAAGTCAACAGTCGAAAATAAACGTACTGCACGTTTTTCTCTTTTTATCAAATGTATAGTCTTCGTCTTTGTTAAGGCTAGGCTCGACCGTAACCGACGGCATCGGATTGTAATCGTAATCCGAAATGGTGAAAGAGTTGACCTACTTGGTTCTTATGGCGCCGTTCACGACGAAACCGTAACGTCGTAATGGATTGTAACAAAGATTACAAACTAGTTTGTAATCTCTGATTGTAATGGTATAAATCATATTTCTGCAATTGCGATACCGATTACAACTAAGATGCTGTCAATTGTGGTTGGGCCTTTATCTATCCTCTTCGCCTCTGTTCCCATCTCGAACCTAAACGGAAACCTCCCATCTAAGAGTGTTGCACGATTGTGGACACTGTTTCGGGCGCGGTTCTACGGAGCCCCAGGAGATAATTCACCGAAAAATCTTTCCTGACCTCTGAAATTTGACTTGACCAAATGAAATCATGTTGAATCCTTAAACATACTCATGGGATCGATTTAAAACTAAGATATTCGTGACGGGACAAAAATTTAGGTCTACCACGAAACAGCCAACTCATATTTTGCCGCCATTTCGTAAATATCTTAATTATATATACATATTTATGTATATTCTTTCTCCAGTCGGGGTTGGTTCTTTTATTTTTGCTTTAATTCATTATATTATATACTGTATTTATGTATGTTGAAAACCTAAAATTACAAAAAACAACACCGTCTGGGACCCGAACCCAGGTCTTTTACTTGCCGGGTGGGAGCCTTGACCCCCGGGACTGGCAATTCAATGTCTGGATATTGTGCATTATAACATCTATGTGGCGGTGGACCAACACTTCAACACTTGAGTTGACCAGCCACACATATTCTGTCGTAACCTTAACGCCGGCTTGAGCAGGGAGTTTATTTAAAAGGATATTTTTTCAAGAAAACCTCTTGTGGGTGGATTTATGAAGACAACCAGAAATTATGAACCTACCCCGACTGGGAACCGCCACATAGACGTTATAATGCACTATATCCAGACATTGAATTGACAGTCCCGATGGTCTAGGGGTCAATGCACCCACCCGGCAAGTGGGAGACCTGGGTTCGATTCCCAGTTGGGGCTTGTTCTTTAATTTGTGGTTTTCTTCATAAGTCCACCCACAAAATGTTTTCTTGAAATAATATCCATTTTAATATATTATGTATATATAGAAATACAGAAACTTAAAAACCAACCCCGACTGGGAATCGAACCCAGGTCTCCCTCGTGCCAGGTGGAGCGAGAGGGAGAGAGAGAGAGAGTGAGAGAGTGAGAGAGAGTGAGTGAGAGAGAGAGAGAGAGAGAGAGAGAGAGAGAGAGAGAGAGAGAGAGAGAGAGAGAGATTGATTGATTGATTGATTTTGGACTTTATTTTGGGCGGGATTAAGGCCAGTAAAGCCTTTTCTTCCATCCAACCGTTATAGAGATATACATTTGTGGTAAAATACATTGAAGGCTTAAAATTAAGAACATACATAATAGAAAAATACAATTACAATTGGATTTTGAATTTGTTTTGTTTTTAAGAGAATGATGAAATCATAATGCTAATGTTAGCTATTCATTAAAATACATTTAAGACTAAGAAATTACGAACATACATAATAGGAAAATACAATTTCAATTTCAATTACAGATTTTTAACTACGCTAACTCATATTGATAATGCTAAGATAAATCATTCATTCATCACATTCATTCGTTCATTCATTCAATGGGTAGGAACATTAAGTAAATATTATGTAACTCCATTTATATTGTAAGTCATCACAAATATGTATGGCTATACATAGAAGATAAACGTAGAAATACCTGCACATAAGAACAATATAAAAACAATATAAAAACAAATAAACACAAATAAACAAAATTAAATGTCGTTATTTTTCGAGAGAGAGAGAGAGAGAGAGAAAGAGACCCGCTAATCTTTAGAGAATCGGGATTTTACTTCTTCACCTGTAGAGGACAAACATAAATGGAAGCTAGGGAAGATTAATCAATGTATTACAATATAGCAGTATGTTATATTTTTTATTTATTTTAACGGTAAACATATGTTTGTCTATCATTTTATATAAATGAGACTAGCAGATCTCGGATCTAAAGCATTCCGGCTCAAAACAAATACGCATAAAAATAACAAATTATTTCAACTTTCATAAATCTTAAAATTATTATTTTATTTTTTAAAGTACAAAAAATTGGTTTGACCAAATACAGTATAAACACATTCACTGAATAAGACTCCTACCCTGCAGCTCGCACACTTAGCCTTGCGCTCTCTGCAGCTGCAGCAGACTTTCACTACGTCTAGCTCGCTCGAATGCTAGTTCCTCTTCGGCGTTGATGCGCTTGGCCTCATCGGCCTTAGCCCGGTCTCGAGCCCCCTCGACCCCTAATTGGGCCGCAGTTGCATCAGACGCCTCTTTCTGGGCTCGAGACGCCTCATATCTGGCGCTTGACTGGGCCGCGTCTAGGGTGACCTTGGCCGCCTCGAGGGTGACCTTGGCTAAGGAAGCATTTGACGCCGCCTCAGCCTTGGCCGCCTCTAGGGTGACCTTGGCTAAGGAAGCATTTAACGCCGCCTCAGCCTTGGCCGCCTCTAGGGTGACCTTGGCCGTCTCGAGGGTGACGTTCGCGTGTTCCTCTGCCAGCTCCGCAGTCCTAGCCGCAGCCTCTCGAACACGGAGCTCGTACACCTCGTCCCGGGGACAAGAGTCATTGTGAAGCCCCTTGTACTCCTGGCAGACACGACCCAGCATGCTTGCAGCCGGGCAGGAGGGGTCTAGGGCGGTGCTAGGGTCACGTGTTGTAGTGAGGGTCGCTCCAGGTGTAGCGCTGCTGAATGCAAGCGGCGTAGTCGCACTTACTGCTTCTGAAACCAAAGCAAATGTGTTATGTATGATATTTTCGAGGAAATGTATAGCCTAACGTGGACAAATAATGCTGCAACTTCAAACTACTACTTCTACAGATGTAGAAAGAGAGAAATCGCACAATTCTTTGAACACTTAACAGTTGAGTTTGTAGAAGTCTGATGTTTATTTGACCAGATGTTTCAGTGCAATTTAGTCTATATTGTCATCATCATCATCATCACTAGACATGGCAATTTTAGACTAAGTTCAGAAGATATACACCTCTTTTCTACACAATGTAAAGCAATCAACCAATCACATTGATAAAGACAATGACTGCACTGTTATCGTTTACTCATACCCTCTACAGCATTGGTCGATCGGACATCAAGGTCGATCGATGGACTCGAAATGTTGGCATCGAGCTTAGATTAGCCAGAGAACCTGGGAACCCCTGACAGAAAATAATCGGTGCGACGAACTCGACTTAGCATTCATCAATCAACAGAAATAAACAAATTACTACTTCAATGTCATAATCGGTTTCATAAGGTACGAATTATACATCTTTGACGACGCTCATTGGGAGGAAGGTGTGAAGTGAGCAGATATTTTTAGTTTGAAGCTCTACCTCGTAGTTAGATACTCAAGACCCAAGCATAACAAACATGACTGATTATAAATAATATAATATGAAATGTGTGTAAATATGATGTGATTGTCGGGTTGTAACGGGGGTAAGCGGTGGTCACATAGCGATGGAGGGAAGCAGCATCAAACTGAGAAAATATCAGTTCTACACAACATGTATACAAACATAACTTACCAGTGAATGAGATCGTCTCCGTTGCCTCCAACGGCCGGGCCAAGGCCACATGAGATACAACACACTTTAGGACCTTGCCGTTGTCCTTAGTCTGCAGGGTGAGTGTGAGTCTCTGCATGACAGATCCCTTCATCCAGGGCCACCTCCACGCGTCCTTAGGTTTGCCTAGATAGTTCACCACTGTATCCTGGCGGATGACGTCATCTCCTAGTACCCAGGATATGTGGGCGACAGGACGAGCCCCGTTCACCTCACAGGTGGCCGTGACGCTGGCCTCCGTGTACACAACACTCAGTGTTGGTGCGCTGGGGGGACCTGAAGCATGACATAGCAACACTGATGCATACAATCATGTAGCCTCGTGCAGCTCACAGGTGGCCGTGTAGACACCACTCAGGGTTGGTGCGCTGGGAGGACCTGAAGCATGACATAGCAACACTGATGCATACAATCATCTAGCCTCGTGCAGCTCACAGGTGGCCGTGACGCTGGCCTCCGTGTACACAACACTCAGTGTTGGTGCGCTGGGGGGACCTGAAGCATGACATAGCAACACTGATGCATACAATCATGTAGCCTCGTGCAGCTCACAGGTGGCCGTGTAGACACCACTCAGGGTTGGTGCGCTGGGAGGACCTGAAGCATGACATAGCAACACTGAGACATACAATCATCTAGCCTCGTGCAGCTCACAGGTGGCCTTGTAGACAACACTCAGGGTTGGTGCGCTGGGGGGACCTGAAGCATGACATAGCAACACTGAGACATACAATCATCTAGCCTCGTGCAGCTCACAGGTGGCCGTATAGACAACACTCAGGGTTGGTCTACTACTATTTCCAATACATTTAAGGCCCCAATGCAACATAAGGGCCCAAATATCAGCTAGTTATACAGATTGAAGGTCGGAAACGGTGTTAATCGATTAAGACGTATGATTACGATTTTTAAAACAGCTCACAGATAGGGTCGTCCTACAACTAGTCACAATGTGTGTTAGGAATAATTCAACTAAAGGGCCCATATCTCAGTCAGGTTTGCAGATAGGAGGTCGGAAGTTGTTTAAATCGTTTTTGACGTGGCATTAACATTCTTAAAACACCTCACAGTGGGGGTCTAGCTACAACTAGTCACAATGTGTGTTAGGCCTTAATAGAACTAACGGGCCCATATCTCAGTCAGTTTTACAGATAGGAGGTCAGATATGGTTTCAATCGATTTAGACGTATAATAACCATTCTTAAAACACCTCACAGTGGGGGTCTAGCTACAACTAGTCACAATTTGTGTTAGGCCTTAATACAACAAAAGGGCCCCTATCTTAGTCAGTTTTACAGATAGCAGGTCGGATATGGTTTCAAACGATTTAGACGTATGATTACCGTTCTAAAAACACCTCACAGTGTGGGTCTAGCTAAAACTAGTCACAATGTGTGTTAGACCCCAATACAACAATGGACCCCATAACATAACGCATACATGCATTGAAGATAGATAGGTTCTGTCATCAGAGTTATTATTTGGGTAAATTTTATTTAAAATATCACTTAACTGCATTCAAGTTTTGTATTATTAAATTTAAAATTGAAAGTGTTATTTATCGAACCATCACAATAAGGGAAAGTAGTTTCTAAAACAGATTGTTGTAGCTGCTGTGAGTCTTGACCATTCATTGACTGAACCGTGACAAAGTGGTAGTCTTGTTGGTAAACCTACTTGCTACAATGAGAATCATGTATCTGTATTCCTCTAAGGGGGATGTGTCGATTTGACACCTGACCGGCCCGTTGTCCTCCTCGCTGACGTTGCTCACAGCCAGACCGCACTCGCCGCTCTGCGGTCCAGCCCCCAGGTAGCGATACCGGCCGGCGCTGTCGTAAGACTCGGATCCCCAGTTGAAGTGAAGAATCTTGCCTGGCGGGTAGAAGTAGCACCTGCTCAACGGTCCCTGCGCCTTCAACGCGAACCTCGCCTCCCCTCCCTGGAGAACGACGGCCTCCCTCGGTGTCCGGGTGTGAGGGATGGTTCCATAGGCTGTAACCAGGGAGCAGATATACAACACTCATATAGTGATGTTTGTGTTATAGTCTATACCAAAGTTTACTTTGTGGGCAACGACGAACTCTACAAGTACTTCATACGTTATTGAGATGGTTTCCGTAGGACACATTTATAATGCTATATATGTCAATCCTTGCTATGTCGGTTACAAGACCCAGGTTCCGCCTAGACTAGTATTATTAATCTAAGAAATTTCGACTAGACCCAAAAATCGACTAAACCCAAAAAAAATTGCAACCGTAGGTTTTATGGTATCGTAGTCATCAGAAAATTGAGCTCCATAACATATCCAAACTCCGCATATATCAGCATTAAGTAATTCAATTAAAATTAGCTTTTAAGGGGACATTATATGATAGAAATTTAAAAATTTCACAAATGTGAACATATCATCATGAAATCGTGGACACACATACATCAACACCTTATTATAACACGTGAATTGTTTAAAAGTTTGCGACCATTTTCCGACCATTGTTGATCACATTTTGCCTTTTTTTACAATTTTACCGGGCTCCAATGGGGCTTAAGTACAATTCATAAAGCAAACAGTAAAAAAATAAAACCATGTATTGTATGGTAATTACAAGCTAATTGCACTGAATGCATATCAATTTTGTGTGTTATTAATATTGCACTTCAATTTTTATTTATAAAAATCCAATACGTCAGCTTTGAAACTTGGTATTATGAACGCCTCTGAAAATTTGAAGAGAATTGTTTAGAAAGTAATGAATTCTCTTGCAATGAATCTTTCTCCTTGATCTTAAAAGGTGTTAATTTATCATTCAATGGGAAATTAACCTAGAAGTTTACCAGTAAAAATAATTTCCTGCCCAACAGGAATTCATTAGTTACGTTTGTGTGGTATTTTTGCAAATGAAGCCCGTCAGATATATTGTAGAATAAATAAATAAATAAATTCACATTTAGAGTCTACCCACTCAGTAACTAAACTGATTTGCAGTGGGGGACTTTAATTTAAAGCGTCTAAACCAACCCTGTAGGCTCCAAACATCATCTACGAGTAAACGATAACCAATCAAAGATCGATATTTCAAGTACGAAATTCTATCTTCTTTTCTTGCCTTTACACTTTTTAAGATAGCGGCGAGGAGAGCTCATTAATTTCTCAACCAAATCTGTTCAAATTTTAAAAATACGTTCATAATTACTTAGGTTCAAAACTGATGAATCGGGGTTTATTACTTAAAAATTACGTTCAATATTAATTTGAAAACAATCTTAAATTCCTTTTATTTTTGCTGTAGAGAATTTTTTTTTCACTAAATCGATACGTGTTTATGTTACGTGAATCATTACCGTACCCAAGACAGGTATTTAAATTTTATTTATCGTTCACTTCATGAATTTTAAAAGCCCTTTCGAAACCCGGTAAAACTGTACTTAAAAACAGAATGTGCTCAAAAAATAGCAGCACAATTTTTAAAAACTTCTAGTGTAATATTAAGGTGCTGATGTATTTGTGTAGGTAGTCTAAGGCTGATTGGTTTTATATTGGTTAAATTTAAATTTATTTATTATACAGGTCCTACTGTCAGCTTAAAAGCTTTATTTCTTAAATGTATCTCATGTGGATTATTGTAATTTTCCCTATATCATACAAAGATAAAGTCGTAAAGTAAGTTCCAAAAATGAAAAAACCACTTTGAACCGGGAATCTAGCCCTAGTGCTTCTGCATTGGAAGTAGGAATAAACTAAACCTACTAGACCACCAGACACTCAACCAGCTCAGGTGGGTTAATACAGTGAAACTCACGGTTAGCGACAAGGTCGGCCCAGGCGTAGCTCCAGCCACCGTTTCCGGCTCGGACTCGACAAGCGACCATCCAGCTCTTCCCGCCCGTCACCTTCAGGGCGACCCCACAGTCCCCCGCCCCCAGACCCCGGCCGCTGTAGCTGTAGTCGTTGAGCTCAGAGGTCAGATGGGTAGAGTTGGCCTGGGACAGAGACCCCCGACTAAGATCCAGCAGTGGACCTTCCTTGCCATAATAGCCGTCCCACCACGTGAACTGACATCCGGCCAGGGCTACACCCGCAGAGCAGGTGTAGGAGACAGTCTGGGGGTCTAGGTATACCCGCACGTGGTCCGGGGCCATTGTGAGGCTGTAGGACGCCACCCCTGAGACACAGAACAATCACAATAATGTCGCGTTGCAATACAACTGACACCCGGCCAGGGCTACGCCAGCAGAGCAGGTGAATGTGACAGTCTGGAGGGCTTGGGATACTCTCACGTAGTCCGGG